>JAMPIV010017459.1:0-374741 GCA_024509875.1 Oreohelix idahoensis
CAAAGTACCAGCGTTTTAACCCTACCAGTGATGACATAACATTTTGGCTTTCTAGATTTGAACGGGATATTTTGTTGAAGAGGCCGACAAAGATAATTATGATGCTGTTAGGGCAGCTTTGATAAAGAGATATCAGCTGTCTGAGGAAGGTTACCGTCTTTTGTTTAAAACAATGAGACCTGAGGTAGGTATAGAATTCTCAGATTTCATCTCAAAAGCACGAATTACACTTTCACGATGGATTGAATTATCCAAAACAGAGAAAACATTTGATGGTCTTACAGATTTATTGCTAAGAGACAAGGTCATGTCTTCTGTAAATAAATCATTCCTAGAGTTCTTACATGAGCGTAAACCTAGTACAATAAAGCAAATGGAAGAATATTGTGACCAGTATGCCACGGCACACCCTGACATGATTCTTAGTAACTCTAACATTAAAGAGAGTATGCCAGTTGCTTCGGCAACAGAATATAATCAGAATTACTCACACAAATTCCAAGGAGCTAAAAATAAATTTGATAAAAAGGTTAATTGGAATAAATATCAAAACCAAGATAACCACTCAAATCAGGGTTCTTCTTCGAAGAACTGGAATCGGGCTGATAGTCCTCGACACGCGAGGGGTACCCATAATGTTAGAAATTCTCGGAAAGGGAGTAGCTATAGGAACTACCCAAGTGCTTCATGGAGACAAAAGAAACAATATTACAGGGATACTCAATATAACGAGCATGATGATTATGATCATGAATATTATGATTCAAACCCAAATAGGGGTTATAACAGAGGCAATAATAATTATAGAGACAATTATATAACCGAGGTAGATCACAACACAAAAGACATGGTAAATCTTATTACCAGGCTAACTCTGCACAACAGGAGTTCCACGACACCGATAATCAGAATAATGATAAAAAAGACTCCAATAGTGTAGCAAATTCCGCTTTCGATTTTGCTAGAGCATCTGAGTGTTCGCAATGCAAAACATTATTCGATCCAACCACAGTTTCTACTTTAAGCTGCGGTCACCCACTTCCCGCTCTCCATGCGTCAATTGCGCATAATGGAAGGGGTGCTCTTGTCTTTAATAGGGGCCTAATAGATGGTACTCCGGTATCAATTCTTTTCGACTCGGGGTGCACTACCGTTGGAGTGAGGCAATCACTCGTAAATCCTTCTCGAGCTACGGGCAATATAGTCAAATGTGTAACATTTGGTGGCACATTGGAGAAGTACTCCACTGCCATTATCAATATTGCTACACCTTTCTTTACAGGAGAGGTGCAAGCATGTCTCTTGCCGAATCCGATCGCTGATCTTATCATCGGTCGCATTCATGGAGTGAAAGAATGCACTCCACAGCAAATCTCTAATTGGGAAAATGTTAATATGCAATCTGCTAATGCAGTAATCACTAGGGCTCAAGCTCTCAATATGCCACAATCTTCACATTCTGAAGATAATGATGCGCAGATCCAAGATGATCCCTTGGAGATTTCACACGATTCCTTTATTAAACAGCAGGAAGATGATCCTACTCTAAAGAAATTCTTTACTCTGGCAACAAAAGGTGATCCGAATAAGGATACAAATCGTAAATCTTGGATTACGATGAAGAATGGCGTACTTGTACGTATGGTACAAGACTCCGCTAAGTCCATTCATTCTCAAATCCTTGTGCCTAAAAATATGAGAGTTAAAATTTTACAGCACGCTCATGATTCACAGTGTGCTGGACATATGGGTTTTTCCCGTACTAAAGCTAGAGTTCTTCAATCTTTCTTTTGGCCTGCTGTGAATAAGGACATACGAATCTATTGTCGATCTTGTAAAGTATGTCAAGAGATTAAATCCAGAGGTCCACGCCATGATGCACCTATTCAGGCTGCAGACATTCCCATTCGGCCATTTCAAAAAATGGCGATAGACATCATTGGTCCATTTAAGATAAAGTCTGCTAGAGGACACCAATTTATTCTGACGTGTGTTGATATGTGCACACGTTGGCCGGAGGCTGTTCCTCTAAAGAGCATAACTACTGCTGATGTCGCAGATGCTCTTTGGTTAATATTTTCTCGTCTGGGGTTTCCAGCAGAAATATTATCCGACCATGGTACCCAACTTATATCGGATACCATGTCTCAAGTAATGTCGACTCTGAAGATAGAGAGATCGCTGAGTAGTATTTATCATCCTATGTCCAATGGGATGGTGGAACGTTTGAATAGAACTCTGAAAAACCTACTAGGTAAGATAACAGAAGATCATCCTCAGGATTGGGATAGGGTTTTACCCGCGGCTCTCTTTGCATATAGAGAGGTCGCCAACGAACATACAGGATTTTCTCCCTTTGAACTTGTCTTTGGCGCGAAACCGCGAGGTCCTATGTCCTTACTTCATGATCTTATAACTGCTGATAATATTGTCGATGACACAAAATCCTCTTATGAATATGTCATCGCACTTAGACACAAGATTATTGAAGCATGCAAATTGGCAACTGCTTCTTCTGAATTTGCGAAACAGAAGGCAAGGGAATTTGCCAATAAAAAGAGATGTTTGCGTCAACTTTGTCCAGGTGACAAAGCATTTGTCTTGCTACCTTGTAGGGAAAATAGACTTCTCATTTCTTGGAAAGGTCCGTACGATATAATATCAAAGGTTTCCGATGTTGACTATATCGTCGATATTGACGGGAAGCGTAAAACCTTCCACATCAACATGCTCACGGAATTCCATGAACGTCCTGATTATTTACAACCTGTTTTCCAGGCAACGGACGATTTTCCAGTCCAACATGGACAGTACTCATCTCTGTCAGTAATACAGGATGAGGAAACAAGTTTCTCGGATGTAAATTTACCTTTTCCAATGATTCCTCTTCACTCTAATGAATCATGGAAAGATGTTGCAATTTCTCCAGAATTATCTCCAGGAGAGCAGAAACAAGTTTCTACTATGTTAGAACAATTTCAGGATGTCCTTACTGACATTCCTGGTCAAACGGATGTCATTCAACATGACATTATTCTTACTGACCATAGTCCTATAAGAGTCAGACCGTATCCTATCCCGATACATTTCCAAGCACAGGTAGAGAAAGAGTTAGATGAGATGATAGAGTTAAAAATTATTGAACCATCCACATCAGCATATTCTTCGCCGATGGTTATAGTACGGAAAAAAGACAATAACATACGTCTTTGCGTGGATTATCGCAAATTGAATCAAGTGACTAAATTCGATGCTGAACCTATGCCTTTACTAGAAGAGCTACTTACGAGACTATCGAATTCTCACTTCTTTACTAAACTCGATTTGTCTAAGGGATATTGGCAAGTTCCACTATCCGAACACGCCTTCTTCTTCTTCTTCTTCTTGCGATCGCATCTTTGATGATTACACCGTCAGACGAGTTCTCATGATGAATTCGACTGTTGTTTGAAGTTCCTCTTTAACTCCATATAGCTTTGAGTTTAGTGTTGAGTCATTGGGCCAGTATATCTTTCTTAACTGGTCATACAGAGGACAGTCCTGTAGAACATGCTCAGCAGTTTGTTCGTTTAATCCACATGTGCACAGTGGTGAAGCAGACAATCGTAGCTTGTGCATGTGTTTATTCAGTTTGTTATGCCCTGTCCTGAGTCGAAAAATAGTTGTCTGTCCCTGCCGGTCGAGAGTGTGATAGTCGTCTTTGGGTTGGTTCTGTTCTCTTCTGATAGTCTGGATAGCTCTCTTTTTCTCAAAGTATGTGACTTCATTATCTTCTTGTTCACATTCTCCTCCCTTTTTTGCAAGTTTATCTGCCTTTTTCATTTCCGGGTACACCACAATGAGATGGTACCCACTGAAGTATGGTTCTCTTTTTGGCAGCTACCTTGTTTAGTTCATTTCTCAGATGCGGGAGTTTACCACCCTTGAGAGCTTGCAGGACAGACAGTGCATCTGTGAGGATGACTACCTGGTGGCAGTCAGAGTTGGTGTTATAAATCATATTTGCAGCTTGCTCTAGAGCTTGAACCTCAGCTGTATAGTTGGAACAGAATTTACCAGTGGGAATGTGCCTAGTCTCATAGTGGTTGTCAGGATATGAGATAAAGATACCGGCACCTCCATTCCTAACAGCATTAGTTGCTGATCCATCTGTATAGGCATGTATCCATGATTGATCGGGATAGCTTTCTTGGATCATACTCAATGTAGCAGTTCGTTTTTGCAGATCATTATACTCACATCCACTTGTGAGACCACTGACTGTTGTATTAATTTGGAGGGCACTGCTGGCCTGCTCCCATGGTACAGGGTATAGGGTGGGCTTCAGTGGTGTTGTCTTCATGGATAGGTCTTCTTGATGCTGTCTTATAAGTCTTTTCCCCGATGCACAAAGCTGCTACGCTTTAGACGTCCCAATGCCAGATCATCTAGTCTTGCCTTCATTGGGTGCATTGGCATACTGTTGTACTTTTCCATCTGGATCATGGTTTTTGTGTCTCTTCTATGGGACAATGTCTGTAATCCAGCAACCTTCTGCATCTCTGTTATTGGTGTAGTTTTCATGGCTCCTGTAATGAGCCTGAGAGCTTGATTTTGCACCTTGTCCAAAGACTGCAGATGTGAGTTAGCAGCTGATGACCATGCTGCTGAGCTAAACTCTAAGTGTGGTCTTATTACTCCATTATAAATCTTCTTTAGATTTCGTTCATTTGCTCCCCAGTTGGTACCTGCTAATTTTCTGAGTATGCCTAGTCGTCTTCGGGCCTTTCCTTCTGCATTTTCAATATGCTTATTCCATGTAAGCCTTTGGTCAAATGTCACCCCAAGATAGGTGGGGTAGCTTTCTTCCTTGATCACGGTTGTCCCTAGGTGTATGTTAGCTGATTTGTCCTTGGGGCGAGGGAGAACAGTGTTGTGGAGGTTTTGTCTGTGTTTATTGTGATAAGCCATTTCTCTGCCCATGACACTAGCATGTCTGCTGCCCACTGCATTCTATAATTTGCTGTGGTGACATTTTCATCAGCGCACCAGAGTACTAGGTCATCTGCATATAAGGCAGCTTTAACTCCTGCAGGGAGATCTTTCACCAGGTCATTGATGTAAACAAGGAAGAGTGTTGGGGAAATTACTCCTCCTTGAGGTACCCCCTGATGGAGCAACACTTTTCTGCTCTGCAGACCGTCAAGAGTGACTCTAGTTCTCCTGTTATGCAAGTATGACTGGATCCATTTCATCATGTTGCCTTGGATTCCACTTCTCCTAAGTTTTTGCAATGAGGCCATCTTTCCACACCTTGTCAAAGGCCTGCTTGAAGTCGACCCAGATCGTTAGGACCTTTTTCTTCTCCTGGAAGGCATCTTCTATTGCTTGAGACAAGTAAGTAACTTGGTCTTCTATACTGTAGCATTCTCTAAATCCAGCTTGTTCCGGCACCAGGATCTGCTCAGACTCTAAATACCATTTCAATCTGTGGTTGACTATTCGCTCCATAGTCTTCCCAACACAGATTGTGAGACTGATTGGCCGGTAACTTGCAGCCTCGGTCTTACATTTCCCTTTCTTTAGTATGGGTATTGTGATGGCTTCTCTCCATACTTGGGGTACCGTTCCTTTCAACCAGCTGTGGTTGAATATCTCAAGCAGTTTTGTCTTTGCTGCTGAGCTCAGATTTACTAGCATTTCGTTGCTGATTTTGTCTGGGCCGGGTGACTTTTGAAACTTAAGCTTGGAAATAGCCTTCTGTAGTTCTCCTAGTGTGATGGGTTCCCTCATTGGGGCAGGAGTATCTGTCTGTCCCATGGTTGCCAGTATTTCTTTTCTTATCTCTCTCTGATGGTCTATGTTAATGGGTAAGTTGCTTTCTGAACTGTATCTTCTAGCAAACAAGTCTGCAGCTTGTTTTCCTCTGAAAAGTTTGCCACCTTCATCCAATGTGATAGTCTGCCTTGGTGAGGAATGCTCTTCATTTAGAGACTTGACTAATCTCCAAAGTTTCCTGCCGTCTTTCTCAAGGTTCAGCGATGCCGTTTTAGTTCTCCAGCTTTTCCGCTTTTCTTCTAGCTTTGTTCTCTGAAACTCTGCTACAGCCTTTTTCCATTTGTTGTGAGTTTCAAGTGAAGGCTGAGACTCTGCGTCCTTTCTAGCCTTGTCCATAGCTTCCTGACGTTCTTGGAGTGTGCTGGACCAGTATGGTATGTAGTTACGCCGGCATCCTTTGGGAATGGTTTCTTTTGCAGCTTGTAGTATGCATCTGTTGAAGTCTTTTACCACTTCATTAATGTCTCTGTTCTGTACCTTGAGGGTAGACAGCAGCGTGTTCACCTGATGCCTGAATAAACCCCAGTTGGCTTTTTTGTAGTTCCATCTTGTAATGGCTGGGCCTGTACTGAGAGTTGCACTCTGGACAGTAAGAAAGATTGGGCGATGGTTGCTTCCCCCTAGTTGGTCTCCTACTTCTCTACTAATAGATCCAGCTATATCTGGTGTGGAGAAGGCAAGATCTGGTGTTGAGGTTGTGTGCCATCCTCTGGAGTAGAAGGTAGGAGTATCTGTGGCATTATTGACTAGGATTAGGGAGTGATCATCTTGCCAAGTTTCAACCTCTTCACCTCTGTGATCCAGATGGTTATAGCCCCAGCTCTGGGAGTGGCTATTAAAGTCTCCAACTGCTATAAAGTTGGTGGCTGGTACCTGTATAGAGCTGAGACTCAGGGGTTTGTTGTTCGGACAGTAATAGTTCAGGAGTTCTATTTCCATCTTGTCTACCTTTATCTGCAGCAGCTGATATTCTGCTCCATCCATGAAGGTTTTCCTTTCGTGTGCAGGAATGTTATTCCTTACAAGAGTAAGTACTCCTCCTTTTCGTCTATCTTGTCTGTCGGATCTGAAGCATTGATATCCCCTTATTTTAAAGGTCTGATCTGCTTTCAAGTGAGTCTCTTGGATACAGCAAACACTGACTTGCTTCTCATACAAGATGTTTTCCAGCTCTGTCTTTTTGCTGTATCCAGCCTGCTTGCTGTTCACTCCCTCTGCATTCCAGTGCATCATGACAAGTGGCACTCTGGGTTTCTCTTTTTCTGTTTTGTTTTGGTCAGTAGTTCTCCTCCGCCGTCTGTTGACTCCACAAGACGGTCTAGAGGGTCCTCCAGTAGCTGAGGGTGGGCTCTGTCGAGGCTCAGAGCCCGGCACTGCACCTGCCTGGTGGAGCTCCACAGGGCGAGCACCAGAACGAGATTTATTTGACGGTGTACTCTCCATAGAAAAAAAAAGCGAGTTGCATGATACTGTGGTTTCCGGTGCGCCTTCTGGCCCAGTATCTACGACTTTAGCACCTGTTCAACGGGAGAGTGGGCTCATCCCTAATCTGTTTATGTTCCCAGTAGTAGACTATTCGCAAGCAGCCTGGGGGTGTCACTGCTCTGCGCGGACCTTGTTTACCGAGGCGGCGTCCGAGCTCGTATGGTGAAAATATGGTTGCGTTATCTTTAAAATAGCCCTGTCTTTCCCGTGGCTTTTCTGCCATCCTGCAACTTTGAGTTAGGGAGTTCTGAGCTCCAGTCTCTTTCCCAGGCATTTTATCCTGGCCTGGCACGCATACAGAGGACCCCACTTCTGGTTCTAAGTTAGCAGTTGGGGATAGGTGGGGTAGCACACTGTGCATTCCCCGTCATCCAGGGGGCTCTCCAACTATGCAGAGCTTGCACAATGCTGTGCTCTGGTTCGGGGCTCTCCCAAGGAATCCTCACGTCCTGCACAGAGCCACTTCCCGATACCCACCACCTGCCAACCCTCCATTGTAGAAATCTCCTGCATGCGGCCATCCAGTCAAGAGCCAGTATTAAGTCTGGTGCCCAAGTGATCCCCCAAGCTCAGTGTGCAATGCTGGGTTCTCATCATGCTGCAACACAGGAGGGATTGTGATGCTCAGCCATCTCTCTCAATTCTGCACCGATAAGTGACATCCGAAAATACAATTTTATGGACGATTCATACCGAATCTGTCCTCCATTATGTCACCTCTTTCTTCCTTGCTAAAGAAAGGGTCCCCTAATGTAGTCCATTGGACTCAAGAATGTCAATCCTCTTTGGATAAGGTTAAAACTATGTTTTCTACTTCACCTATCCTAGTATTACCTTCTAAGGATAAGACATTTATTCTTCGTAGTGACGCTTCATCCACCGGGATTGGAGCTGCACTAATGCAAGAGTACTCTGGAACTCTGCATCCTGTGATGTATATTTCTCGGAAATTAAATGCCGCAGAGAAGAATTACTCGGTCCTAGACCATGAATTATTGGCTATGGTTTGGTCAATCCTTAAACTACAAAGATTTCTTCTGGGCGCGCATTTCATTGTGGAAACTGACCAGAAAGCTCTTACGGCTATTCAGAGTAAAAATCTGAAGAGCGCGAGATCAACGCGATACGCGATTGCTCTACAGCCATTTCATTTTTCGGTGCGAGCTATCCGTGGGTCAGAAAATGTGATGGCAGATATTTTGTCTAGATGCCCACATGATTCATAACTGTTATACAGCTTTGATACAATTGTTTCTATGTTGAAATGTGTACACATATGTAATATATCATATATTGATTGTAACACTACTTAGCGGTTCATGGATATTTATTCACCGCTGATTTTTTCAATGTTTTTCGTCTTTGATGATCATGATGTTAAGATATCTTAGATGGAATTTATGTATAAACTAATGTGGAAATTGTGTCATTGCTAATATTGTAGTATGCGTTGGTGACACCTCTCTGGAAATATTAATACTTAGAGAAGTGCTTTCTCTAAGGTCATAAAACTTATGCTTATCATCTGCGCATTGTTATTGGTGCGTTGTGAGCCTATTGTATGTTGCTCCTAGATGTATTTCAAAAAAAAAATGTACCATTTTTTTTTTTCCCGAGGGGTGTGGTAATCTGTTGCGTGCATATTTTTGACGCACATATTACAAAAAAATCGATATGGTTATTTAATATGGGAAAAATATAGACATGCATCCATCTGTGTATGAAAATGCTGTTTATTGTAAAAGCGAGATAATCCATGTTTGATTCACACTTTTGATTATAGGAGTAATCGGTCTGGATATCGATCCAGCGCAAGAATAGTACGCTTGCGTTTGTACTTAATTTTAGGGCCAGAAAATATATTAATTTGCTTATTGTGTTTATGGCCTGAATTCATATGTATTACATATTATTAGTACAAGTAGAATCAGTCCTATATTGTATATTTTGGATGGGTATGAGGGACTAGATTCTTGTTAGCGGAAGTATGAGTTGTCTTAACAAGTCGTGAGGAGTTCCGATGTACTGCTAAGAATGGCGGGGTACGTTTTTCAAGAGCTGGTCCCTTCGTCAAGAAAAAAAATGTCTTACGAAGTGGTTTTTTCTTCTGGAGGAGATAGTGTCTCTACGATAGTTTGTGTTAGAGACTCTCCTTATGTCAGTATATAGATGATTCGGACTCCAGGTAAACCCAGCTCGTATTTTTGATGATCTCTCGTCGGTTAGGCCTAGCTTGACTTTTGGGTGCTTCGATATGCTAGTGTTATCGGACAGTGACAGAGAGATCTCAATCCTGCTAGAAACCCCCTTTTCGTGGTTTCATAAGATGATGTATCATGACATTGAACTTTGATGTACTACCCATTATTTCTGCATGTGTCATGACTTCAGATCTGCTATGTATACCTACAAATTGTTATGTCAACAAAGCCTGATGTACTCGTATGTCCTAGTGTGTACGTCTGAATAAATTGAGTAAACTAAGATTCCAGCAGTCTGCATTGGTGCCTTGTAGACACATGTGTATGAGTGATTATATTGGTCAGCACACGAACAGTACACCATTCGCGGTAATCACACTCTACACTACTACTTCATACATACACCATCCTGCGTCGGCTGAAGTGACCAAGTTTAGGGCCTGCTTCCCCTGGAGCCTTTGCCTTCCCTAACTCAGGACTAGGGTGAGTTACCCATTTACAGCTGGGTAGACTGGAGCATGCCTGATCTCAACAACACACCACTCTTCCTTACAGAGCAGACAGACTGATACTTTACAGTGGTGTACTACAGGTGTAGTAAGAAATAACGTCTTTACAGGGGCTCAAGTGACTTCTCCAAGCTTAGTGTGCAATGCTGGGTTCACAACAAGTTTCACCACAGGGGGAATCCCAGGAAGTGTGTGGATGATTTCAAGAGTTAATGAGGGTGTAATTAGCCTCACAGACAAAGGTTCACTTCCACATATATATATATATTGCAGCATTGCGCATAGCTGGTGGTCATATAAGGGTGACTACAGATATGCCTCCATGCACGTAGCTTTAGATTAATCGTCAAGCACTGGTGAAACAAGATGATATCTGGAGATGGAATGGGCACACATTGAGAACATGTTGATAGCATTACCAGGCAGTCCGTGTTCTGGAAGATTAATCTTGACTTGAAGCATTAAAAAAAAATGTGCATGCACTGCTTTTATAGCATGAAGGTTAACATAGCTAGGATACATTTTCCATTCATTCAGTTTTCTCTCATTCATTGTTTCTTCTTCTTCATACACTCTCAGACGTCTACTAGAATATTTTCAAAGAAAGCAGTGGTCAGCTTCAGGATATTTGCATCTCCGTAGTGTTTTTCTGAAAATTGTACTGGTGACAGCCATATGTGCTTTCTCTGTTCCTCTTTTATCAGTGCCAAATTTACACTCATCGATAGCAGGGGGAGCTGAGAAGTGGCTCTGTGCAGGACGTGACAATTTCTTGGGAGAGCCCAAAACCAGAGCACAGTATTTTAGCTCTGCATATTTGTAGAGCCACCTTGGATGACGGGGAGTGCACAGTATGCCACACTCTTCTTACTACTAGCTTGAGACCATCCTTTAAATCTTTTAAATGCAAGCCAAGCTGGAGAAACTGGAGCTCATGACTTCAACTCAACACATTTTGGAATGGCAGAAAAGGCACAGAAGAAGCCTAGATCTACAGTGTAGATAATACCAAGGAGTCTTCAACTTGGTATTGGCTGCAAAAGAGAGAGAAGCTCAGCAGCCCTAGTTAAATAACAACATTAATCAGTAGTTCTTGTCTTTAGCTTGTTGAATAGATGATATCCCAATCTGCTGTGGCCCATGCGGAGTCTGAAGATTATCACTTGTTCTCTTCTGCTGAGCTGGTAATATGCATCATTTTGTGTGTGACCTGGATGCTCTGCATCCCATTTATTTCTGTATCTGGTTCTGAAAAAACTCTTTGCTTCTTTTCTGATAAAATTCTTTTTCTTAATATTTTTTTTTTTTAATTCTGTATAAGATGATTTTTAATCTGTTAATTACTTACAATTTATCATCCTTTTGTATTGTTTTTAGCTTTTGTGTGTCTTGTCCCTAACAAAACCCTGTTTTGGTTGGAATAGAAGTTCCTAGTGTATTTGTCACTAAGCAGGTTTTCACTATCACACATTATTTTCTCCACAAGTTTTTATTGTTAAATATTGTGTTGTGGTATATGAACAAATATGGGAAACTAAGAGCCAGGGATCCAGACCTCCAGGACAACTTGAGATAATATCTTGAGGACCAAGAACTAGATTGGAACCAGGCCAGGAGAAAGACAGCCAGTGGGATAGTATGGCACTCTCTCTGGCAAACCTCTACACCTCCACGGTAGAAAAGGAACAACTAAGTAAGTAAGTGGTATCTGAACATGTTTGTCGCCTTGACGATTGCACACAAAATCATCCGTTAATTGTTGCGTTTTTTTTCTTCTTAATTTTCCAATTTCAGACTCTTCTCTAAACTTCATATTGTAATACATCAGATGTTATATGATATCATTATATTATATTATACATCAGATACACTCTTGTGTCAACCAAGAGGACATGCACACCATCATAGCTGGCAGACGCTGTAGTTGGGTTGGCCACGCCCTCAGAAAAGACTCTTATGCCATCACAAGAACAGCTATGCTATGGACCCCTGAAGGAAAGCGAAAGAGAGGCTGACCAAAAACAACTTGGCGGAGAACTGTGGAAGCCAAGATGCAAAGAATGAACCAGAGCTGGGGCACTGCATGAAGGATGATCGCCGATCGAGCAAAGTGGAAGCAGTTTGTTGCTGCCCTACAAGACACCACCAGGCGTGATGGCCACTGACTGCTTTGACAGTCGGCGACTTAGGATCATAGAAGAAGAAGACACTTTTGTGTGACCAGGGCCCAAAATTGGAGCAAAGAGTAGTAAAACTGTCACCTACCAAGCATGTCATAAAAGACAACTACAGAATGTTGGGCATGGGCCGGCTACCCCATCCTGTAAACTGTAATAAAAAACTTCAGTAACAATATGGACAAGTCAGCTAAAGAAAATAATTCAACTCAGCAGTACAAGAGCTGACGGCACAGTACAGGAGAATGTGTCTTAAGTTTGTTGGTGGCCCATGCTCCTTAGGGGAACTGAAAGATATTGATAATGATGCTTCAGGTATATGCAGTTTAAAAACTTAGCTTTATTTTGTTTTTACATTTTTATTATTTCCTTCTTTGTGTGTCAGAAAGTGTCAGGTGCCATTCGTGGTTGGTGATTACAATGTCATGTTTGTCTACTTTGATGGAACCTATGAGCTCTACAGTATGGTGGTATGTATGTTTTGTATTGTGCGGACTTCCATGTCTGTGTGAACTGAAAACTATAACTTCACATTTTGGGATATAAATTAGATAATTTTACAAATTATTTCTGTCAACCTCAACCAGTTTTCTTCTTTTTTGTTAAAAATCCTTTTTATCCCTTTAAAAGTTTTTTATCATCATAATTATCATCTTAAACAGAAATAAAAAAAAAAAAGAACAAAGCTGTGTTAAACTGACTGTAAGATCCATTACTTATTGTAGAAAACTGACTGGAAGATCCATTACTTATTTTAGAAAACTGATTGTAAGATCCATTACTTATTGTTGAAAACTGATTGTAAGATCCATTACTTCTTGTAGAAAACATTGTAAGATCCATTACTTATTGTAGAAAACTGACTGGAAGATCCATTACTTATTGTAGAAAACTGACTGGAAGATCCATTACTTATTGTAGAATACTGACTGGAAGATCCATTACTTATTGTAGAAAACTGATTGTAAGATCCATTACTTAGTGTAGAATACTGACTGGAAGATCCATTACTTATTGTAGAAAACTGATTGTAAGATCCATTACTTAGTGTAGAAAACTGATTGTAAGATCCATTATTTATTGTAGAAAACTGACTGGAAGATCCATTACTTATTGTAGAAAACTGATTGTAAGATCCATTACTTATTGTAGAAAACTAACTGTAAGATCCATTACTTATTGTAGAGAACTAACTGTAAGATCCATTACTTATTGTAGAGACCTAACTGTAAGATCCATTACTTATTATAGAGAACTAACTGTAAGATCCATAGATTATTGTAGAAAACTGACTGTAAGATCCATTACTTATTGTAGAAAACTGACCAAAAAGTCCATTACTTATTGTGGAAAACTGACTGTAAGATACATTATTTATAGTGGGAAAACTAAGATCCATTACTTATTGTAGTAAGCTGACTGTAAGATCCATTTCTTATTGTGGAAAACTGAGTGTAAGATTCATTACTTATTGTGGAAAACTGACTGTAAGATATAATACTTATTGCCAATTTTTGGGAGGATCCTTACTCATGTTCCTTGTGCCAAATTTTTTTTATTGAGCCTTTATCGTCAATGTACCCTTCGTGGCATTCCATGAATGTATATGGTTCGGGCATTCAGTTTTTTGCGAGCTAGCTATAACATTCGTATCCTACAGGAAGCAGAACAAATCCACAAAATTTGCAGCAGGAAGCTGAAAAAATCCACAAAATTGTAGCAGAAAGCAGAACAAATCCACAAGATTACAGCAGGAAGGAAAACAAATCCACAAGATTACAGCAGGAAGAAGGACAACATGAGAGCTGTGTTGGAGACTGGAAGAGGAACAGAGATTGCTAGAATTAAACCGTTAATAAAGAGCTTTTCTGCAGTTAAAAAACATGAAATAATTTTATTTTTAAGTTGGTATACATTAAAAAAAAAAAAAAGAAAGAATTCTATTTTAACATTGGTTACATTGAATAGAATTATCATATTATATAGGGTGGTTTACCGATGTTCTGACCTTAACATTTCATTGTTAGTAGTAGTGTGTACATGCTAACACACATGCTTTTTTTTTTATTCATTCATGGAAAGTTTGCTGCTGTTGTGTTGTTAATTGTTTATTAATGTTTAATGTACACGTCTGAAATAAGAAATATGAAATGTACACTATAGGTCATTTCCTAGACAAAAAGGTAACGGTAGTCCCATAGCAAATACTGCTGTAGGAGGGGTGAAGTGTTAGAGACTTCACTATATTAGGTTCAGCTTCGAGAGGTGGGGGTGACCAGCTCCATTCCTAACTGCCTTTTCCTTCCCTCACTCATGAGTAGAGTCAGGTACCCATTTACAGCTGGGTCGAGTGGAGCGTGATGCCACCGTGTTTGTAGCGCGGTATCTTTGCCATGAGAGACCGGTGCTGTAACCAAATTCCTAGTAAATGACATAAAAGGACAACTTGTTTTTAATATTGATGTTTTATTTCAAATTTTGCCATGATTAATGCTGCTTAAATGGACCATGGCGTAATGGCCACTGACTGCTTTGACGGTCGGCGGCTAAGGATCAAAGAAGAAGAAGAAATGGACCAAGCAGGGGCACTGCACGAAAAGATGGCCGCCGACCGAGCAAAGTGGAAGCAGTTTGTTGCTGCCCTACGAGACGCCACGAGATGGCCACTGACTGCTTTGACAATCGGTGGCAAAGGATCAAAGAAGAAGAAGAATGCTGCCTAATCTAAAGTTTGGGTACTTATTCTCTCCCCTCTTTCCCTTTTTTGCTCCATGTGGAGTATATAGCCACCACTGCTGCTAGCCCTGCCCTTGCATCCTTGATTTCTGTAGAAACTTGTTTTACATGTTGAGGTTGCCAGCCCTGTACACCTTCATATTAATTGCCTTGTTCGATGTGCCCAAGGGAGCAGCAGTTTCCTCAGAAACCCAAAGGAACCACATAGGGCAAGGGGCACTTAAGCAGCTTTGGTGTTATCCAGCTGAGGGGCATATAAGGATCTCAATTTGCTTTTACGTTTGTTTCAGTCCACCATAACTGTGTGTCCAGGCTCACCTGCATCTCTAGTCCCTGTTGACCGTCTGTCCACACCCACAGTGTCTAATACAAAGAGTGTGGCTAGCAGAACATTAGTGAAGTTTCTACGTCTTGAATTACGGGTAAGGTTTTGAGCAGTTTCTGAGTAGTCTAAATCACTGTCATTTCTCTACAGAAACCTGCCGGTATTCTTTCACTACATACCCACTAACACAATGAAGACCAAAACTGTGGTATATAATGCCTGCGTCACCAGCACGCTTCTTTATGGGTGCGAGACGTGGACAACCTATGCTAAGCAAGAAATAATGCTCAGTACCTTCCATCTATGGTATCTACACCACATCCTTGGTAATTCATGGAAGGACAAAGTGACAAATGTCCAGGTGCTGTCACATGCTGGCCTTCAGAGCATGCATACACTGCTTAGTTAATGCAGACTGCGCTGGCTTGGCCATGACTGCCGCATGGCAAGTGGTCGCATCCCCAAAGATATTTTCTACGGACAACAGGCAGGTGGCAAAAGAACAGCTGGGCGACCACAGCTGAGGTTCAGAGATGTGTGTAAGAGAGACATGAAGGTACTGGACATAAATCCAGCAGCCTGGGAGGATGAAGCTGCTGATTGCACCAAGTGGTAATGCTGCCTATGGCACCAACTCAGATTGGGCGAAAAGAAGCTCTCACAACAAGCAGAAGAGAAAAGAACACACTGAAAGGAACGCTAGGAAAAAAAGCAGCTGAGGGCTTTCACCTCAGGGAGGGGTGCATTCTCATAGTCAGTTATGACTGAAAGGGGGTTGGGGGTTGGGCTACTATGCATCTGCAACTAAGAAAAAGGACAGTTCTTATATTCTCAATGAGACTGTTGTTTTTGATATCAGAGAAGCTACTTGATAACAGGCTTCACGAGGCATTCACTAGCACTAGTGGTCTTCATCTTTTTTTTTTTGGTTTTTGCACCTTTACACTGGGCTTTGAGAAACTCATGCACCCACGAAATCTTATTGCTTTCTGTATTTTTATTTTCATATCACTGTTCCTCTAACTTTTTCTATAATACTGCTATGATTCTACATTTTGTAAGGATGTTTCTACAAGCACCATCTTGATATCATTTGCGGCACTTATTCTCATAATTTTAATGTGACTTTGCATATTTTGAAATGTTTGCTTTGTTTCATTATCTAGGATGAGTTTGACAACCCACTTGGTAAAGGGTACAATGGGAAAGTCAAGGTCCAGATTTCTTCAGCTGTGAAAACAGAGGAGATTCCTTTATTTGCCAATGGCAGCAGTTCCATGGAATTTAATCTACAGAATGGCCAGTGTATTCTACAGGTATTCAGTGGTTTAGGATGAAATGTATCTTTTATGTTCTTTACATTGTATCGTCCTTAATTTCTTTTATTCTTTCACTCTCATTGATCATCTTTCGTTATCTTGCAGCCTCTATCCTCTCAACTTTGAGTTTATCAACCTTCTACATCAGCATGGTCCAGCTGCAGTCCCGCAGGCCATACATGGCCCATGTAAAATTGTTTTGTTACCCACGCAAATACAAAAAAAATATTTCTTTAATTATATAGTATAATTAATACTTTTGAGATCAGACTCAAAACTTCCGGTGCAAAGCAATGTTTTATGGCCTGCAGTCAGCATCTGATAGCGTCAATTGATATGGAGACTCTGGTTACAGAAAATTCAACCCCCCCCCCCCCAAACTTCCCATTAGGAGGTAAGAATAACACTAAAATTATTTCTATAGAAATTCTATGCTCATTTTAATTTTATTCTGTTTTAATTTCGCACTCTTTGACTTTCATTCATTATTCACTGAGCTTTTGTTTTAAATAAGTTTTTATCATGAATGGCCCGCGAGCGTTACATTTCTGGTTTATGTGGCCCTCGGGGTAGAATAAGTTGCACCACCCTGTTCTACATCCATGGTACTGAATACATTTTTCGGGACCGAAGACGCAGCAACAGTGATAAATGCAGTCAGCGACCCATAGCTTGACTGCTTGCATCAGGGTCAGCGAACCAGAGCTGACCAAGACCCTACTCCACCTCCAAGTGGTGGTCCTGGAAACAGGCTGCATCACTGCAGTCTGGCTGAGAGAGTAGGGATCGAAGAAGGAAGGCTAACCCGGTCCCAAAAATGCCATTCTGAAATCGGATGTGTTGGGCCAAAATGCGCAAATATCACAGCTTTGCTGTAAACGGTGACCAACATAACAAACATCCTTTTCAGGACGAACGCAGAAGAAGAAGAAGAATACATTTTTCTATATTTATTCTGAGTAGCTGCCTCCAGCTTCATAGTTCTGATTTATAGTTAAGTTTCATCTGTGTCCTGTGATTGTTGATTTTGCCCAGTCTTGTCTCCTGGACATATGTGTATGTGTGTATTTTTTTTTATATCAGGCATCTTATTTAGAATGTTAAGATCCTAAAATGGTGTTTTTTTTTTTTTTTTGTTTTTTTTTTTGCTTTTAGAATATCACTCTGCAAGAAAACACACCAGGCAAAGATGCTTTTGAGTACCAGCTGAGATGTACAGTCACCAGTGACATGATTCCAAAAAACAAACCGCTGGCTCCTCTGGACATTGCGTTCTTGTTTTACAATGGTGAGTTTGTGATACCGTTGATCATAAACATTGCTTTCTTATTTTACAACAGTCAGTTTGTGATACTGTTGATCATAAACATTGCTTTCTTGTTTTAACGGTGAGTTTGTGATACTGTTGATCATAAACATTGTTTTCTTGTTTTACAACGGTGGTTTGTAATACCGTTGATCATAAACATTGGGTTCTTGTTTTACAATGGTGAGTTTGTGAGACTGTTAATCAGAAACATTGGGTTCTTGTTTTACAATGGTGAGTTTGTCGTGTTTTCGCCACTGGACACTACTACTGTCTTTCAGTAGTGAGTTTTACAGTAATGAGTTTACAATATTGTCCTCCCATTACTTCTTACAGATTGTTTATCTACTCCAACTTTTATGTCACTCCATGACTATTACTTCTTACAGATGGTTTATCTGCTCCAGCTTTTATCTCACTTCATAACTATTACTTTCTACAGATGTTTTATCTGCTCCAACTTTTATCTCACTTCATAACTATTACTTCTAACAAATGGTTTGTCTGCTCCAACTGTTTATCTCACTTCATAACTATTACTTCTTACAAATGGTTTATCTGCTCCAACTTTGATCTCACGTCATGACTATTACTTCTTACAAATGGTTTGTTTGCTCCAACGTTTATCTCACTTCATGACTATTAATTCTTATTAATGGTTTGTCTACTCCAACTTTTATCTCGCTTCCTGACCAGTATTTTTTTCCAGTTATTCTTTTTGTGTTTTCCATCTTATCAAGTGTTGCCAAGTACAGCTTGGCTTTAGCCAATAGTTGCATAGTTTTTTTTAATATTTATTTCAAATCTTAGGATATCTCCAGAACAGGTTGTGTTATCTCTTGATCCAACTAGTTTCTAGATCAGACTGCATTGTTTGTACAAGGGGAAGTCAGTAAGTAGGTCACAAACTGATATGGGATAGCTGAAAATTGTAGTTGGTAGTTTCTAAAGGTGCCATTAGGTGGCAGCAACATCCAGCTTGATGATTACTTTAGGTAGCAGATGCTAGGTGCTGCATGCGCAGCTCAGATAAAAATGGCGACCGTGCTTGTGGAGTGTACGACCAAAGAACAGCGTGCTGTTGTGCATTGTTTTTGGGCAAAAGGACTTCCTGCAAAGGATATTCATAAGGAAATATTTCTTGTTTACGGTGAGAAGTGTTTGTCACGTAAAGCGGTACATAACTGGGTCGATAAATTTTCTGAAGGACGCTCAAAAATTGCTGATGAAGACCGACTTGGTCGTCCTCTTCAGATTGCGCCAGAAGCATCTGTGCGGCAGGTGGGGGAGATGATTCGAGCTGACAGGCGAGTAACGATAGACAGTGTAGCAACTGAAATAGGGTGTTCTCATGGTTTAGCTTACAGCATAATGCATGATCGTTTGAATTTCCGGAAAGTGTGCTCACGGTGGGTGCTCAGACAACTGACTGAGGAACACAAAATGAACTGAATGGGCCTGTCCTTGCAACATCTCTCTCGGTACGCAGATGAAGAAGTCATGCTTAACAGGATTGTTACTGGGGACAAATCATGGGTGCATCACTACCAACCCGAATCAAAGCATGCTTCAATGCAATGGAAACATCCTTCTTCACCTTCTGCCAAGAAATTCAAGGTTATGCCATCAGCAGGGAAGGTTATGCTTACAGTGTTTTGGGATTCTCAAGGTGTGCTGTTAACCCATTTCCAGAAGAAAGGTGAGAATGTGAATGCTGCATCTTACTGTGAAGTTCTGTTGATGCTTCGGGATGCAATTCAAAGAAAACGTCCAGGCCTACTGACTAGAGGAGTACTGCTTCATCACGACAATACCAGACCACATACGGCTCAATTAACCCAGGAGACAATTGAACAACTAGGGTGGCAACTTCTTGAACATCCGCTTTACAGCCCCGACTAGCCCCCGAGCGATTTCCACCTGTTTGGTCCACTAAAAACTCACCTTGGCTGCAAATGTTTCGCGGATGACGAAGAGGTTGAACGTGAGGTGTGAATGTGGCTGAGACAGCATACCAAAGACTTCTATGCTGCAGGTTTTGGGGCACTGATAAAGCGATGGATAAGTGTATCAGTGTTGGTGGAGATTATGTTGAGAAATAAGAGGAAATGTAAGTGCAATAATAAATGGTTTTCAAGTTCGTATCTCATTTAGTTTTTTTTTAATTGCCATTTGTGACCTGTTTACTGACTTGCCCTCGTAGTACTGACTGAAAGTGCAGAAGATTGCTCCATTTCTTTTTCCACAATCTTCAGACATTTATTTCCCATTGCTGTATACACCATTTTCATTGGAATTATCATCTTTTGTTGAGCTTCCGATTTGTTAAGCTTTTAGACCGCTTACATCTCACGGCAAAGTTATCAGATTCCGGATCAAAACCTGGTTGCAAAATGCTGCAGTCTATCCATCTGTAAATGGGCACCCGACTCTGCTCGAGTTAGGAAAGGCAAAGGCAGTAAGGAAGGGAACTGGTCACCTACCTCATAAAGCTGGACCTAGTGAAGTCTCTAACACTTCACTACCCTACAGCAGAATCTGATATGGGACTACCTTTGCTCACGTGGAGAAGAGACTATAGCAGCATTAATAGTCAATGCATTGTTTAATCATTGTAGACGATCAAAGATAAAGAACTTTTTTTTTTCTAAGCCAGTCTTCCCTACAAAAAAGCTAGGAGTGCCATTCTGTTACTTCTAAATTAATGTCAAGAACATTTACTATAATGTAGGAAAAAAACATCAGCAGTAGCTCTGACATTTTTGTAATATTAAACCTTTTTTTTTTTTTTTTGCGCTTCAAGTATCAAAATGAAGTTTAAATAAACTTCAAAAAAATAAATTCCACATTCAGATGCAACACCAGGTTCACGTTCGTTGTGAAACCTAGGCTTGTGTTAAATTCTTAATTTG
Organism: Oreohelix idahoensis; assembly: GCA_024509875.1. NCBI lineage: Eukaryota > Metazoa > Mollusca > Gastropoda > Stylommatophora > Oreohelicidae > Oreohelix > Oreohelix idahoensis. Next base: position 20,788 of record JAMPIV010017459.1, read on the forward strand.
GTTGTTGTTGTCAAAGAAGCTCTCCTTGGCAGACACTTTCTTCTCTTTTCTCACTACCCTGAAAGGGCACAAGTCACCACTGCAGATGGTCCCTATGCAGGTAGCCTGCACAGAGCATTTCTCTTCATGTGCTCCTGCACTATAATAATTTCTTGGCTTTTGCTTGTCATATTTCATGTAAATGTGAAAGTTTCTCCACAAAGAAGTTTTGCCAGTTAGAGACAAATTGTTCTGCAGTAGGAATGTTTGAAATTTTTTGCAGCGTTTCACAATTTTTAGTTATTAACACTTTGCTGACCAGCGATCCGGAGCATTAATGTCTCCCATTACCAAGGGTGTTTGCAGATTTCTTTAAAAATAACTTTTTTTTTTTTTTAAATTCATAAAAAATTGAAAAACAGACATAGGGTTTTGAAATTTTCAGAGCGCCATTATGAATGGTTGCTACATCTATAAAAATATATTTTATGCAAATTGGTCACATGATCATGGCAGCCATCTTGAATTTGTGTGGCTATTTATAGAAATTTCAGGAGATGTTTTAAAACCATGATATTTTTCCAGTGTTTAGTGAATTTGTTTGATGTCAGTGCAATAAAATGTTAGGAACATTGATGGCAATGAAGAAAATAATCTTAATTGACGTACTGATTTAACGATTAACCAGCAAATAGTGCAATTAATGTCTCCCATTACCAAGTTTGTTTGCCGATTTCTTTAAAAATAACTGGTTTTGTTTTAAATTCATAAAAAATTGAAAAACAGACATAGGGTTTTGAAATTTTCAGAGCGCCATTATGCATGGTTGCTACATCTATAAAATTATATTTTATGCAAATTGGTCACATGATCATGGCGGCCATCTTGAATTTGTGTGGCTATTTATAGAAATTTCAGATGTTTTAAAACCATGATATTTTTCCAGTGTTTAGTGAATTTGTTCGATGTCAGTGCAATAAAATGTTAGGGACATTGATGGCAATAAAGAAAATAATCTTAATTGACGTACTGATTTAACGATTAACCAGCAATCCAGTGCAATTAATGTCTCCCATTACCAAGTTTGTTTGCCGATTTCTTTAAAAATAACTGGTTTTGTTTTAAATTCATAAAAAATTGAAAAACAGACATAGGGTTTTGAAATTTTCAGAGCGCCATTATGCATGGTTGCTACATCTATAAAATTATATTTTATGCAAATTGGTCACATGATCATGGTGGCCATCTTGAATTTGTGTGGCTATTTATAGAAATTTCAGGAGATGTTTTAAAACCATGATATTTTTCCAGTGTTTAGTGAATTTGTTCGATGTCAGTGCAATAAAATGTTAGGGACATTGATGGCAATGAAGAAAATAATCTTAATTGATGTACTGATTTAACAATAATTATGTATTTCAGCATAAAAGGCTAACAAAAATTGTGAATAAAATGCAAAGAAAATTTAATTTTTGTATTTGTCTTTTTTGAGTGTATTCTGTGTCTGCCTCATCTGACAATGAGTGTTTGTGAATGTTTTGAGTGGTTACTTACCTCTAGTTGGAGTCTGAGCTGCTTCCTTCATTAACTGGGGTTGAAGTTGTAGCTGTAGGTCTCTGCAAGAGTCTTTGTCTGGATCGTTGATAATCCTCGACTGTGCGGTACAACTTGAAAAATGGTATCGTGCATAGAGGTACATTGCAATCTGGGCAGTACATGACAGTCTGGCTTCTTTTCCCTGCAGCCTTACACACTTTACAGTCTGGTTTGTACCTTGCCCTTTCATATTTATCAATGAAGTGGCGCTCAGTAAGTCGTGTTGTTGTGACTTGTGGTTTTGAAGGTGTCACATTGCATCGAAGAATAGCAGGTTCAATAAGAGCGAGACTGACATCCTGCCTGAACTTCTTTGCTGTGATCTTTTTTGTAGAGTTGGCAGTGTTGTAGGTTATGTGCCCATTAACCAGGGCAGTTTCAACTAAGAAATGATATAATGGAAGGTACCATTTATAGGATCTGTGTGGGTAGGGATAGCTTGCACCCAGTTGGCCGAAGTGGTCGACACCTCCCATACTTTTGTTGTATTTTTCTGCTAGCACTGGCTTCTGAATTGTTCTGCCCTCAGGTATTCCTCGTTTTCTAACTGTCTTGTCCATAACATCATTGGAGTGAACAGTAGATAAAAGGTTAACTCTTTTTGTGTCATGCCAGGTAACTGCCAACATGCCTTTATCTTCTGTGGCACAAAACACAGGATGATCTGCCTTTTTCAATTTGAGTTGCTTTTTCTTCAGTGCTTCAGGAAAATGCTTCCTATTCTCAGCTACTGTTCCACATGCACCAATCTGAATTTCTTTCAGCTCTTGAAATAAAGCTGGGGCTGAATAAAAGCTGTCGCAGTAGAGAATATGTCCTTTGTTGCCATATCCATCAAGAAGATCTTTCACAACTCTGGAAGTTGCCCCAACACAACCTTCATCATTTGCCTTACCAGTATAAATTTTCAATTTCAGGCAGTATTGTGTTTTAGCATCAGTGAGTACAATACTTTGAATCCCCACTTTGTGGGTTTTGCTGGCAGGTATTGCTTGAAATATATTCTACCCTTGAACCTCACCATCGATTCATCTATTGACAACTCCCGCCCATGTGTGTAGTGTTGCTTATATGTACGCAAAATAATATCCAGTAAGGGTCTGAGCTTGAAGAGGGGGTCATACCCAGGCTGCCCTCTCTCAAATCTGTTATCATTATTATTAAAATGGAGATTTCTGTGGAGCTGTTGGTACCTGTTCCGACTCATGACCCTCGAATATGATGTATCATTCAACCAAAAATTCTTACACCAGTAGTCTGAGACTGCTGGTTTGCAACACATTCCCATACCAATCTGAAGGCCTATGAATGCAGAAATTTCAACTGCATCAGTTTTATCCCAAGTACGTTTCTTGTATTTAGCATTTCCTGTGTACTGAGAGAGGTGATTTTCTCCGTACCTATTCACTTCGTCAGTGATCAGATCTATGGCAGTGTCGGGGAAAAAAAGTTTGAAAAAATCAATTGACACATAGTCAGTTGTGTCTGCCGTGACACCTTGTTGTTCTTCATATGAAGGAAGCATGTCAAGCTCAACAAGTTCATTTTGAGCAAGCTTTCTCCATCTCCACAGATTATTTTGATGTGCAGTCTTGCTGTGGTCTCTTGTGCCACGCCCATCTCCTGCTTCAGATGTACTTACATCACAATCTAATCCAAATTCGTTGTCGCTGCTATCAGTTCCGTTACGATTGAGTGATAGCCTACATCTCTACTTAGCCATGAGATATCACTTTCGGCCCCAGATTCGCTGCCAGAGTCAGAATCATCTCTGTTATAAGTCTGGTTTTCATCATCACACATGATGAAAACAAAGAACGGGCACTTGTACTAAAAATAATGAAATTTTAATCAAAACTCGGCTTTAAACAGCGATTCACGATATCATTCATGGGCGCAGCCATTTTGGAATGTTAAAAATACCCTGATGAGGCTTGTTTCGTAAAACTATCGATACGGCTGTCTGTTGCGTTGGTAGAGTTACTAATTCGACTTTCGTCGAATCTGGTCAGCAAGGGTTTCAACCGGAAATTCGACTATCGTCGAATTTGGTCAGCAAAGTGTTAAAGCTTGATTTCTCATCAAACCCCTGATAATGTTCTGTGGAACCTCAGGATTCCTCAAAATGATGCTTCAGGATCTCTGTTCTAATCTACGAGTTGACAAAATGTGAAACTTACTAGAATGCACTTCAAAATGTCTTTGTACATTTTGTTTATTTTGCAATTTCCTTAGATGCCAAGAAACAGCAGCAGATGGCAACTCTTTCTAAGGAGAGGGACACACTGCAGAACACAATACGAGCTTACAAGTCTATGTTTGAAACACAGCAGCAGCTTATTACAGAGCTTAGAGGTATGTACATGTGTACTGTAATGAAGGATATGTTTATTTTTTTGGATTCTAAACATTTAATAACTTACAGTAGGCCACAGACGGATGGCAACTTAGAGTGAAGTAAAGGATTTAGCTTTGGTCTCATGCAAATTCCAGGGTTAGATCTCTAACCGATACCCTAAAGCACCTCAGCACAGTTCATCCTGGAAACGGGCACACTTCTAATCCTCGAGTGTGGCTGACCAGCCCTCAGGGATTGATTGCTGCACTAGTGCTGCTCAGCATCACTATTCCCCCAGTGGTAACATGTTGAGAACCCAGCAATGCACAAAGCATTGGGGGAATCACCTGAGTCCAGACTTAACTCTGGCATTTACATGGTTGGCTGCATGCAAGAGGATCCCACAATGAATAAGTGAACTGGTGAGGGAAGCTGGGATGTGGCTGTGTGCACGCTATGACGATTCCATGGGAGAGTCCATAACACAGTATCCCCCCCCCCCCCTTTTTTTTTTTTTCTCCTACTGCTAATGTAAATGTAAGGATCCTCTAAATGCATTCTTGACAAGTATAAAATACCATGGAAAGAAACTTGAGCTCATGACTCCAACTCAACGAGTTCTATAATGGCAGAAAAATGACAGGAAAAACCAAGATGACTACTTAAAAAAAAATCTTTGTAACCGACAAGAAATATAAAGAATTCAAAACATAAAAGAAAGGAAATCGTGAACACTGAACAGTTTAGAGTCTGCAGACCAAATCTGAATGGAAACTAGCAGAAGTGAGAAGTAGATTCACATAGAGGAACACAGAGAATAATCTTGAGGTGCATATCTGAGAGAGACATTGTACTTGACCTTGATGTTCATGATGTACAAATGCTCAAGGGTTGCAGAAGGACATTGATTGATCAATACACAGTACTCATTGTTTTTATTGTTCCTGAGGGTGTGATGACTGGTAGTGAGTCTGTAAGGAGCATTATCTTGTCTCTAGAAAAATCTTTTTTTTTCATGATGATAATTGCAGCTGTTTTTAGTGCTTCTCTCTCCGCTTTAAAGTTGTTTGAAAATTTCCCAGTGGCCATTGAGATAATGTAGTCCATTATTTAATTCTGTGTATACACCTCCACTTCTATTTTTTGTAGCTTTTGTTGCCGATCCATCTGTATATATGTGGGTCCATTCTGTGGTTGGGTAAGTCTTTCTGATGTATTCCATAGCTAGGTGTTTCCTCTCTGCTTCTATTTGACTGTCTTTTTTCATTTCTTCTGGTATGATGTCAATCAGCTCTGGGAACCTTGTTCTCTTCCATGGTGGGAACATGCTGCTAGTTGTTATCGACTCTTTTTTTGTCTGTACAAGGTCTAGTACATTTGTGGCAAGCTCTTATGCTTTTTCTGCAAAGAAGCTTCTCTGGAGTCTGCCTCGGCCATATCCTCTCATTTTGTCATTCACTGAGTGGCTTGTGAGCCTTTTAAAAACAATGAATCAGCCCGGTAGAAGTACTAATGAAAACCAGCTATGAATTCAAACAAGTAAATGTACAGTGGACCTCTGCCCCCTGCAATATATATGGAAATGAGAAGGCAGATAAACATGCCAAAGAAAACTGGAACTAAAGACAGGAGCTACATAAGGAGAGATTAAAGCAATAATCAGAAATAACTATAGACAAAAATGGTATAAGGAATACCCAGACTCCGAAACCTCAGAACCATACAATACGTTACCAAGAAGAGACCAAGTGATAATTTTCAGACTAAGAACCAGCCATTGCAGACTCAAATACCATCTGTACAACAAATTGAATATTGAACAGACAGATATATGTACCCATGTGGGGAGGACTAGAACACATACTCAAAAAAATGTCAGCTCCTTGAGGGTAGCAGGCTGGCAGCATGAGCTTCTCCAACTCTGTTGAGGGAGAAATTATATGTTGATGAGAGAAGCCTGAGATGGAATGCCAGCTTTCTAAGAGGTGTGGTTATTTGAGAGCGAACGATGAAGAAGAAGAAGTACTGAAATGCCCAGTCTTTACGGGCACAAACCACGAAATACAATTAACTCTTTATTAAATGGGTATGACAAATTTGAAGAATAAGATTTGAGGCCTTAAAATACTGTACAGCTTCACAGAAAGCTCTTATAATATTACTCACATACTTTGGTCTTTGAAAGTTAATGCTAGCTTCCAAATTTATGTCATTAAATGCAACGTTTTGGTTAAATGAAGTTTATTTTGGATGTTTGCAGCTGCAGTCCATGAATCTCAAAAAGAAGAACAAACCCTTAGGGGAGAACTTCGTAAACAGAACATTCCCAGCAATCATCTACAGTCTGTGAGTATTGACAGGTTCCCGTCTTCTGTTTCATTTATTATATTTGATTTTAATTGTCTCTCATTTGGCGCCTGTTTTAACTCCTTTTTTTTTTTTCTTGGAAACACATTTATCCTGCTGGAGGACTCAAAACTTAGTGATGTATAAGATGGTCTATTCCTATTACTTAAGAGCGAATAGCGCTACTATTGTTAACTAAAATTTTGAATTACAGACTAGCTAGTTACTTTTACACTAGTCGTAAAGAAATGACGTCATCAAACCTAGGTGATTAAAGAAGATAGCTAGAACCGGAAGAAAAAAGACAAGTGAGTAAATTAATGGAGTTTTTGAGTACAGGATCAGCGATGTTGTTTTGGTTGTCACCATCTTCTGGGTCAGCTTTGTGGAGTGAGATTTCATGGAATGTATAGTTTGTACACCATCCAAGAACCTGTATTAATGAACTATAATGAAAGTATCAGAAGGTGTAGACATTTAATAAAGGTTTCCATTCATTTTTAATACCAGCTTGACCTTATTTGCTGAGTGTCAGTTGAAAGTTACCTTGTTTACATCAGGACTGCTAGTACATTACAGAAACCAGTATTGATTGCCTGGTATATAAAACAGTATTGTCCGCACATTACAGAAAACAGTATAGCCTTGTGTGAGATAAACAGTACTGCCAAAACATTATACGAAAACAGAATTTTTATGCTCTGCATATGAAAACGGTAATGCCAGTACATTGTATACAGAAAACAGTATTGCCTGCCCTACATGTGACAAACAGTGTTGCTGGTATTGAGTAATAAAAGTAGATAGTGTTACTAAAGTTGAAAGTCTTTACCACACATGAGATTTAAGAAACCTGGGTTGAAGATAAATCATCTAGAAATATAATATATCTTGCGACAGCGAGTCTAGGAACTAGATGACTTGGCCATCAGTACAGTCAGACACATAAGCACTGTCACATAAGTGAAGACATGTAACAGCACAAACATGGGCTCACGAGAGTAGAATGTTAACTTGACAGTCAGTAAGACCTTTTTTAGGGCAAAACAGACTTGAAGCAATGAAGAAATAGGAAGATAGTTGCAGTTTATAAGTTGTAATTGTAAACTCAAATAGTATTCCCAGCAACTGGCAGCCTAAGACACAGAAAAGTTGTTGTGTCTTACATTTCTTTCATTATTCGATTTTTTTATTTTCATGTTGTTTGGCACCAAGATGTTCACAAATTTTTTGACAAAACGTTTAGCTTTGTACATGTCATTTTATAAAACTTCTCTCTCTCATCTCTCTCTTCTCATATACTGTCTTTATTATTTTTTAAGTGTTTCACCCGTTATTACACACTTTTCTTGCAATTACTTTTGTTACCGCTAAAACGTTGAAATGAGATAACTCTTCATGGAAAGTTTGGTTTGGTTTTTAAGGACTATCTTCAATGCACATGGACAACTCCATCAGTGCTCCCATCTCCTACCTTAGATCACACAAGGTGGATCTCAGCACAGCTGTCTGTGGAAGTTCTTGAGATAGCTGACTTTGAGATTTTATACTTTACCTGTGTATGGTGGTGCAGATTATAATTTTTATTATCTACCCTGTTCCTTTTCATATTATCAGATAAAGAAGATCTTTATTATTTTATCAAACACGCATGTCTGTTGTAGAGTGATGTGGACATGAGTATTATTTTACCCATCGTGCTTTTTTTTTTTTTTTTTTTTTTGTAAGGTCGACACAGTGGAAAAGTTGATGACTGCAAGAATCAAAGACCGAGAACAGGTTCTGCGGGCTCCCAGGAGGGCGTGTGCCTTGCCACTTGCTGATCCTGAGCCAGAAGTTTTAGGAAAGGTAACGCTTGCCTTTTATGAAGGAAAAAAAGGTATTTTTTTTTTTAAATGTCCATAAACGACATTTCAGACAAAGTTAAATCATTATATACGAATGAAGTAGTTTATAATATATCTTCTTCTTCAAGTACTGTGAATGGAGTAACTACAGTGTAAGGGCCCCCCCCAGAGAACAAAGTAAGTGGGGCCCTCCTTATATGATGGTCTCAACAACTATAATCAGTATATGATAAATCTGCATTAAAAAAAAATAACTACTTACTTCATCCTATCATTATCCTTCAGCTTCCCAAGCATGGGCCTTTGACAAATTTGTACAGGTCCTGCTGTCTTATGCCATTCTCTCACAATCTGTCCATCTTTTCTTTATCCCTATCATTTCTGTCTCCAGGCTATGATGTTTAAGCATAGGAACAGAGAAAATTGAACATATATATGTATATTATCATCTTCTTCATCATTTGCTTTTTTTTAGCGGAATGTACGTTGTGTCGTAGTTTACAGCTAGGCTGCGATATCTGCGCCTTTCAGCTCAGCACATCCGATTTCAGCAAGCAGTTTTTTTGGGTTTGCTGTCCTTAGCCCTTGACTGTACCCAGCCAACCTGCAAGGCAGTAGGTGGTTTACAGTCAGAGTTTTTCTTCTCCTAGATGAACTGCCATCCAAGGCTTACGAGCTTTATCTACCCATAAATTAACCCATGCCTGGGGTTTGGGTTGGTGCTAGCTGGAGTATGGTCCACTTGCTGGTGGGTATTGCTTCTGCACCTTAACCTTTTGAACCTGAGGTCCCGAAATTTCGGTCCGTGCGTAAAAAATCCTCTCCCCGAGAGACCGTAATCTCGGTCTGACACACCTAGCTTAGCAAAATGGGATGGGAATGGAAATGTGTAAAAAATAATGACGTCAGGAAGTACACATGTCTTGTGGAATGTTACTCTAAAATGGCGGCGCCCACGACGTGATAATATTTTGCAATTTTTTAATTGTTTTCACAATGAAAAGGCGTGTTGAAAATCCAGGAAATAGCCATTCTAAAAGGCTAACAACGGAACAAGCTGTTGAACTTGTGCTCAATGATTCGGAGGATGATGAATATAGATTTAGATGGTGATTATTCTGAAATCGAAATTGAATCGAGTGACAGAACTTGTGAATCAGGTTATGATCAAGCTAGTTCTAACCCTGTGGTGCAGGTGCGTGGAAAGGGGCGTAGCCCACATAATGTATCAAGTAAATTTGATACAAGTTGGTCTCACTACTGTGGATGTTCAATTTCCACAACTTTGTATTGGCTACAATACATTCATGGGTGGCTGCGATGTTTACGACCAAGTTTGTCGTCTCGATAAAATGCACCGGCATTATCGCTGGCCTTGACGGAGGAGCCCAGGGGAATGAAGTTTTACGGGCTGGGTGGCCAGGGTTCTAAGGGTTAAGAGGTCCAAAACTCCTCCCGACCCAGTCTGTTGCGCCCATAGCAAATGCTGTGAGAACAGGGTCACCACGTGAAGGTGTTGCTATGGACACATTTGTGCAGGGGAGGCCATGTGCTAGAAGCTCACTATCATAGCAAGACAGTAGCTTCTGCTGCAACCACTGCACCTGGATGTGAGAGGCTGTGTTTTCGCATCAACGTCCATTAATGTAGGCAGAGCGTGGAGGTCCAGACCCTACATAGACCCCATATATATATATATATATATATATATATATATATATATATATATATATATATATATATATATATATATATATATATATATATATATATATACAGTAGAACTCCATTTATCCGAACCCCAATTATCCGAACATCCAATTATCCGAACACTTTTTCCAGAAGAAAAAAAAATCAGTCTCCACCAGTCACGTTAGACTACAGTTCTGATTACGTACATGAAGTCAGTTAGATCATAAAGTCCGTTAATATCTGGTTTACCAATCCAGTGTACGTGTGAGTTCTAGGCAGAAACACTGGCTAAACAGACAGTTCAACTTAAAATAATTGTGTCTGCTACTACAGCAGAATAATTTTGGTGTACACGTATTTCTCTGTGCGACCTGGCATCTTCCAGTAGGCCTAAAGCATATAAAAGGAACCGCAATGTTTTGTCAATTGAAACGAAAACAGAAATTATCAAGAGACTAGGAAAAGGTGAAACTGTGTCTTCATTTGCGAGGATTTTCAATGTTGAGAAAGCTACCGTCTCTGACATCAAAAGTAACAAGGATAAAATTATGAGTTTTGCATCGAAATTGGATAGTGAAAATGGGTCGAAGAAACATAAAACCATGAGAAATGCGAAAGATTTGAAATTGGAAGAGGCTTTGTATATATGGTTTGTGCAAAGAAGAAGCAAAGGGGAACCTATCTCTGGCTCTCTATTGTGTGAAAAGGTACTTCAGTTCAACAGTCAACTTGACGGTCCTCCTGACTTTAAGGCTAGCCAGGGATGGTTAAGAAACTTTAAATCTCGTCATGGCATACGAGAATTGGAGATTCAAGGGGAATCTTCATCTAGCGATGCAACTGCCGCTGAAAATTTTAAAGAAACATTCTTGGCTTTTTTGGAAGAAGAAGGTTATTTACTCGATGATGTGTATAATGCCGATGAGACTGGCTTATACTGGAAATCATTGCCTCAAAAATCACTTGCATCTCAGCGCGAAGCAGCTGCCCCTGGGTTTAAAAAGTGCAAAGAGAGAGTAACAATTTTGGTAGCCGCGAATGCCAGTGGAAGTCATCGTTTACCGGTGCTAATGATCGGCAAAGCCAAAAAAACACGTTGTTTAAAGAATGTGACATGTCTCCCATTGTGCTACAAAGCACAGAAGAGTGCTTGGATGAATAGTGAAATATTTCTTGATTGGTATACAAATCAGTTCATCCCAAATGTGAAGAGGTTGAAAGAACAAGAAAAGAAAACTGGAAAAGTAATTCTTCTACTGGACAATGCACCATCTCATCCAGAGACGGATACATTGAATGCAGTTGATGCAAATTTTAAAGTAATTTTTCTGCTTCCCAATGTAACAGCACTGATTCAACCAATGGATCAGGGTGTTATAGCAAAGCTTAAAAAGATGTACAAGAAGGAAGTCCTGCGTCGTTTATTGTTGGCTGAAGATGAAGAAAGTGTGGTGGCGTTTTCAAAAAAAGCTTAATCTCAAAGACTGCTGCTATATGTAAGCTGATGCTTGGACCACCCTGTCACAAGATAATCTCAACAAGGCTTGGAATAGATTGCTTGGAAAAAAAGGAGGAAATGAAACTACTGCAGTGGACACAAATGATGATTGTATAAATGAAGTTGTGGAACTGTTTCAAGCAATGCCCGGATTTTCGGACTGTGACAAAGATGATGCACACATGTGGCTAGAAGATGATAATGATTCTGGTTTTCAGTTTTTGAATGACGAAGAAATTTTGTCTTTTGTGCAAGAAGAAAACCAAATACATGTAGTGACCGATGATGAAGACTCCTCAGAAGTACATGATGTACTTGTAGATTATGAAGAAAACCCAAAACGTCGACCAAGTCCTGAAGAGGCCTTTATAGCACTAGAAACAGCGATGGCTTGGTACGAGCAAGAAGATGACAGCTGTCCTACACAGCTTCTGCTGTTGAAGAGAATGTGGGACTTAGCAGCCAAAAGCAGACTATCCAGTTTGGCGCAAAAGAGGATTCCTCATTATTTTAAATAGTGGGCTACATCTGTGCAAGTACATGTATACGTAAGTTGCGCCTGGTTTTGAATTGTTTGTAATGTTATTTTGAAAACATTTCTCTTTCTTAACAAAAATAATTAATACAAGTAGTACATGCACTGCAGTGTAATGAAAGATTTTGGTGATACAGTGATCTAATACAGTGTGGGTATTATTATTACAGTACAAGTAAATATGTTTTATAGTGTATTTTCCTTGTGATTGTTAATTATACACTGACAAACAACATTTTTCTTTCTTATATAAGAATAAGTGTTCTTAGGTCAGTTTCTTGCGCTGATTTCAAATCTGAAATTCGTTTATCTCTATCACGTCGGGTTCTTAAGATATTTGTGAATAAATATATTTTTGGGAAACCGTTATTTGCTCCGTTTCATTTTTTACTATATAACTTATTAAAAATTAATAAAAAGCAACATAATTCTACTTTTTATACTGCTAAAAGATGCATGTCATATGTTACGCGATTTTTCAAATAGTTACTGTATTTTGAAATAATTCTGAGCAAAATATGGCTTCTAGAAGTTGTAGAAATTCGGCTGATCTGTTCTGTTACGTGTGCGGATATTTTACTGATCGTGTTGACCAGAAAAACTTTACACCATTACTAAAGAAAGCATATGAACTTTATTTCGATTCGAAAGTTGATGATGCAAATAAATCTTGGAAGCCAAATGCAGTTTGTTCGATACATTGGCAGGTTGGTTACAAAAATCGCCGAAGCATAAGTCGATGCCTTTTGGAGTGCCAGTAATATGGCGTGAACATACAAATCACACTACTGATTGTTACTTCTGCTTGACAAATATCCATGGTTTCACTTTTAAAACTAGAAAGTCTGTGGTTTATTCAAATATTGAATTGGTTTCGAAACCAGTGCCTCATGATCCAATCACGTGTCCGATCCAAGTACCACCAGAACATAATCCGTTGGACGTGAATGAACCATCAGAAAGTGATAGTTTACCTGCTTTAGAAACTAATTCTGACTCAGATTACATACCGGTGAATGATGGTGTTTACTTAATTAACCATTCAGGACTTTCAGATCTAATACGTGATCTCGCTCTTACCAAAGGACAAGCGGAATTACTCGGTTCGCGACTCAAAGAATGGAATCTTTTAGCGCCCAATACTCCGATATCTAAATTTCGTCATAGACACAGAGAACTTGTTCAAAATTTTGAGATGGATGATGACATTTGCTATTGCAAAGATGTAAACGGTCATGAGCACATAGTCAACGAATGGCGATTTTTCATCGATTCTTCCAAGACTAGTCTAAAAGCCGTGTTATTGCATAACAGAAATTTATTTTCATCAATTCCAGTCGCCTACTCTGTTCATATGAAAGAAACTTATGACAATATGGCTATACGTTTGGAAAAAATAAAGTACAATGACTACCAATGGCGGATTTGTGGAGACCTAAGGTCATTGCAATTCTCACGGGCATGCAGACTGGGTATACTAAATTTTGTTGCTTCCGATGTGAATGGGACAGCCGCAACAGACAGGAACATTATGCAAGAAAGGTGTGGCCTATCCGGGATCGTATGCAGCTCGGGTATAAAAATGTAATACACGAGCCATTATTTAACAAAGACAGCTTCATTTTACCACTGTTACATATAAAGTTGGGGCTCATGAAGAATTTTGTAAAAGCGTTAGATAAAACGAGCAAAGCTTTCACTTATCTTCGAGAAAAGTTTCCGCAAGTTAGCGATGCAAAGATAAAGGAAGGTATCTTTGTAGGACCTCAGATTAGGAAAGTTATTGCAGACAAACAATTCGAGAACTTGTTACATGGTAGTGAACTTCGCGCATGGATGGCATTCAAATCGATTGTCGATAACTTTCTGGGAAATGACAAATCTGTTGACTATGTTGCATATTGTTAAGCAGTGCATAGATGCATACAGAATTATAGGCTGTAACATGTCCCTCAAAATCCATTTGCTCGATTCGCATCTTGACTTTTTCCCTGACAACCTTGGCGAAGTCAGCGATGAACATGGAGAACGATTCCATCAAGATATCGCCGTAATGGAGTCACGTTTTCAAGGACGGTGGAGTGTGACCATGCTTGCCGATTATTGTTGGATGCTTCATCGCGATGTACCACATGCCATTCACCGACGAAAGTCGACTGCAAAGAAATTCAAGCCTACATAACTGTTATACTTCTTGTACGAATGATGTTGTAATACTGTATGCGTTGTTAAAAAACTTCAATTGCGTTTTTCTAGAGATCCCGACCTGATAGAGAAAAACGGTTTGCAGATTTAAAAACAGCGCATTAAAATTGACCAGAAAAACATAGAAATGTTAGAGAAAGAAAAAAAAAGTTTTTTTTTTGTTAGTGTTATTTTTAGAAATATGTGTACATGTACTCGATACATCATGTAATCCAATTATCCGAACATTTGATTATCCGAACGATGCTCGGTCCCATGGGGTTCGGATAAATGGAGTTCTACTGTATATATATATATATATATATATATATATATATATATATATATATATATATATATATATATGTTTTATTTATATGGCGACCACTAATTTCACTGGACCTACTTAGTGCTGGGACATGCCTGAAATGTATTGTTTATGCTGTCTGTTCTGTTTTTATTATATACACATTTGCACAGATCTGCATAAAAGGTGTTTTTCATTGTCAACCTTAACCGTTAAAAATTAGGTACCCCTTTCTTGTCCTGTTTCAGATTGCTCATCTAGCTCTAGTCCACCAAGATGACATTTCTCGTGTGTTGTCATGGCATATGTCAGCCGACATGGACTGTGTGGTCACCCTTACAACGCAGAAGGTAAGCTGTTTCTACAGTAGTATTTTTAATCATGTGATATTTTTTGTGCTAGTTGATTTGTCTTGTTCATTGCTGAAAGTACTACAGGTCTCTTTACTTTATGCATGGAGGCATATCTTGAGTCATCCTTATATGACCACCAGCTATGCACAGTGCTATATATTGTACCTAGATTTGGATGTGAACCTCTGTCTGTGAGGCAAATTACACCTTCATTGACTCACACAAATTATCCACACACTTCCAGGAATTCCCCTTGTGGTGAAACTTGTTGAGAACCCAGCATTGCACACTAAGCTTGGAGGAATTACTTCAGCCCCAGATATTCTTCTTCTTCTTGCGATCGCATCTTTGATGATTACACCGTCAGACGAGTTCTCATGATGAATTCGACTGTTGTTTGAAGTTCCTCTTTAACTCCATATAGCTTTGAGTTTAGTGTTGAGTCATTGGGCCAGTATATCTTTCTTAACTGGTCATACAGAGGACAGTCCTGTAGAACATGCTCAGCAGTTTGTTCGTTTAATCCACAAGTGCACAGTGGTGAAGCAGACAATCGTAGCTTGTGCATAAAGCCCCAGATATAACTCTGACTTTTACCTGATTGCCTGCATGCAGGATCTCACTATGGACCCCATGATAGGCATGGGGAGCTGAGAAGTGGCTCTCTGTAGGATGTGATGATTCCTCAGGAGAGTCCAGAACCAGTATTTTAGATCTGCATATTTGGATGGCAGGGAATGCACAGTATGCCACACACTTCTTCCTCCTAATTGGGACCAGATGTGATGATCATTTAAATGCCAACCAAGCAGTAGAAACTGGACCTCATGACTTCTACTCAACACGTTTCTAAATTAACCTTGAGAGATTGAATAAACTACTGGGCTTGGACGATTTGGCAACAGTTTAATAACGAGTAAGTACACACTAACAAGGTCACAATTACGAACATGGCATGTATGCTCCCTCTCTGTGTTACAGTCTTGCTTAATCTGATTCGACCCTCTAAACATGTCACTCGACTTCTCCATTCCACATATCTTGATAATCTCATTTATTAATCACTATTTCCAGCGGGGTATTTGGCTTCCCGTCATCAATAAAGTTCATTATAATTTTTCCATCAACATTGGGGTAATTTACGCGTCCCAATATCTCAAGTATCCACAAATCAAATCCACATCAATCCATAAGCTTCGGGGTATGTCGCTTCCCGGTATAACAATTCTACTAATTTTATTCCTATATCTTCGGGGAATGATACCTCCCGGAATAACAACTGTTCAATTATATTTCTAGTTTAGCATACTTCTATGTCTTGGGAGTTATAGTCCAGTATCGAATTTAATTATAATCCTGGCATTTTCTCATGCCTTTCATTTAAGCATATAGCTTACCCTTTTATCCTCAGAAATATTTATTGAATACACAATCCCATATACTGGCTGATACACAAGCCATTTTAGGCACACATCTTGACGCTATGACGTCACATACCAATCTGCCTACATCATACCTAGATACTCATCTCACAGCGACCGCTTTCATGTATTTCTTGCGTTCAGTTGAGGTATGACATGGTGCAACAAAACCCTGGCACTAATAATAAGTTGCCCTGATAAAAATCGCACCATGAAGCAGCCTCAACAGTAACTTTGGGCTATTTTGAATGAAATTTGGGCAGCTTTGAGCTACTTTTCAATAGCTATTTGAACGATATCTGAAAACTAAAAAAAAAAAATCAGTTTCCAGAACTAAGCTGTCCTAGATGATTCAGATCTGTATTTGTTTTTTTTTTTGCATTTTCAAACTGGAGTTAATTCTTGACCCTTCAGCTCACCCAGGAGCATAAGTCTTTAATTCATGCCAACTCCTCCTGTTCTAAATCATCCCATGTCTTTGTTGTCCCTTTCCTTTCTATTTTCAGTTCTCTTCTTTGTGTGTTTTCAGTCTCCCTGTATCACAAGCACCATCTTCTCATCTCTTATTCCACTGGCACCTATCTATGTTCTTGTCATTTATTCCGCATTGGTGACCTTATCATGCCAATGTAATCCCCCTTCTGTTCATTGCAAGCACCCACTTATGAAAGTCTTTGTGTAAATTATTGGTGGTCAGTTTCGCTCTACTCCAAGTTTGACAGCCAAGCATTAAGATTATCTTGACTTTTGGGGTAAAGATTCTGATTTTTTAGTTAGACTTTATTTCTTTTGATGCTTATATTTTTTTCAAATGCAATGAGTCAAACATTTCTTTGTGCCAGTCAATCAATGCCCTTTAGCTCCCGAAGAAGCACAAAACTTCATCAAACACATGCCAAGGCCTCCTGTTGCATACCATCAGCTCAAGTTCTTTTCACGTCTTTCCCATCATTTTCTGGGCGTGATGCTGACCACATCACCTCTAGTGTGCCAACGGTCAAGAAAATATGGACCTAACACCATATTCCCAATATGCCTCAATGGGCGTGTAACGGGATCCTTTACCTTTACCTTCCCATCGTTTTCACTTCTATCTATTCTTCTGAGATTTCTTGTCTGTGCTTTTCGATCTACCTCTGCCTCTCTTTCCCTGGGGATTCCAGAAACAAGGACTGCTTTTTAATGCTGTCAACAGGTTTCCTCAGTGTGTGTCCTATCCATTGTCAGTGTCTTCTTTTCTTCTGTTGTTCCACTGGCACTTGTCTGGTTCTTGTCACCAGTTCCACATTGGTGACTTTTTAATACCATTTCAATCTTTCTATTCTATGCAAACACCCATTTGTGAAAGTCAGTAGCTTTTTGGTTCATGTTTTTGTTCTCAATCTTTCAGAGCCATACAAAAGGACTGACTTGACATTTGAGTTGAAGATTCTTATTTTTGTGTTGGACTTTATATCTGTTGATCTCTGTATGTTTCTTCGTACTAAATCTGGAGATTTTCCTAGGAGAAAAATGACAATTCAGCAGCCCAGACTCCTTTTGGCTTTCTCTGGATCATGTCATTAATCTCCTTAATAAAGGATCATCTTCCCTTCAGCATGAATGAATTGAATTATGTACTTTGGATTAATGATTAATGATTGCTTATTAGAGAATGACACAGCAATCAATGAATCATCAGGGTTAAGATTAGTGGAATTTGGCATTAAATGTAAAACCAGCAGAGATGTACGTATGAGAGGATGCATCTGGCGTGTACACAACCAGCACGCAACAGGAAAAATTATCATTCATACCCTTCGACATTTGCTGAGGGAGACTGAGCACCTATGGGTTTGCCCAAAGTGCAATGATGTCGATTCTGATCAACAATAATAATAATAATGTCAGCCGTACAGTCCATTATGTCTGCATCATTCATTCGTTTGTATTTCTCGAAGTTTTTACAGGATGGGGTAACCCTCCTTAGCTGTCTTTTATGACATTGTTGGCAGGTTACAGGGTTACTATTCTTTGTTCCCCGTTCAGGCCTCTGTAACATACAGGTGAAGTAAATTTTAGTGCCTTATCTATAAAATTTGTATTCATTCTTCTCAACATTCCAAAACATGTTCTTTCTCCATTTTTCTGTTTTTTCCATCCTTCTCTGTTGATTTTTCAGTACTTTTATTAAATTACTGTGTTTATTTATTTTGTGGCCCAAAGCTGTATCTGCTAGGTTGAAAGTTCCAAAAATTTAGGGAAATTACATCACACATCATGTCTTGCAGTTTGATTTGTCTATAAATAGTTTTGGGGCTTTAAGCCACAGCTCTGTATAATGTATATGGGAGAGCATGTTTAGAAATTGGTTTTCTGTTGATGGAAATGTTTCAGCATGCCTGTCATCAACTGCTGGTAAAAGTATGGTAAACAGAAATACCTTGTTAATGGGAACCAACAGAGTAACACACTTAATGGTGCGTTAGACATGACAGAAGTGAGAAATACACATATCCCAAACTGCAGGACAATGAACTGGAGAAGGATACTTCCAGGTGTCCCACATTACACGACGTAGTACTTAGAGGGCTATTATGAAAGATGTAATGTATGTGTACCTTTCTGTACCTCTGAATCTCTAACCCAGTCCACATTTCCTTGTGCAGGCCAAAGAAGTGTACCAGCGAACTCAGGGAAAACAGCAAGTGTTACCGTTAGACTCTATCTACAGGAAGAACTTGCCAGATTGGGATAAGTAAGTATTGTTATTCCAAAATATTAACATATAAAGAAAACATGGACATATAATGAAATCCAAGCACAACAAACTTCTCTGAAGAATATTCAAGTAAATTTGCCATCGTGGTAAGAAAGGACAGAATAACGATTTTAATGCAGGAAACTGTTATAACTCAGCCATGTGTAATTGTTGACCAGTTACACGTAAATATCTTGTTTTTTGACTTGCTGCCATATGGCCAGTAGATGATGTGATTGTGAAAATCCGATTCATTCTGTTATCTTCTTTCACACCCTGGGATGACATCTGTACAAGTTTGTGGATGTCTTGTGCTGTTCATTGATGACTCCATTAAGTGAGACATGTAAACTCTTCATCTTCTTTCTCTCCAAATGGATATTTTAAGGATTGGTTTCCTGCTGCCTTGCCACTGTGTGACATTTCTTTCCAAGGTTACTGTGCTGAGAAGTGTACTTTGGTTGTCTCAGGGCATGTCGTTACTTGCAGCAGAGTACCACAGTTCAAAACTACATTGACCAGGAGCATGAGGTCAGCCACGTAGGCAGAGGCTACTATTAGACAGGTGACCACAGTTGAAAATATATTCAAGAGAGAAGAGTGGGGTAAGTCAGGTGATAACTGGATCAACTACCAGCAAGTCATAATCAGCCTTGGTAGAGAGTGCAGAATTTGAGCCAATGGTAGGGTAGAGCTGGAAATTGATCAGCTGATAAATGATCATGCTGGGGATGATGATGCCATTATGTACACTGATGGGTCTGTAACCTGTGGTGAGAAATATGGGTGGGGCTTCTCTGCTAGAGTAAAGTGCAGAATCATTGCTGAGCTTACATGATAACAACCTCCAGCATGAGAATGGAGGTGGAAGCAGCAACTGCAGCCTTAAAGTGGTTGTCTGAAACTTCATTAACATGGGCAGTTATTGTATAGGACTCACAATCCATGTTTCAGAAGGTCAAAAGTGGATGGCTTTAGCATGAATGGAAAACCTCTATAGAAGCCTTGAATCTTCAGGAGCTGGTGTGGATCTACTGTCCTGGTCATGCAGGGGTACACGGCAATGAAAGAGCTGACAGACTAGCTTCAAGAGCACCCATAGAAAGTGGATTGGATATGGATAAGGGAGAGATGCTTGAGGGCAATTAATGATTGCTTATTAGAGAATGACACAGCAATCAATGAATCATCAGGGTTAAGATTAGTGGAATTTGGCATTAAACGTAAAACCAGCAGAGATGTACGTATGAGAGGATGCGTCTGGCGTGTACACAACCAGCACGCAACAGGAAAAATTATCATTCATACCCTTCGACATTTGCTGAGGGAGAATGAGCACCTATGGGTTTGCCCAAAGTGCAATGATGTCGATTCTGATCAATAATAATAATAATGTCAGCCGTACAGTCCATTATGTCTGCATCATTCATTCATACACCTTTTCTGCTCCATGAGGAGTGTGTAGCCACCACTCAAAAGCTGGTCCCCTTGTAAGACGTCTGCATCAAAGCACATGCTCCTGCAATAGTGATTTCTGCAGCAACTTGTTTTATGTGATGAAGTTGCCAGACCCGTGCGTAACTTTACAGTATCTGCTATTAGACTACCTTTAACTTTATCTTTGTTAAGTTAACTTTGTTCTTGTTTTCAGCCCCCTGTTCTTGTCATGTCTCGTGGGATATTCCTCTGTTTCTTTAGCCATAAGGTTCAGGAATGTAGTTAAGTGGTGGAAGATTGCAACAGAGCTTTGTAGAGATTTTGATATGACTAGCACAATGACAACATTATGAAATTACACTTCGAACAACAAACATGGCTCGTTATTCACACCTAATAATAATTCCATAGACTCGAACACGTAAGTATTATATCCGATGCTTATATATCACAAATCTTCAGCACACCAGAGATAACATCAGCAGAATACTACTATGCATCATGTACATCATTGAAACAATGTTCGCATGGAAAAATCTCACTATATCTTGCTACATCTCAACCTGCGCTATCTGCTTTCCATAATACAATTCACAGCGCTTTCGCAACATAACATTCCCTTGCTCGAAGCTCTCTCGACTGCCCGCTACAACACATGAATCTTTCCATCCCTGGCCAGTCTTTTGAGACCACCTCGCTTATAACAGCTCAGTCACACCCGTGAACTTAACAGCACTACTCGACTGCTACTAATACCATTCTGGAACACAATCAGGCGTAACATTAACTCACTTCAGCTCACAACTTACATAAACACATATAGCTCCAAATAGAGTATAAGTACTGACATACATTCTACACCCAGTTGATGACAACATTGTATGGATTTGGTTTATTAGTGTAGTAATGTAAAGGAGCTGTGTGGATATAATGTTGTCGGAATGTGATTGATTAGTGTAGTCATATAGAGAAGCTGTGTAAGGACATAAACAGAACAGTATAAGCATTTAGTTGAGTGGCGTAGAAGTGCAATGGAAATCTGTAAATTTTGGACCATTTTTTTTTTGTATTGACGTGGAGATAGTCACTTGAAAACAGCTCCACAGTTTGAATTTAATTCTTTTAATAATTCCCTACTCTTTGGCAACAAGACCCTTGCCCCATGTAAGATTCCGTCCGAATTACAAGCCAGCCGGCAATCCTGTGTATGCCAGAAACCTCCTAGAATTTACAAAGGATGAGGAAAGCTGCAGAGTTGGTGAGCATTTGTTGTTTGCATGATCCCTGTGTTCTTATGTTTTTTTTTTGTATTTTCTGCCTTATCTTACATTCATTATTTATATTGTAAATCTTATCATATTACCAAACTTACTTAATTATAATTTATTGTGAAGGGAATTTTTTATCTTCCCTAATATTTTAGGAACATGTTTATTGTCTTATCTATGTGCAGTCATTTGAGACAGATAAAGGACTTTACTGAAGACCTAATGACTGACAACTGAAGTCTTGATCTGGACTGACAGGACATTGCTGAAGACCTTATGACTGACATCTATAGACCTGATGACTTACTACTGAAGATCTAATCTGGACTGAAGACCTGATCTGGACAGACAGAGGGCATTACTGAACACCTACTGACTGACAACTGAAGTCTTGATCTGGACTGACAGGAGGACATTGCTGATGACTGACAACTGAAGACCTGATCTGGACAGACAGAGGGCATTACTGAAGACCTCATGACTGACAACTAAAGACCTGATCTGGACAGAGGACATTACTGAAGACCTTATGACTGCAAACTGAAGTCCTGATCTGGACTGAAGACCTGATGACTAACAGCTGAAGATCTGATCTGAACAGAGGGCATTACTAAAGACTTTATGACTGACAACTGAAGACTTGATCTGGACAGACAGAGGGTATTACTGAAGACCTCATGACTGAGAACTGAAGACCTTATGACTGACAACTGAAGACCTTATGACTGACAACTGAAAACCTGATCTGAACCAATAAATAAGGATTACATTCACTACTCACAACGGGCTGATCACCCGTTGCCAGTCACTTCGATTACGGAAACAACAGCAAATGGGTTGATTTGCCGTTGCCCTAAAGACGCCACTAGGCGTGATGGGAAACAATGGCAAAGAAAACCTATCTGCTGTTGCCCTAAGACGCCACTAGGCGTAATGGCCACTGACTGCTTTGACGGTCTGTGGCTAAGGACAGAAGAAGAAGAAGACATTCACTACTACCTCAGGCACATGTAAGAGGCGACATGAGATTGTGTTTAGGGCTGGCAATGTCATGATTTGAATAGATTGCTTAAGAAGCCACTGCAGTAATGCACATGTGTTTTGTCATAGGCTTCCTGTGCACATGTGTTTTGTCATAGGCTTCCTGGGCACATGTGTTTTGTCATAGGCTTCCTGTGCACATGTGTTTTGTCATAGGCTTCCTGCACAGGGACCAACAACATTAGTAGTCCTGTGTTCTTTTGGGAGTAAACAAACAAGAGAAGTAAAAATGTATAGACCAACTCACACTAGAGATGTGCTGATAGCTTTTGTTACAGGGAAAAGAGATCACAACTAGTTTACACTAGGCTTGTCACACTGACGATGTGTGGCTGATGGCTTTTGTTACAGGATGAAGAGATCAGCACTAGTATAGACTAGGCTTGTCACATTAGAGATGTGCTTGTGGCTTTTACAGGAAGAAGTGATCAGCACTAGTATAGACTAGGCGTGTCACACTAGAGATGTGCTGATGGCTTTTGTTACAGGAAAAGAGATCAGCACCTAGTTTACACTAGGCTTGTCACTGTTGCGTGCATATTTTGACGCACATTTTACAAAAATCGATATGGCTATTTAATATGGGAAAAATATAGACATTCATTTATTTGTGTATGAAAATGCTGTTTATGGTAAAAGCGAGATAATCCATGTTTGATTCACACTTTTGATTATAGGAGTAATCGTTCTGGATATTGATCCAGCGCAAGGATATTGCGCTTGCGTTTGTACTTATTTTTAGGGCCAGAAAATATATTAATTTGCTTATTGTGTTTATGGCCTGAATTCATATGTATTACATATTATTAGTACAAGTAGAATCAGTCCTATATTGTATATTTTGGATGGGTAGGAGGGACTAGATTCTTGCTAGCGGAAGTATGAGTGGTCTTGACAAGTCGTGAAGAGTTCCGATGTACCGCTTACAAATGGCGGGGTACGTTTTTCAAGAGCTGGTCCTTTCGTCAGAAAAAAATGTCTTACGACGTGGTTTTTCTTCTGAAGGAGATGGTGTCTCTACGATAGTTTGTGTTAGAGACTCTCCTTATGTCAGTATATAGATGATTCGGACTCCAGGTAAACCCAGCTCCTATTTTTGATGATCTCTCGTCGGTTAGGCCTAGCTTGACTTTTGGTGCTTCGTTATGCTAGTGTCGTGTTTGGTATCGACGAAGATGACAGATTTTCCTGCAGCGGTTATGGCTACGTGAAATTAACCTGATCACCGTAGAGCTGTATGGAAACATTTACGAAATCATTTATATAACCATTATAAATTAACTCTGGCTTATATTCTCCTTCCTATGAATGAGTGAACGACAACTCAGGGAGGCAGCCATGTTGGATTTCGGTCATCATATGTTTTGATCACTGCCAAGAGAACAGATTATTTATCTTATTATCGGACAGTGACAGGGAGATCTCAATCTTGCTAGAAACCCTCTTTCGTGGTTTCATAATATATACTACAAACTATGGACGTCAAGTAACTTTGGTTATTTATCGATCCGCCCTTCACTGACGCGTTTAGTCAGATAGGGGGATGTGGCCATAATGTATCATGACATTGAACTTTTGATGTACTGCCCATTATTTCTGAATGTGTCATGACTTCAGATCTGCTATGTATACCTACAAATTGATATGTCAACGAACCATGATGTACTCGTATGTCCCAGTGTGTACGTCTGAATAAATTGAGTAAACTAAGATTCCAGCAGTCTGCATTGGTGCCTTGTAGACACAAGTGTGAGTGGTTATATTGGTCAGCACACGAACAGTACACCATTCGCGGTAATCACACTCTACACTTCTACTTTATACATACACCATCCTGCGTCGGCTGAAGTGACCAAGTTTAGGGCCTGCTTCCCCTGGAGCCTTTGCCTTCCCTAACTCAGGACTAGGGTGAGTTACCCATTTACAGCTGGGTAGACTGGAGCATGCCTGATCTCAACAACACACCACTCTTCCTTACAGAGCAGACAGACTGATACTTTACAGTGTGTGTGTGTGAAAGCAACTTTACAGAGTGGAAAGAACGGAAGACTTTACAGTGGCGAGCCAGATTCCTGGGTCCAGCTTACGCAGTTTTGTGTTGAGAATCTCAGTTTACAGCTGAAAGAACATTTGTTTGAACACATCAACACCAGTAGGACAGCTATACAGTCGATGTCAGCTTCAGCGCTTGTTGACAGTTTTTCGCTGTACAGACAGTATTACACAGGACAGTGGTATCAAGTGTAGAAAATATCTGGAGCAATATTGTTGACATTTCTCAACGTACGGAAGAATCACAGTGTTGCTGAACATAAAGTGCATAGTTCATCGTTGGTTCTTCAGATGCTCAACAGAGAAAAATTGACAGTGTAATAGTTTAAAATTAAATCTATTACTGAATAAAGTGGCAAGTTATTAGTATTAAAATAAACTGTGCCTGCTTTACAACACTATACCTGCAACACATTCCATTCATGACATAAATGATATTGTATGCTATATGCTATTTATGCTTACATGTTATTTGTTTATATGTGTAGGGGTTTATATGTTGCGGGCCTGGATGGGTGGTGACTAGAACAGGAAATACTGTCACGAAATGGATTTAGGACTAGAGACTGTCTACATATAGTGACAAGACAATAGTACAAAGAAAGACTGAATTGATAGATTCAGATAGAAATATAGTGCAAAATGTGAAAGTTGAGACCATTGGCTCCGAGGTTGAGAACCGAGGTTGATTCTTTCCTCGCCACTTCGGACGTTTAAATTGCTATGGCCTCGAACCACCTCTAACTACCCTATGGGGATAAGGTTCAATTAAGATTCACAAACACCAAGGTACAGACAACATATAGCTACTGTACTAAAGGAAATGACTGATGCCAGCTACAATTTATACAAGTTTATTATACACCTATAAACAACAAACATATGCATGTCCCATACATCAAGTGCGAGGATGCACTCCTGAAACAAAATCAAGCACAGTTTAAAAAATGCATCCACCCCAACCCTTCTCCCACAATTGCAAACCTGTATGGAGAAAGAAGGTAAGGTTAACTGAAATGAACTACACTGCACTTGATGTCGCCTACACTCCAAACTAGCTGTTCTAAATTCTAACTCTAACTCTAAGTCCACTGATAGCTGGAACGACGGCGAAGTGACTACACAATCTCTGCACAGACTTCGGTTCTACACAGCCTATCCTGGAATCTCCTGAACACAACTAACTGCACCTCTAAACTTCAGCAGCTGTCCTCTGCTATGATTCACCAAAACTAACAGTTCTGCCTATCTGTGCTGACTTCAGTAGAGAGAATGTTTACCCTATCTCTCTCCACTAACTCTGGAATTTATGACTGAGGTTTAACAGAACCCCACTGGATTCTGGACTGGAACTGTAGCTGACTTCTACCACTCTGAAATTACCTGCCCGAGTACCTATAACTGGGCCGTCGGCTTTATTATGGCCGTGAAGAAGCGAACATAAAATTACCACAACGCGGGCAGCATACCAATCTGCGTGTGTAACCGAATGAGCGTCAGAGCTCAGGATTTATCCACAAAAAATCCTATTCGCTGGAAAATGTCTTCCCCTGGCTGGGAAAACGTATTTTCTTCCTCTCCTTCCACCACTAGCAATTCATGCGAGACTTTGGGTGTCTGCGAACGCCACCACTGTGCCGTGGGAGAAATTTTGAGGTATCAAAAATTCTGCTCTTCCCCACAAAAAGCCGGCACCTGCTGTTTAGACAAAAGCAAAAACAACAGCTAAACAAAACGTTAATACTCTATTACAAATAACAATTAACTTCCTGACAAACCCTTAAGTCTTTAACACTTAAGTCTCCCCCGTCTATAATCAATACAGCTCCCCTACTCTCTCCCGTTATGCACCACCAGACAAAATCATGCAACCAAAGTCCGCTCCCCTACTGAGCTCCCTTCTCTACCTGAGCCCACAAGGTAAACATTGGCTAACCCAGATCGCTTGTTCTGCCTGACTAACTCCGAGCAACAACAATATTTTCAATGGCCCGTCTGGGCAGACGTACTGTGGCCTACTTCTTACGCTGACACTAATGCCGTAATGTTTAACACAACTAAAACTAGCCTTCTCTAGGAATTCCTAAAATTCCCGTCAATAATAGTAATCACATTCAAAATGTAATACAAAATAATTCCCTTTAAAATTACTTCTCCCATCTTCTGAATTCACAGAACAATAATGCACAATCAATAACATATAATCCTGTTTACGCTAGCATCTACCTGCCGTCAAAAGTTATACATAACCCCTGATTATCAAATTGAAAACCCCGTAGTTCAACCACGTGTTTATAATTTTATGACCACGTGCTTATCTCCCCCTCGTCCCTCTGAACGTCGTATCAATAACAATTCCGTAACCAACGCGCCCACGCGCTTCCAAATTATGCCTCTTTCACTCCCGTCCACAGATATATGCGTAACTATATAAATAGCGAGCATCAATACTCTCACTAAAATCACAAATAAAAATACACATTACGCACTCCCGACTATTCTGTAAATAAATAAAATTCGCAGATGCGAGTTTCTCTCCCGACCGACTTTGCAATAATACAAAGCGGTGATATCTCAACTTTTAAACCATGCCGCTATTCTTTCAACAAGGAATTAAATGGACCTAAAAAGTTTCAAGTCTATCACTAAGATCGAATTGATGGCTCTGGAGTTAAGAATTAAATTAAACTAAAACTTCCCAAGAAACTAAATTATCGGCTAGGACTAGAAAAATTAAATAAAGTCCTCACGCAAAAATTCATGCTTACCAAATCTCGAATGTCCTACTGAAGGCAATCGACTTGACTGGCAACCGGCTTGGCAATTAATTTTTAGAGACCGAACTTATGAAGTTCGGGCGTATTTATTCTCAAGCCCCCACGCGCCGACTTCATGACGTCATATGCGCGGCGTGGTTCTAAAGCCAATGGGCGCTCTGCATTTCAACTGCAGTTAGCTCTCCGCCAATCAGAACCTTAGATCGTTCTGATGTAACGTGCATGGGTTTTAGACAAAGAAACGGGAATAAGCCCTAGCCCTATACTGCGGAAATGAAGCAAAAATGGCCGCAAATAATTTAACTCCCGAAAAATGCGTATATGGCCACGCAATATCTTTAAAAAAAAGACACTGGTGCAAATCCTGATCTAGCCTCTATAATCTTAATCTAGAATAATACTTTCTAATTCCCTACACCCCCATTCTAAACACATAAAGAAGAACCATAAAGCCGATGAGATCAAACTCCCTCGTGATCTCATCTTGAAAAAAACATAAATAATAGAAGGAGAAGAAACATGGAGAAGGATTTCCTGTAATCCCTCCTAAAAATAGTGAACAAAATGCAAGGAGAAAAAGACATGGGCCATTTGAAAGACAGAATCTCAGTACTCTCGTCACATCACTCCCCCCTTTCAAAGATTGAGCGACGATCTCCTTACTGAAATCTCTGTTTCACATTGGCCCTTATTCCTGTCTACAAGGCTGTCTGTCCTTACCCCTCCTATTCAGTGTTCTTCGACCTTCCTCTTTTGCGTTTCCTCCTTCTTCCTCTCCTAGAATGAGCTCCTATGCTCCGTTGGGAGAGTTGATCTCTCTTCAGACCTGTGCCGTCTAATGGCGGGTCTGAACTTTCCCTTGCTATGACCGTCAAAAGGCTGTCCTGGTCAGCTGATGTGACCGACGGGCGCTGTGGCGACCTGGCGATGACGACTTCCTCGCTGCGCATCAGCAGGGTTGTGACTGCTGGTACCGTGCGAGAACGATGCAACATCTCGGGTTCCTCTGGTGTAGAGCCTCCGATTTCTTGCTGGGTGTCTATTGGATCAAGATCGACCTCAATAGCTTCTACCTTTGAAGAAAGGTAGGTAAGATCTGCCTCTGGCAGTGGTTCTGGACTCGCTCTTCCCCTACCAATCTGAAGCGGGACAGAGCTCTCCAATATAGCTCCTTGCAAATGCGTAAGGTCGCTTTTCTCACTCTTTTCTGGCCTGAAAAGTTGGTGAGATGAAAATGTAGACCACGGGAGCTCTCCGTCTAACACCCTGGTTCTACCTTCAACCTTGCCCTTCCCTGTGAGAGTTACTGGCGTCGGTTGGAATGTGTCCTGCAGTGACACTTGACGGTTTAAGATCCCGTTAGATCGCGGAGAATCTGAGATAAAGCTCTCAGTGACTGGTTCCAATGTTCCGTGAAACAAATTGGAAAAGATAGCCAATTTTTCAGGCTGCTCGTTACAAGAGTCATGTCCTGTAAATGAGATACGAGAGTTGTGGGGCCCATCTCCGTTTATAGGCAAACGGATACTCAGATCACTGTCCTCCTCCGTTTGAGTAAAGTGCTGGACGGATGGGGCTCCAGGGCTGGTTGGAACTATATGCTCGCTCAGACCGCTATCTTGTGCCCTATGAAGATGGCGCTGGTCGTTGACATATGTAATACCGCTCTTGTCAGTATGTCCCTCACTTGAAGGAGCTAATACCATCGGGGGCCTAATTCCCGACAACAAAGAGTGTACTTCCTGAATCAGAGGCGTCGTCACCACTGTTTGGCCTGTTGGCTGAACAGGGCTGGCGGGCGAATTTGCCTCTGCAAATAACATGTCACTGTCGTCAGAGGCGTTGCACCTCTCCTTGGCATGACAGCTATGTTTGAGCTCGCTCGGGGCTCTGTGAATTAGGGGTTCTCCTTTTTCACTTATCTGGCCTGCAGTAGACCCCCTTGCATCAGCAAGGATCGGTGTGGTCGGGTTCCCCAAAACTATATATGGATTACCGAGAATGAAGTCATAGGCTGGCTGAGCCGTTACAGCTGCCTTGATGGTGCCAGACACGAACCTACATTTCACCTCAATATTGGCTACCGGAAAGCACTGTGAAGTCCCTTTCTTTAAAACTCCACCAATATTCACTTTTTCTCTGGTCATCTGCCAGGGCTTCACCAGATGTCGGGCGACTATGCTGGGGTATGTAAGCCCGCTGTCAAATAAACATGTTGTCTCAGTCCCGTTCACGTTGGCTGGTCCACTGTTGGAGAACAACTTCTCTGACGGGAAGGGTTTCCACTTCTTCCCTTGTTTCACCCTCACAGGCCTTAAACAAGCCACCTGATGAGCGGGTTGTTTGTTTGGGCACCGTGTTGTCCAATGAGAAGTAGTCCGACAGAAC
This sequence comes from Oreohelix idahoensis, assembly GCA_024509875.1. Classification (NCBI taxonomy): domain Eukaryota; kingdom Metazoa; phylum Mollusca; class Gastropoda; order Stylommatophora; family Oreohelicidae; genus Oreohelix; species Oreohelix idahoensis. The sequence continues at coordinate 50,587 of JAMPIV010017459.1, forward strand.
CTACAATATCTCTCATTATCTCCCCGGTTCCTGACGGGTTCATGAGAAGACGGCCCCTGTGTTCTGTTAGGCGGCTGGGAGCGCATGTTATGACTGGGAGGGGGCTCCTTGCGAGACGGCCCTTGCTGCTGGGAGCTGAAGAGGAAGGCGAATGCGATGAAGACGCTCCTTTGTCCGGGGCTGGCAGGTCAGGGTGTTTTCTTTTCTGGCCCAGTACTTCGGCCTGTGCCGACTGGAACCTTTCTGCAAATAGAATTATCTGGTCCAGTTGCTGGGCGCCCTGCTCCGCCAGGTACTTCCTTAAGTCTGGGGACATGTTGGCCTTTATCTGTTCGCACATGATGAGCTCTTCGAGTCCTTCAAACGATTTAGCCAAACCCGACAACTCTCTCCAGCGAGTGAGGTAATTCCTCAGCCTCTCCGCGAACTGGGGAAAACTTTCTCCTTTCTCCAGTCGACTTTCCCTAAACATCGTTTGGCACTTCCGGGGAGTCCATTGGAATCGCTGTAACAGGGCGTTCCGCAGAGCCTCAAAGTTACCTTGGTCATCTACCAGCATCTTGCTATAGACCTCATACGCATGTCCTCTTAGAGATTGAGATAATTTGAGACACCAAAGATTATCATCCAGCCCGTATGCCTTTGCCATCCGTTCAAATTTTTCTAAAAATACCTCAATTTTCTCATTTCCGTTAGGAAAAGAGTCCATCGGAAAATTCATGGCTGCCATCCGGGGCCCTCCGTTTCCTGAGGTGTCTGTTGCCCCTGCTCTGGGAGAATCTCCGTTAGCCGAACTGCCTTCCGAAGATCGGTACTGCAGTTCCAGTGAACGCAGGGCAAGTTCATGCTGTCTCTCTGCTGCCTTCTCCCTCTCTTGGGCTTCCCTCTGTGCTAACTTCTCCTGGGCTTCCCTCTGTGCTATCTTCTCCTGGGCTTCCCTCTGTGCTATCTTCTCCTGGGCTTCCCTCTCTGCTATCTTCTCCTGGGCTTCCCTCTCTGCTTTTCTCTCTTCTGCCTGTCGGGTCTTCTCTTCTTTCTCTGCTTCCAATTTACGCAGGTCTTTCTCCGCTTCCCTTTTCTCTCTCTCCGTCTGCCGGTCCTGTTCCCTCATAATGTAAGCCCTAGTCTCGGCCTCATTCATCCCCATGCTTTTAGCTGCGTCCTTCCATGCAGTAAGTAGCTTGACCAATTCAGCCATCTTACCTGACAAATCAGCAGTACTCACAACGAGGGGAAATGACAAAAAAGGAACAAGAAAAATTTACTGTTACCTACTATGAATATGCTGTCGCAAAAACCCGCACTCAGACTAGCACCAATCTGAAGAACTACCTGAAAAAATTTTCATTAAGCAGCTACCTAAAAACCCGAATTTACCTTCCTGTTAAGAAAAATTCAGTTAGCCATCAGTTACCTCTAGTCATCAACTAACTACAGCTACAATCTGACTGCACCCTGTGGAGAAACTTCCTGTGGAAAAAAACTATTAGCTGGATCAGTTTATATATAGCTCTAGTCTAGGGGATATTATAAAGAATCTATTTTCCAGAACTTTCTATAGAAACAATCTATGAATCATGACACGATCACAGAATTGATCCCAACAAAGATGATCTACCGGACGAACGCCGCCACTTTGTCAAGATCACAGAATTGAACGTAACAAAGATGATTCACCGGACGATAGCACCCACTTTGTCACGAAATGGATTTAGGACTAGAGACTGTCTACATATAGTGACAAGACAATAGTACGAAGAAAGACTGAATTGATAGATTCAGATAGAAATATAGTGCAAAATGTGAAAGTTGAGACCATTGGCTCCGAGGTTGAGAACCGAGGTTGATTCTTTCCTCGCCACTTCGGACGTTTAAATTGCTATGGCCTCGAACCACCTCTAACTACCCTATGGGGATAAGGTTCAATTAAGATTCACAAACACCAAGGTACAGACAACATATAGCTACTGTACTAAAGGAAATGACTGATGCCAGCTACAATTTATACAAGTTTATTATACACCTATAAACAACAAACATATGCATGTCCCATACATCAAGTGCGAGGATGCACTCCTGAAACAAAATCAAGCACAGTTTAAAAAAATGCATCCACCCCAACCCTTCTCCCACAATTGCAACCTGTATGGAGAAAGAAGGTAAGGTTAACTGAAATGAACTACACTGCACTTGATGTCGCCTACACTCCAAACTAGCTGTTCTAAATTCTAACTCTAACTCTAAGTCCACTGATAGCTGGAACGACGGCGAAGTGACTACACAATCTCTGCACAGACTTCGGTTCTACACAGCCTATCCTGGAATCTCCTGAACACAACTAACTGCACCTCTAAACTTCAGCAGCTGTCCTCTGCTATGATTCACCAAAACTAACAGTTCTGCCTATCTGTGCTGACTTCAGTAGAGAGAATGTTTACCCTATCTCTCTCCACTAACTCTGGACTTGATGACTGAGGGTTAACAGAACCCCACTGGATTCTGGACTGGAACTGTAGCTGACTTCTACCACTCTGAAATTACCTGCCCGAGTACCTATAACTGGGCCGTCGGCTTTATTATGGCCGTGAAGAAGCGAACATAAAATTACCACAACGCGGGCAGCATGCCAATCTGCGTGTGTAACCGAATGAGCGTCAGAGCTCAGGATTTATCCACAAAAAATCCTATTCGCTGGAAAATGTCTTCCCCTGGCTGGGAAAACGTATTTTCTTCCTCTCCTTCCACCACTGGCAATTCATGCGAGACTTTGGGTGTCTGCGAACGCCACCACTGTGCCGTGGGAGAAATTTTGAGGTATCAAAAATTCTGCTCTTCCCCACAAAAAGCCGGCACCTGCTGTTTAGACAAAAGCAAAAACAACAGCTAAACAAAACGTTAATACTCTATTACAAATAACAATTAACTTCCTGACAAACCCTTAAGTCTTTAACACTTAAGTCTCCCCCGTCTATAATCAATACAGCTCCCCTACTCTCTCCCGTTATGCACCACCAGACAAAATCATGCAACCAAAGTCCGCTCCCCTACTGAGCTCCCTTCTCTACCTGAGCCCACAAGGTAAACATTGGCTAACCCAGATCGCTTGTTCTGCCTGACTAACTCCGAGCAACAACAATATTTTCAATGGCCCGTCTGGGCAGACGTACTGTGGCCTACTTCTTACGCTGACACTAATGCCGTAATGTTTAACACAACTAAAACTAGCCTTCTCTAGGAATTCCTAAAATTCCCGTCAATAATAGTAATCACATTCAAAATGTAATACAAAATAATTCCCTTTAAAATTACTTCTCCCATCTTCTGAATTCACAGAACAATAATGCACAATCAATAACATATAATCCTGTTTACGCTAGCATCTACCTGCCGTCAAAAGTTATACATAACCCCTGATTATCAAATTGAAAACCCCGTAGTTCAACCACGTGTTTATAATTTTATGACCACGTGCTTATCTCCCCCTCGTCCCTCTGAACGTCGTATCAATAACAATTCCGTAACCAACGCGCCCACGCGCTTCCAAATTATGCCTCTTTCACTCCCGTCCACAGATATATGCGTAACTATATAAATAGCGAGCATCAATACTCTCACTAAAATCACAAATAAAAATACACATTACGCGCTCCCGACTATTCTGTAAATAAATAAAATTCGCAGATGCGAGTTTCTCTCCCGACCGACTTTGCAATAATACAAAGCGGTGATATCTCAACTTTTAAACCATGCCGCTATTCTTTCAACAAAGAATTAAATGGACCTAAAAAGTTTCAAGTCTATCACTAAGATCGAATTGATGGCTCTGGAGTTAAGAATTAAATTAAACTAAAACTTCCCAAGAAACTTAAATGATCGGCTAGGACTAGAAAAATTAAATAAAGTCCTCACGCAAAAATTCATGCTTACCAAATCTCGAATGTCCTACTGAAGGCAATCGACTTGACTGGCAACCGGCTTGGCAATTAATTTTTAGAGACCGAACTTATGAAGTTCGGGCGTATTTATTCTCAAGCCCCCACGCGCCGACTTCATGACGTCATATGTGCGGCGTGGTTCTAAAGCCAATGGGCGCTCTGCATTTCAACTGCAGTTAGCTCTCCGCCAATCAGAACCTTAGATCGTTCTGATGTAACGTGCATGGGTTTTAGACAAAGAAACGGAGAATAAGCCCTAGCCCTATACTGCGGAAATGAAGCAAAAATGGCCGCAAATAATTTAACTCCCGAAAAATGCGTATATGGCCACGCAATATCTTTAAAAAAAAGACACTGGTGCAAATCCTGATCTAGCCTCTATAATCTTAATCTAGAATAATACTTTCTAATTCCCTACACCCCCATTCTAAACACATAAAGAAGAACCATAAAGCCGATGAGATCAAACTCCCTCGTGATCTCATCTTGAAAAAAACGTAAATAATAGAAGGAGAAGAAACATGGAGAAGGATTTCCTGTAATCCCTCCTAAAAATAGTGAACAAAATGCAAGGAGAAAAAGACATGGGCCATTTGAAAGACAGAATCTCAGTACTCTCGTCACAAATACCGAGTGATATTGGTCTTGTTCTGGCGTTCGATAGGGAGCAATTTCTTAATTGAAATTTGCATGCAACATAGTTTGCAAATATTTGGTTAGTTGTGACGACTGTTTCATATTTGTATTTGTAACATTTTTTGTGTTCCTTAGTTTTGTTTGATTTGTTTGTATAATTGTAGGTCTCATCTTTTCTTTCATTTCAGTTTTTTACACCCTTATGTTTATACACTGTGGCGTTATTTGTCTTGTTATCTTATGGCAGTTATCATCACGGTTTCTGTGATCATTTTTTTTTCATTTCTCCTATTTGATTTAATTTGATCTCTGCAAATGTTTTCAGATTGTCTTTTCTTGTTTGTCATTTGTAATGTCTTTAGTTGACATATGACGTATAGTGGTATACACTGATAGTATAGTACAGATCAGTACTTTCTGATTGTTATTGTTATAAAACAAAATGTACAAGACCTTTGTAAGGCTTGTCTCCCAAAGTGATTGGTAAAGGGAAATATTTTTTCTACAGGTACTAAAGTGATCTTTGATTACATTGAGGTATACAAGACCTTTATAAGGCTTGTCTCCCAAAGTGATTGGTAAAGGGAAATATTTTTTTTCCACAGGTACTCAAGTGATCTTTGATTACATTGAGGTATACAAGACCTTTGTAAGGCTTGTCCCCCACAGTATTTGAGATACAATTATTGTTGTCCACAGGTACTCAAGTTATCATTGGTTATTATAAACCATACAAGTTTGGACTAAGACTAAGTCTAAGGTATAGACTTGTCTCCCATTAACTTGAAAGAGGGTAATTTATTTACTTTTTCAGGTTTCTGATTTAAGAAGACAATATGTCTACATTAGATTATTTTATTGCTCAAGGAAAATCTCTTGATAAGACTGGAAAAGACTTAGAACAATGGGCTGTTGCTCAATATGACAAAGCATTAGCTGCAGAAGAGAAAAAAAACTGCTGCTGCTGTTGAAGAAAAAAAAGCTGCGGCTGAGGAGAGAAAACTTCAAATAGAAGAAAAAAAAAGCTGCTGCAGAAGAAAGGAAAGCAATAGCTGAAGAAAAAAGATTAGAAAAAGAAGCTGATACTGCTGCTGAACTTAAGAAATTGCAGATGCAAGTGGAGGAAAGGAGATTTGATGCAGAACAGAAGAAATTAGAAGCTGCTGCAGAACAGAAGAAATTAGAAGCTGCTGCAGAACAGAAAAAATTAGAAGCTGCTGCAGAACAGAAAAAAATTAGAAGCTGCTGCAGAACAGAAAAAACTAGAAGTTGCTGCTGCTGCAGAACAGAAGAAATTAGAAGCTGCTGCAGAACAGAGAAGATTAGATAGAGAAGCTGAAGAGAGAAAAGCAATAAGAGAACATGAGTTTGAATTAGAGAAATTAAAATTGACATGTATGAGTAATGTTAATCAGGCATCTGGTGGTAATGGTAAACCCTTCGTGTACAAGGTCAAGGTACCAGCGTTTAACCCTACCAGTGATGACATAACATTTTGGCTTTCTAGATTTGAACGGGCTTGTCGATCTCATAATGTTGACAAATCACAGTATGTGAATCAGTTGTCTGAAAATCTAAAAGGGGAGTCTCTGAGTAAGTTATATTTTGTTGAAGAGGCCGACAAAGATAATTATGATGCTGTTAGGGCAGCTTTGATAAAGAGATATCAGCTGTCTGAAGAAGGTTATCGTCTTTTGTTTAAAACAATGAGACCTGAGGTAGGTGTAGAATTCTCAGAATTCATCTCAAAAGCACGAATTACACTTTCACGATGGATTGAATTATCCAAAACAGAGAAAACATTTGATGGTCTTACGGATTTATTGCTAAGAGACAAGGTCATGTCTTCTGTAAATAAATCATTCCTAGAGTTCTTACATGAGCGTAAACCTAGTACAATAAAGCAAATGGAAGAATATTGTGACCAGTATGCCACAGCACACCCTGACATGATTCTTAGTAACTCTAACATTAAAGAGAGTATGCCAGTTGCTTCGGCAACAGAATATAATCAGAATTACTCACACAAATTCCAAGGAGCTAAAAATAAATTTGATAAAAAGGTTAATTGGAATAAGTATCAAAACCAAGATAACCACTCAAATCAGAGTTCTTCTTCGAAGAACTGGAATCGGGCTGATAGTCCTCGACACGCGAGGGGTGCCCATAATGTTAGAAATTCTCGGAAAGGGAGTAGCTATAGAAACTACCCAAGTGCTTCATGGAGACAAAAGAAACAATATTACAGGGATACTCAATTTAATGAGCATGATGATTATGATCATGAATATTATGATTCAAACCCAAATAGGGGTTATAACAGAGGCAATAATAATTATAGAGACAATTATAACCGAGGTAGATCACAACACAAAAGACATGGTAAATCTTATTACCAGGCTAACTCTGCACAACAGGAGTTCCACGACACCGATAATCAGAATAATGATAAAAAAGACTCCAATAGTGTAGCGAATTCCGCTTTTGATTTTGCTAGAGCATCTGAGTGTTCGCAATGCAAAACATTATTCGATCCAACCACAGTGTCTACTTTAAGCTGCGGTCACCCACTTCCCGCTCTCCATGCGTCAATTGCGCATAATGGAAGGGGTGCTCTTGTCTTTAATAGGGGCCTAATAGATGGTACTCCGGTATCAATTCTTTTCGACTCGGGGTGCACTACAATTGGAGTGAGGCAATCACTCGTAAATCCTTCTCGAGCTACAGGCAATATAGTCAAATGTGTAACATTTGGTGGCACATTGGAGAAGTACTCCACTGCCATTATCAATATTGCTATGCCTTTCTTTACAGGAGAGGTGCAAGCATGTCTCTTGCCGAATCCGATCGCTGATCTTATCATCGGTCGCATTCATGGAGTGAAAGAATGCACTCCACAGCAAATTTCTAATTGGGAAAATGTTAATATGCAATCTGCTAATGCAGTAATCACTAGGGCTCAAGCTCTCAATATGCCACAATCTTCACATTCTGAAGATAATGATGCGCAGATCCAAGATGATCCCTTGGAGATTTCCCACGATTCCTTTATCAAACAGCAGGAAGATGATCCTACTCTAAAGAAATTCTTTACTCTGGCAACAAAAGGTGATCCGAATAAGGATACTAATCGTAAATCTTGGATTACGTTGAAGAATGGCGTACTTGTACGTATGGTACAAGACTCCGCTAAGTCCATTCATTCTCAAATCCTTGTGCCTAAAAATATGAGAGTTAAAATTTTACAGCACGCTCATGATTCGCAGTGTGCTGGACATATGGGTTTTTCCCGTACTAAAGCTAGAGTTCTTCAATCTTTCTTTTGGCCTGCGGTGAATAAGGACATACGAATCTATTGTCGATCTTGTAAAGTATGTCAAGAGATTAAATCCAGAGGTCCACGCCATGATGCACCTATTCAGGCTGCAGACATTCCCATTCGGCCATTTCAAAAAATGGCGATAGACATCATTGGTCCATTTAAGATAAAGTCTGCTAGAGGACACCAATTTATTTTGACGTGTGTTGATATGTGCACACGTTGGCCGGAGGCTGTTCCTCTAAAGAGCATAACTACTGCTGATGTCGCAGATGCTCTTTGGTTAATATTTTCTCGTCTGGGATTTCCAGCAGAAATATTATCCGACCATGGTACCCAACTCATATCGGATACCATGTCTCAAGTAATGTCGACTCTGAAGATAGAGAGATCGCTGAGTAGTATTTATCATCCTATGTCCAATGGGATGGTGGAACGTTTGAATAGAACTCTGAAAAACCTACTAGGTAAGATAACAGAAGATCATCCTCAGGATTGGGATAGGGTTTTACCCGCGGCTCTCTTTGCATATAGAGAGGTCGCCAACGAACATACAGGATTTTCTCCCTTTGAACTTGTCTTTGGCGCGAAACCGCGAGGTCCTATGTCCTTACTGCATGATCTTATAACTGCTGATAATATTGTCGATGACACAAAATCCTCTTATGAATATGTCATCGCACTTAGACACAAGATTATTGAAGCATGCAAATTGGCAACTGCTTCTTCTGAATTTGCGAAACAGAAGGCAAGGGAATTTGCCAATAAAAAGAGATGTTTGCGTCAACTTTGTCCAGGTGACAAAGCATTTGTCTTGCTATCTTGTAGGGAAAATAGACTTCTCATTTCTTGGAAAGGTCCGTACGATATAATATCAAAGGTTTCCGATGTTGACTATATCGTCGATATTGACGGGAAGCGTAAAACCTTCCACATCAACATGCTCACGGAATTCCATGAACGTCCTGATTATTTACAACCTGTTTTCCAGGCAACGGACGATTTTCCAGTCCAACATGGACAGTACTCATCTCTGTCAGTAATACAGGATGAGGAAACGAGTTTCTCGGATGTAAATTTACCTTTTCCAATGATTCCTCTTCACTCTAATGAATCATGGAAAGATGTTGCAATTTCTCCAGAATTATCTCCAGGAGAGCAGAAACAAGTTTCTACTATGTTAGAACAATTTCAGGATGTCCTTACTGACATTCCTGGTCAAACTGATGTCATTCAACATGACATTATTCTTACTGACCATAGTCCTATAAGAGTCAGACCGTATCCTATCCCGATACATTTTCAAGCACAGGTAGAGAAAGAGTTAGATGAGATGATAGAGTTAAAAATTATTGAACCATCCACATCAGCATATTCTTCGCCGATGGTTATAGTACGGAAAAAAGACAATAACATACGTCTTTGCGTGGATTATCGCAAATTGAATCAAGTGACTAAATTCGATGCTGAACCTATGCCTTTACTAGAAGAGCTACTTACGAGACTATCGAATTCTCACTTCTTTACTAAACTCGATTTGTCTAAGGGATATTGGCAAGTTCCACTATCCGAACACGCCAAACCGTTTACTGCTTTTTCGACGCCTAGGGGTCTATTCCAATGGAATTTCATGCCTTTCGGTCTTATGAACGCCCCTGCTACATTTGTACGCATGATGCGTCGAATCCTATCTCATCGCTCAGATGTCATTGCGTATCTTGATGACATCTGTCTTTTCAGTGATACTTGGAACGATCACTATAATGGTATAAATGAACTATTGTCTATCTTACGCGAGCATAACCTGACAGCGAAACCATCGAAAGCATGTATTGGTTTTAGCGAAATATCTTTCTTAGGACACCGTGTTGGTCATGGGTTCCTAAAAACAGAAGACTATAATACAAGTAAGATACTTAACATTTCTATTCCTAAGACTAAAAAGCAAGTACGAAGTCTCTTAGGTCTAATACAATTTTATGGACGATTCATCCCGAATCTGTCCTCCATTATGTCACCTCTTTCTTCCTTGCTAAAGAAAGGGTCTCCTAATGTAGTCCATTGGACTCAAGAATGTCAATCCTCTTTGGATAAGGTTAAAACTATGTTTTCTACTTCACCTATCCTAGTATTGCCTTCTAAGGATAAGACATTTATTCTTCGTAGTGACGCTTCATCCACCGGGATTGGAGCTGCACTAATGCAAGAGTACTCTGGAACTCTGCATCCTGTGATGTATATTTCTCGGAAATTAAATGCCGCAGAGAAGAATTACTCGGTCCTAGACCGTGAATTATTGGCTATGGTTTGGTCAATCCTTAAACTGCAAAGATTTCTTCTGGGCGCGCATTTCATTGTGGAAACTGACCAGAAAGCTCTTACGGCTATTCAGAGTAAAAATCTGAAGAGCGCGAGATCAACGCGATACGCGATTGCTCTACAGCCATTTCATTTTTCGGTGCGAGCTATCCGTGGGTCAGAAAATGTGATGGCAGATATTTTGTCTAGATGCCCACATGATTCATAACTGTTATACAACTTTGATACAGTTGTTTCTATGTTGAAATGTGTACACATATGTAATATATCATATATTGATTGTAACACTACTTAGCGGTTCATTGATATGTATTCACCGCTGATCTTTCAATGTTTTTCGTCTTTGATGATCATGATGTTAAGATATCTTAGATGGAATTTATGTATAAACTAATGTGGAAATTGTGTCATTGCTAATATTGTAGTATGCGTTGGTGACACCTCTCTGGAAATATTTATACTTAGAGAAGTACTTTCTCTAAGGTCATAAAACTTATGCTTATCATCTGCGCATTGTTATTGCTGCGTTGTGAGCCTATTGTATGTTGCTCCTAGATGTATTTCAAAAAAAAATGTACCATTTTTTTTTTTCCCGAGGGGTGTGGTAATCTGTTGCGTGCATATTTTGACGCACATTTTACAAAAATCGATATGGCTATTTAATATGTGAAAAATATAGACATTCATTCATTTGTGTATGAAAATGCTGTCTATGGTAAAAGCGAGATAATCCATGTTTGATTCACACTTTTGATTATAGGAGTAATCGTTCTGGATATTGATCCAGCGCAAGGATATTGCGCTTGCGTTTGTACTTATTTTTAGGGCCAGAAAATATATTAATTTGCTTATTGTGTTTATGGCCTGAATTCATATGTATTACATATTATTAGTACAAGTAGAATCAGTCCTATATTGTATATTTTGTATGGGTAGGAGGGACTAGATTCTTGCTAGCGGAAGTATGAGTGGTCTTGACAAGTCGTGAAGAGTTCCGATGTACCGCTTACAAATGGCGGGGTACGTTTTTCAAGAGCTGGTCCTTTCGTCAGAAAAAAATGTCTTACGACGTGGTTTTTCTTCTGAAGGAGATGGTGTCTCTACGATAGTTTGTGTTAGAGACTCTCCTTATGTCAGTATATAGATGATTCGGACTCCAGGTAAACCCAGCTCCTATTTTTGATGATCTCTCGTCGGTTAGGCCTAGCTTGACTTTTGGTGCTTCGTTATGCTAGTGTCGTGTTTGGTATCGACGAAGATGACAGATTTTCCTGCAGCGGTTATGGCTACGTGAAATTAACCTGATCACCGTAGAGCTGTATGGAAACATTTACGAAATCATTTATATAACCATTATAAATTAACTCTGGCTTATATTCTCCTTCCTATGAATGAGTGAACGACAACTCAGGGAGGCAGCCATGTTGGATTTCGGTCATCATATGTTTTGATCACTGCCAAGAGAACAGATTATTTATCTTATTATCGGACAGTGACAGGGAGATCTCAATCTTGCTAGAAACCCCCTTTCGTGGTTTCATAATATATACTACAAACTATGGACGTCAAGTAACTTTGGTTATTTATCGATCCGCCCTTCACTGACGCGTTTAGTCAGATAGGGGGATGTGGCCATAATGTATCATGACATTGAACTTTTGATGTACTGCCCATTATTTCTGAATGTGTCATGACTTCAGATCTGCTATGTATACCTACAAATTGATATGTCAACGAACCATGATGTACTCGTATGTCCCAGTGTGTACGTCTGAATAAAGTGAGTAAACTAAGATTCCAGCAGTCTGCATTGGTGCCTTGTAGACACAAGTGTGAGTGGTTATATTGGTCAGCACACGAACAGTACACCATTCGCGGTAATCACACTCTACACTTCTACTTTATACATACACCATCCTGCGTCGGCTGAAGTGACCAAGTTTAGGGCCTGCTTCCCCTGGAGCCTTTGCCTTCCCTAACTCAGGACTAGGGTGAGTTACCCATTTACAGCTGGGTAGACTGGAGCATGCCTGATCTCAACAACACACCACTCTTCCTTACAGAGCAGACAGACTGATACTTTACAGTGTGTGTGTGAAAGCAACTTTACAGAGTGGAAAGAACAAGACTTTACAGTCACACTAGAGGTACACTCTTGGTGGCTAATGTTAAAGGGAAACATTAGGATAAATACATATTGAGAGAATTGTTTACTCACAAGAAAGTTATAATATTACTTTTGTAACATTTGGTGTTATTCTCCATCACCCTTACATTTGTCTTGTCTGTATCTTCGCAGTGTTTGGCATGTTGCTAGGTGACACTCTTATTCTAGACAACCTTGACCAGGCTAACCTTTACAGACAGGAGGTGAGTAATGCACATTTAAACATACCACATGTTCACGAATCTCCATGACTTGAAGCTGCCTTTTTTTTTCTCTAGGCTCAAGACAAGCTTAGCTTACTCTGCTATTTATCATTGGAACAATTTCCCCTACGATCTAAAAAACACGCCTAGTCCTTATTTTCTTTTACAACTTTGCATTACTTGAAATTAATATGTAAAGTGCTTGTGAGAATAAATGAAATCAGTATAAAAGATGCGATAAAGGAAGGGCAGAATGTCAGACGTGACTGTGTGCCCAATTCTCAACCCTTTGAAAATACAGTTTGTTCATTTTTCTGTCATTTTAAGATACGAGGTACATTGCTGTAAACATATTTTATCCCCATTTTGGATTACGTCTTCTGAGTTATGCATTTCATGTTCTTTCTTATTTATAATATTATCCCGTTCATTTCATTATTTAATACCTTTCAGTTCCTGAAGGAGCATAGGCCTTCAACAAACTTATGCCACGTACGTCTGCCCTGTGCCGTCCACTCACGGTCATCTCTGCGTTGTGGCAAACTCCTCCTTATCAGATCTTTCTCTGTCTTGGATGGCTGAGTTGAATTATTGACTTTAGTTGACGTGTCCATATTGTTGTAAAGAGTTTTTGTGGATTAAAGTTTCGGCAGGGTGAGGTGGCAGCCCCATGCCCAACCCCCCTTAGTTGCCTTTTATGAGATGCCAGGTAGGTTATAGTGTTACTGTTCTTTGCCCCCCCCCCCCCCCCCCCATGACCTGATAACACACAGGTGATCCCTTTCATTTACTGCCCAGTTTAACTTGCAGCTTTTACAGGAGCAGCACTGTCCACCTCATCTGTCACGGCTGTTTGCGAGCGATCTTTTAGTTATTTCCCCTTTTTCCCCGACCGCGCTATTTATAGCCCACTTGACAGAGGTCACGTGGTCAGCTTCCTAATGGGAAAAACATGTGGCGATGTTTACTTTTGATAGGGCTTAATTAATGCTTTTAGGCTACTTTATTATTATAAATACTGGCTTTAATTTTGCGTAAAGCTAGACTAGAAATGTTAGAGTAAATTTTAGAACAAGAACAAACATTTTATCACAATTAGAACAGAAGATATAATAGTCTGAAATAGTTTAAAATTTACGTTTTTTTTTATATTTTGTTATGGTTTGTTTCTAATTCAATTTACACTAAAACGGTCACAATCAACATGCATAACAAATTACAGAAATCAAAAGTAGAAAACCTGCAGAAAATGGATATCAAAGTTTTGTTTTGGTTTCATGCGTCAAACATTAATTATTGAAAGTTTAAATTGCAAGTCCACATTTATTACCTTAAAATAACACACCCAATTGTCCCCAAAACATGTTTGAATTGCTTTTATGCTACTTTATTATTATAAATACCGGCTTTAATTTTGCGTAAAGCTAGACTAGAAATGTTAGAGTAAGTTTTAGAACAAGAACAAACACTTTATCACAATTAGAACAGAAGATATAATAGTCTGAAATAGTGTAAAATTTACGTTTTTTTTTTTTTACATTTTGTTATGGTTTGTTTCTAATTCAATTTACACTAAAACGGTCACAATCAACATGCATAACAAATTACAGAAATCAAAAGTAGAAAACCTGCAGAAAATGGATATCAAAGTTTTGTTTTGGTTTCATGCGTCAAACATTAATTATTGAAAGTTTAAATTGCATGTCCACATTTATAACCTTAAAATAACACACCCAATTGTCCCCAAAACATGAGAGCTAACAATTATCTCAATCATACATCATGAGTTCTGATCCAGTCTGCGCAATGTTTTTCTAATATGTGCTGTTTATGAATTGTCTTACTGGGGAATAGCTTTCTGAACAAAGACATATAAGTCTCTATCGATGCTGTTATTGATTCTTTACTAATTGGTTTACTGTGTGATATTTTGTTGTGTACTTTCTCAAATGCTTCTTTCAGTGAGTTGAATTGTTCTTGGGCAATAAAAGCTATGTTAGTTATATCTTGTTTGTCTGTAATTTTCAGTGTTTGTGTAATGATTGCTCTTGTAAGATCTTTATAAACTTTTTGTGTGAGATATCTGTGGCAGTGATTCCCTATAAATGCTCTGCTATTATAAGCCTGTTGTATGATTTTGTGTTTGGCTAGTACCTTGTCCAAGTGTGAGCAAACTGGACCAGACCTAGTATATAGATCTTGAAACTGAAGTTTGGCCAGCGCATCTTGTGCATTTTCAAGTCTAACTTTAAAATTATCTGTCTCCTCCTTATCCTCACAAAGTTCAATACCTACCTGAAAAATTCAATTTTAGCTCCTAATTCTTCTGCCTATTTCCAGTTCCTACTAAATCTCTTCAAGTTCTTAAAAGTACTAATGTTTGCATGTATCTCTTGCGAATTCTCAAATATCTTTGCGTCTATTGTATCAGCTACCTGTTCTAGAAGTCTGTGGTGTTTCAAAACAATGCCTAATAAAATATGAAGGTAAGGAGGAGCGACATTTTCAATTTCAATCTCTAACATTGGTTTGTGTAAACAATTATGATAATGTGCCACTTGCCTTTTATTCCCTTTCCCATATTTCATATATCTATTGTAATCTCTTATCAACATGGCCAAACTTCTTGGTTTGCAAGTTGTATGCAATCTGGATGTCTTTGATGAAAATGTTTGGTTTGTCTGGAGCTCAAGGAATATACCCATGTCTGTGGTGTCTCCAGCAAAACAAGGAAATAATCCCCGAATAAGAAAACAACAACTTGTTTACCATCCCACTCTAAATATTTTAGTGACTCTATCTGAGCTTTCATGCCATTCATAAATATTTCTAAATTATCATATGTATCTCTGACTCTAGCCATTGATAAAAGGATGGTATTAGATTTAGAATTTGGTTTCTCTAAATTTACTACCTGCATTGTAACTTTGAATGAAAGAAGATATACAAACAGTTACTTAGAATTCTTTGGCAGCCGTCATGTGCACAGGATTGTCTACCAAAGAACATCAATGGAACAGTCCTTATCTCACAGACAATTTAAAAAAAAATTCATATTATAAATAGAAGATTAACAAGACTTGAAAGATAGATCAAATTATGTGGAAGTAATCTATCTATAGCTTTACATGTTTTCTGACGCTTATATACGTAGCTAAATATCATTATAAATGAATGAAAATGCAAAAACAGATGGTGTTTACAAAAAGTTATTTTTTTACTACCTTATTTAAGATTTGTGAGTATCAGGAATGCGTTTACAGGGATTTAAATGCTATAAAATCTGGTGACAATATGCTTGTTCTTGTAATGCCACACTCACAAAACTGACTACCACACATTCTCAAGATATGAAACCAAAAAAAAAAAGTATGTGGAAATAATCTTTAGCTTCCCTTCGAGAAGTCTTTATAATTATAAACTCAAACGAATGGGCCGATTTTTAGATATTAAATTAATAAAAAGATTACTTATTTTATGAATTTCCTTAAATGATGACGCTGTTTTCAAAAGTCTGTAACTCCGTCAAAACTAATTTCAAAGAAATAAAAATGCAATCAAAAATAGAACACAGAACAAAGTTATAGTACACAAAAGAATTTTAGCGCTGTGTTTATCCAGAACGAGTGTGTAATGATTTATATTTTACTGATTTTACTCGCACATCAGCTGATTTTCCCCGCCAAAAACTTAAATAGTCTTTTACGGTGCACACAAAATTTTATACCCGGTATCAGAATTCCGGTCACCGAAACTAAAAGAGCGCTCTGGTATAGGGCACAAACAGCCGTGCTGTGTCCCTGACTACATTCTATATGATGCCCCACCTTTGATTCATGTCTTTAAGCTTTGTTTCTACTATTTTCCATCAAGTTCTTTTTAATAATTTTTGTGTCTGTCTTTCTCAATCATGTATTTTTTTTTATGGACTTCGCTGCACAGTAGTTGTCAGTATGTTGTTTTTTTTTTTTTGTCTAAGAGCATGCCAATTTCAGATTAATGTTAACCTTTTTTTTTTTTAATTCTTGAAATATAATTGAGAAAAAACATTTTTATTTCAGTGTTCTGTTGTTACTAAATGCTTCTTTTTATGCAGATTGTGAAGTATACGCACTGCCCCACCATTTTGACAAGAAGTGGCGATCGAATCCGCAGTAATGGCAAGTTTGGTGGTGCCATGAACAAAGCGCCCCCTGTTGACAAGCTAAAAGGATGCGTTTTTGGACAGCCCTTGCCCTTGGCTTACCATGCCATTTGTACACAAATAGGTGAGACTGTTCTCTTGCTGTTCTGTCTTATAGCTTTCAGTCACTTAATGATGTCTACAGATGTTTGTGATATCTTCTTCTTCGTACACTCTCAGAAGTTTTCAAAGAAAGCAGTAGTTAGTTTGAGGCTATTTGCATCTCCGTAGAGCTTTTCTACAAATGGTACGGGTCTCATCCATATTCGCTTTCTCTGTTCCGCATATGTTGGGCAACTTTGAAGCAGACGTTCAGCAGTCATTTTATCAGTGCCACAGTTACACTCATCGGTAGTTCCTATCTTTAGTTTGTTGAATAGATGGTATCCCAATCTGTTGTGGCCTGTGCGGAGTCTGAAGATTACCACTTGTTCACTTTAGTTGAGCTGGTAGTATGCATCATTTTGTGTGTGACCTGGATGCTCTACATCCCATTTGTTTCTGAATCTGATAAAACTCTGCCTCTCAAAAGTTATGCTTGCATCAGGCTGAGGTAGCTTTCCACCTTCCTTTGCCAGTCTGTCAGCCTCTTCATTGCCGGTGATGTTACAGTGAGATGGGATCCATTGTGAAATACTACCGCCGAAGTGAGTAAACGAATAAACATTTGTGCATATATCAGCAAATTCTAAAAATACTCAGACTAAAGGTAGATAGAATGCTATATGCTGGCATTATAAAATAGCCTTTGTTCCTGAACAAAAGAAATAGAAGAAGACCCCAAAGTAGATGGAGAAAGAGAGTGGAGGCCACAATAAAAGAAGAAGGATGATATTGAGCTTGAGCAGATTTGTTCCTTAACCCTTTACAGCCCACAGCTCTGCTAATATTTCAGCCCTGAACGACCAAGCAAAGGGACAAAACTCTTTTTCTTAACTATTTATTCTGTTTAAAAAATTATTTATAAAATATCCTAAGTCAAAATAACACAAAAACAAAGTTATTTGTACAGTAAAGTGGACATACTTTATTTCCTGTATATTTTAATGTCTCATTTAAATGTTTTTCACGATTTAAAAAATGTGAAAACCAAAAAATTACTTTTCTTTATCATAGTCTTGCGCTGGAAAGCTTATACTACATATACTCTATTTACACGTTTTCATGACACATTTACACTACTGTAGAGAATATTTACAACTGTAAACTATCTCTAGAACTCTACAAGTGTCTCTTTTTTCTTAATTTTTACAACAGTGAACACAACGGTTTTTTTTGTCTGCCCAAGAGTCTGACAGTTTTTACTCATTGGACGTTTGTTTCGATTATGCTCACACCAAAACAACATAATCACTGTTGATTTATTCATTTAGTCTGTCTTCTGGCATAAATAATAAGAAAACAAATAATAAGCTGCTGCTTACGTGTAGGCCCAGGGAGCTAATACAACTGGAATAATTCCACAGGAGTAAATGTGCCTCTTTGTTGTCTACAAAATTAATATAATTCCACAGGAGTAAATGAGCCTCTCTATCTATTGTCTACAAAGTTAATATAATTCCACAGGAGTAAATGTGCTTCTCTATCTATTGTCTACAATGTCAATAGTTCCTGCATTAATTTTTCTACTTTCACTATCGTCGATAAATGGGTCAAAGTCCACATCGATGTAGGATTAATCATTTTCACTATCAGAACAACACAGAAATGTAGATCTGTTCCTTCAAAGTTCAGTTAAAATCTCTTCCATGGTTTGAAATATCATTTTTACAAAGCATAATTTTTTTTTAATCAACCACTCAACAGAAAAATGTGATCGATATCAATATCCTTTGAAACGACCTCTGTCAACTAGAAACTCACAAATTCTAGTACTCAAGAGACTTCCATTGTCACTTAGCAATGAAATAAGTAACATATTATCGGGCACTTTTAGGCAAATCAGGTGGTGCGTTAAAAGATAAAATATGGGCGCTTTTAGGTACATTTAAAAATAAAATACGGGTACGTTTAGACAAATGTTACTGAAAAGGGCTATGGAGTTGGAAATCAGAGAAGGCCCTAGTACCTTAGTAACTGTTGTATGTGTGTGATCACATTAAACGTCTATGAATCTTTTTTCCCCCCCAGATACTTTAGAAAAATATAAGGCTGCACTGGTGACCAGCATCCAGGCACAAGATGAGCTGCAAGAACAGATCAATTTGCAGAAACTTCCAGAGACTATGCAAAAATATAAGGAGTGTAAGGAGGCAGAGACACGACTCAAAGGAGTGGAACAGAAGCTTGGTTAGTAGTGGTAGACACTAATTATTCAGCTGGCAATAGCATTCTTATTTCTACTGCCACCTGTGCAGCTTTTCCTTGAACGTCAAATGTATGAACATTCTAGATGCCAGATCTTCATCTCTTATCATGGCTAAGAGGAGATGGTAATCTGATATGACATCTGCTCCACTACATACCTTTACATCGTGTAATGATAGTCTAAACTTCTTATTTATGCATTTCCAGGCTGTCAAATTTATAGTTTCTAATTTCAGCTGCCATCTGTGGAGTATTCATTTGTTCAATTAGTTTCTGAACATTTTAGGTGACACTCTTTTTTTTCTACTGCCACCTGTACACTTTTCCTTGTTCATTTAGAGTTCAGACATTTCAGGTGCAACATCTGCAGATTTTCCTAAAGAAAAAAAGTGAGCAGCCCAGACTCTTTTTCGGCTTTCTCTGGGCTGCATCATAAACCTGTGAGCCTTCTTCCATCTAGGATGCCAGAGTTGTATTATTTGCTTAGGTAACTGGCCCCATGCCTAACCCTCCTAAGATGCCTTCTGTGGCATTTCTGGTAGAGCACAGTATTACTTTTCCTTTGCTCCCCTTTCAAGACCAAGTAATGCATGGTGGATGATATTAGTAGCTGGAGAATATTCTATTGTTAAAATGGTGACAGGGAACTGTTTGCTTTAGAAGTTGTAGAAAACGTGACAAGCAGACGTACACTTGGAGTGATCAAACTTGTTTAGCTCGTTTTGGCCCATATTCTTTTCAGTTCCACCTTTTTTTTTTTTTTTTTTAAATTGCCCCAACAAAATTTGATGCTTCAGATAAAAATCTTCTTCACAATAAGAACACTTGAATGTTTATATTATGTTAATAAAGAATTTCTGTTTTTAGACATCAGACTGGTTAGAATGAAGTGCTGAATTACACCGAGTGCATAAAATTGGCATAAGTGGATAACAAGGGCTCTTAAGTCTTACATATTAAATTTTCTTGTCCATGTCTTTCTAAATTATCTTCATCATGGTCATATGCTTATTTGCATGTTTATGAATCTCCTGGATGTAGAGCGCTAATGTAGAATCCTGGTTTAGATAGACCACCATCAGATTTGATGATCGTCAGAAATGGTGTACATTGGATTTCACATAACTTTGACAGTCATCAGAAGTGACACAAACAGTGTTAAAAATTCAACAGAGTTGCAGGCAGGGTCTGATTTAAAAGTGTATCTAGTTTAAATTGTTACCATAGAAGAAGTAAAGCCCTTTTCTTGACATTTATAAAGAAGAAAAAAGTTGAGAGGTTTTATTGCTGCATGTTATTTACTTTTACTTCCAAAAAACTAGGGGTCGGAGTGGCTAAGAGGTATGACATCTGCCTCAAATTCTAGAGGTACCAGGTTCGATTCCCAGTTGAGGGAATATAATTTATGGAAATATTTTTCAGAACCAGTGGTCCTAATGACATCATTCTCCCCCCTGGTATCCTGGGTAGTGAGATCGGATGCTTAGCCTTCTCGGATAAGGGCGAAAAAAATAGGTTCCATGTGCAAGTTACGCACGTTAAAAATCCGAAATCCCTCGGCAGTTGGAAATCATAAAGACGGCCTATCAGGTCACTGCCCTGGCAAAATTTAAAAATTAGAAACCTACCCACCACAAAAATATTTATAGAATGTGTGATTCCTATATACACACATTGGGATTCTCGCCAGTGCTACGGAGTTTGTGCACTGTGCTGAGGTACTCCCTGTGTAATCTAAAGGAGGAGATCGGAGCAATGAACATAGTCTTTCAAACCAAACTCCCAAAAAAAAAACTGCCACTTTTTTTGTTTCATCTCATTGTTTTCTCCCCCACTCCATTCTTTCACTGTCATACGTCTGATCCTCGATTTTTCTGTTACATTTCATTGACTATTTGTTCTGAGCATTGGATTAATATTCCACACGTTCAGAACACGTAAACTTTGCTTCAAATGGATCCTCAAACTTCTGCATAATGGCTCCTGTGTAAACTTTGTATTTTCATATTTAAATCCTTTTCTTAGGAATGGGCACACCAGCTCGAGGTACCAAGCAAATAGCTCGCTCTGCAGCAGATTCTGAACCAGCCCTGAAGAAACCTAAAATTGAACCAGGCACATCTCCAGTACAATCAGGTCAAACCCCAACAGCAAAATCACGAAACAGTGTAGGGTCAGCTAGCTCAATACCTGATCCCACAGCGACACCATCCAGGACAAGTCTCAGAATTGCATCTATGACCACGGTGGTTTCCGAGGATGGAAGAAAACGACTGAAGAAATCAACCTAGCTATTTTATTAATTTGTTTAAAACAGCGACAAGCAAAATTTCATTACAAATACTACATTTCCATTGTAAATACAACAATGTTAATTTTTTCAGGAATGCGGTTGTCATTTGTTGTATTGTTTCTTATACATCAGTGGTTCCGGTTGTCATTTGTTGTATTGTTTCTTATACATCAGTGGTTCCGGTTGTCATTTGTTGTATTGTTTCTTATACATCAGTGGTTCCGGTTGTCATTTGTTGTATTGTGTCTTATACATCAGTGGTTCCGGTTGTCATTTGTTGTATTGTATCTTATACATCAGTGGTTCTGGTTGTCATTTGTTGTATTGTTTCTTATACATCAGTGGTTCCGGTTGTCATTTGTTGTATTGTTTCTTATACATCAGTGGTTCCGGTTGTCATTTGTTGTATTGTGTCTTATACATCAGTGGTTCCGGTTGTCATTTGTTGTATTGTGTCTTATACATCAGTGGTTCCGGTTGTCATTTGTTGTAATGTGTCTTATACATCAGTGGTTCCGGTTGTCATTTGTTGTATTGTGTCTTATACATCAGTGGTTCCGGTTGTCATTTGTTGTATTGTGTCTTATACATCAGTGGTTCTGGTTGTCATTTGTTGTATTGTTTCTTATACATCAGTGGTTCCGGTTGTCATTTGTTGTATTGTGTCTTATACATCAGTGGTTCCGGTTGTCATTTGTTGTATTGTGTCTTATACATCAGTGGTTCCGGTTGTCATTTGTTGTATTGTTTCTTATACATCAGTGGTTCCGGTTGTCATTTGTTGTATTGTTTCTTATACATCAGTGGTTCTCAACTGGCGGTACACACACACCCTTGGGGGTACCTCTACCGTTGCAAACAAAATGGTGGATTTTCATATGCCGAGTTTTTAATTAAATATTTATCAACTAATGCTGAAATTGGTTCTGAAAGGGGAAGGTAGAGTGGAGGCCATCATGTTGGCCAAAAAGATGGCATTTTGCTTCAGGTTGGAAATTTTTTTTAAAAATTATATTTTCAAAATGGCCTCCGTGTTTGTTGGCCGATATTAACTTTGACAAAACTCACAAAAGGGTTGGTGTTAGGTTACGGCTAGCCGTAATGTAAATGTGAATTGCCAGTCTGGCAACATGACTGACCTTGTCTACTGTCCTCATCATCAACCTTTTTTATTTATTTTTTTAAATAAAATTTTGCCTCGTTTTGGCGAGGCACGTCCCATTGAACCTAGTAGGTTATATTAGGGTGCATGTTCAAATATAAAAGACCTTTAGGTCTGATAGATTACAAAATATAATAACCTGTGAAATCAAATAGATTCCAAATGGTCTACTATACTGTACCGGTATGTATATTTACAATATTCCTGTTTCTGTTGTTATAATGAGACAGTGGGTAGTAGACGTTCGGACTTAGGCTCAATATTGGATGAGACACAATTGCAGAGCACGTTCTCTATCTGCTGAAATCCGTAAGTAGGGAGAACTGTTGGACCTGTATTAGCATGGATCCAGGTTCAGTCTGTTGCCATTTGTGAATAGTTTCCACTTTTTTTTAATAGTGTTGTATATGGCAGTTGACCATTACTTTATAGTGTTGTATATGGCAGTTGACTGTATTACTGTCTCCTGTTTATTTGTTTTAGATGTGAAATTACTTCTAAGAAATTTGACAAAGTACATTTCAGTGTACAAAAGAATCCTAAATAACATACATCGTCATACCTTCTGCACTTTGCTATTGTGCTGCCATATCAAGGAAGATGATTGAGGGTGGGTGGGAGAGATTCCCAGATATTACTGGAGGGACATGGTGGTTTTTTTCCTGTTTTACTATTTGTTTATTTTGTGATTTGAAGTCTTAATTGTAATTACATATTTATTTCAGTTTAAGATTTTAAGAGTAGTGATAATTTTTATGGTTTCAGTGTAGCACCATATATACATATGTACAAAAAAAAAAAAACCAACCCTTTCTTAGACTTCTATGCCTATGATAATCATAGGGGGTACTTAAGGACTGGCCGACCCACCAGGGAGTAGTAATTCAACCCAAAAACAGTTGAGAACTACTGTTATACATGTAAAATGTATGTTACTTTATTCATTTCTTTGGTATCATTTGTAGCATGATAATCTGGGATTTGTGTCTTTTGGTCCATTTCTCTTTGTGAATAGTTTGCTGCTTTTAAAAAAAAAAAATAGTGTTAGTGTTATGGTAATTTACAGTATTATCATGTTCTGTTTGTTTGCTTTGGATGTGGAATTTTATTTTAAAGAAATTTGATCAAGTTTGTTGTTTCAGTGCAGAAAGAATTTTAAATAACTGACATTATGTTCATCATCATCATCTTTTATTGAGCATAGATGCTCCCTGCATATGGTCCCTTGAGGAAGTCTTCACAAACTCTTACAGTGGTGGTTAGTGTTACATGATGAGATTGCCAGTGCCGTGCACAACTCTGACACCTTTTACTGACGGATCTGTCATCTTATTCTCTATTTTTTTCTATGGTTCCTCAGAGAGACACCTCTCCTTCTCTCCCCCCCCCCCCCCCCCCCCCCCCCCCAGGAACTGCTCAGGGCGAATAACATAATGAGTGCTAAACGGTGTCAAGTTTATAATATCAGTCAAGAAATAACTGCGTAGAACATGGAGTAATTTTTTTTTCAAAGGAGTCTGTGGCCTTCATGGGACAATCAGTGAGGTTCATGGTACAGAAAAGGTTAAGAAGCCCTGATGTAGAAGTTTTCATGTTGGTGTAACAAGAAACGTAATAGCATCAAGTTTTTCTCTGTGCAAAATTTTTTTTTTTTTACATCCAGTTTTAACAAGAAAAATGTGTAGATTGAATACCCACTGGATGGACATCTAAGCAGAAATAAACAGGAAGGACCTTTGAACTGGCACAAAACAGACATGGAAACAAATAATAAATCTTTCAACACAAAATGATGTTTGTCACCACTTGTGCTGTTATTAATGTCATATTCTCTTCTCTTTTTTTTTTTTTTTTTTCAAAAACTTGTTATCATGGGATCTAAAATCTTCTCATACATCACAAAAACTTATTATCATGGGATCTAAAATCTTCTCATACACCACAAAAACTTGTTATCATGGGATCTAAAATCTTCTCATACACCACATTTTATTTTTAGGAGTAAAGTAAGAACTTGAGCTTTTGTGTGTTGCAGTTGTCCCTTATTTTTTAAAGATGTTAAAATATTTATCCAGTTTTTTCCCCTCAACGTATGGGAATGGTTGTGTTTTCAAGCAACGCTTGAATTATTTTTTGTTCCGTTATTTAGGAAGTGGCTTTTGTTCATGTCCCGACTAAATCCTGAAAGACACTTTCCCCAAGTACTACGAATAATAGCTCTTAACATCTTTGATGTCAATAAATACCATGAATGACATTTTGACATCTGTGATGTCAATAAATACCATGAAGGCCTATGCTCCCCTGGGAGCTAAAGGCCATTGATTGACATCTTGCCGTCTTAGCACAGCTCCATCCCATCTCTGTTTCAGCTTGTTTTGATAAAAATGCGTTCAAATTTGTTGGGTTAGTAGCTGGAAAGAAGGAAATTAAAATGAACTTTAGCATGATGATCCAAACAGTCAACTGTAAAATATTGTGTTGGATGATGGATTAAAAATTATTTTAGATTTATGACCTGAGATCAATTTTGGCCAATAGTGGAGATAGAATAAAGCAGTACTAAGGTGACGATCTGTCTCTGTCCATACTTGGTCACCTCGTAGTTGTTTAGCTAGTCAGTGGTGTAAATAAAAGTTAAGTTACAGGTACTTGAAGTGAAAGAGTTTTCCCAAATGCTCATTTTACCAATTTCCATGGTTCTGATACCATTGTTGACATGGTGCGGATAGAGTGCTTGAAAGTACTTTTTTTTTTTTTTTTGAGGCAACATATTATTGGTTTGTATTTTTTCTTTTTCAACTGCTTTGGACAAAAAATGTTTTTTAAGCTACTTGTTGTTTCCTCTTACCCAGTTATATTTTTTTATGCGTTATTTATGCTGCGGAAGGTGTTTCACTGAAATGTTCATGAGTATTTGTAAGGCAAGTGTACATACCATTTCCAACATTCTACATCTTTTCTTTTGGTAAAATAGAAAGTCTCTCTGAATGTTGAAGATTTTTTCTTTTGTAACATAGAAAGTCTCTCTAAAGCTGAAGATATCTAGTGTACAGTGTATGTGCTCTGTTGCTTTGAAGGAATCCTTGCATATGCATTTAGGTAATCATGAATTGTCCATTATAAAGTAAAACAATGTTAATATAAGTAATTGTCTCTTGTACATTCATTACACTTCAGCTCCCTAGGGAGTATAGTCCTGCAACTTCTTCATTGTTCACTTTCAGATGTCAAATTTAATATGTTCAAAGAAAGCAGTAGTCAGCTTGAGGCTTTTGGAATGTCCATAGAATTTTTCCAGAAATGGTACTGGTAATGGCCATATGTTCTTTCTCCGTTCCTCAAGTAGATGACCTCTAACAAACTCATACCAAGTCCTAGTTAACTTTTCTATATTGTTGCTGAAGTTTTATTTTTTGGCTTAAAATTTCTACAAGATAGAGTAGCCAGTCCCATGCCCAACCCTTCTTAGTGAACTTTATGACATACTAGGTTACATTGTTACTATTCTTGGCTTATGACATACTTGGTAGATCACAGCGTTACTATTCTTGGCATATGACATACTTGGTAGGTTACAGCGTTACTATTCTTGGCATATGACATACTTGGTAGGTTACAGCATAACTATTCTTGGCTTATGACATACTTGGTAGGTTACAGTGTCACTATTCTTGGCTTTGCTTCTGGAACTGGTAACACAAAGGTGTTGTAAACTCGTGAATTTGAATATATTCTACCATCTGTGCTAGTCAGGGACTGAGAGGTACAAGCAATGAGCAGTAAAAAGTTGACGGTACTCAGAAATCTAAGACAAGGTTTATTGCAAGAAATTATTAATGCACAGTAGTGTCACAACATGTTCAAAGTTTGTACATCCAAAGGCATAGCAGGAATATTCTTTTTGTGCCAGCAGCAAGATGGCAGCACAGGTCAAGCAATAACCCAACAAGGGATTTAAAAATTTACAGGAGCCAAATCTTCGCCGAAGGGCAAGAGACCAAACACCGCTGGATCTATAATAACAACAGGGGCAAAATCCGGACTGTATGGGTGAGGATCCAACAGTTTTTAATGGAAATTTTACAATAAATTCTGCGTGTGCTGTCAATCATCACATTGTGTACAAAAGCAAGGCACCATTTGGCAGCTTGTTGCCTTGGTATCACAAACTGTTGATGGATATTGGCTGTCAATACTTTCCATGCCCACTAGACAGTAGAGACTTCAGTTTTTCTACTTAACCGTTCTATATTTGTAACCAGATTTCACAGTAAAACAGTGTCACAATGGTTCCAAACATGTAACATAGTTGCTGGTTCTTGAAATGAATTTTTGTTCATGATTTCACATAATTACTTAAATAAATCCTTGTTGATCATTTCATATGATCAGTTCAATTTGTTCTCTTCCACTTATGTCCTTGCAGTCTGAGAGAAAAAAATTAACTGCTAATTAATGCTCCTAGGTCAGTGGTCGGCAACAAGGGGGCATGTTACCCTGACGGGGGTCATTTTGAGTTATCTGGTGGGTGAAGATCAATAGTAACAAGCGTCAGTTTAGCCATTAGACTAGCTAGGATGTGTTAAATTCTGCAGTTTACCCAGTTCGTCTTGTATGTAAATAAATCTGTCCCCAATCAGCACAACAACTGCCCCCATGTAGTCCTCAATCAGCACAACAATTGCCCCCATGTAGTCCTCAATCAGCACAACAATTGCCCCCATGTAGTCCTCAATCAGCACAACAATTGCCTCCATGTAGTCCTCAATCAGCACAACAATTGTCCCCATGTAGTCCTCAATCAGCACAACAATTGCCCCCATATAGTTCCCAATAACAGAATTGCACGACTGCTCGCTCCCTAAGGCATGTTATACAAGGTCACTAATAAGAGCTTGTGCAAGAGGCTGGCAACCTCACCATGTAACACTAATGGCTACCAAAACCACAGCTGCAGGTGTCATGTGACTGCTTGACGCAGGCTTCCTACAAGGGAACCAGCTACACTGGTGGCTGCATGCCCCAAAAGGAAAACGATGATGAATATAAAAACTAGCTCCTGTAGGCTGGGGGGTCTCATGGCGATGCACTAAGCTTTTGACACAAGGTACTGGTTCAAACCTAGCTGCCGACCACTGCCCCAGGTACACTGAATTTTGTTATGAAGTTTATGTGTGATATTTTATATACGCTGTAAATGTCATTCTCAGTTTCTTACGTTATGCCATATGCCGTTCTTAATTTAAACGAAGGCAGCATTCTTTTGTTCATTTGTCAAGTGAAACATTTGCGTAAAATTCGTAAGGACTTGCACAAGCGTCACCTCAAAGATTGTTCTTGTTTAAAAGTCAGACAATATGTATTGTAATAAAGTGTAACCCAAAGTATTATTATGTAGTCTTATCATCATTTTGTTTCTAGGTTTGGTTTTTTTTCATCACTACACATCACTTAGTTAGGGAAGGAAAAGGCAGCGAGGAAGGGGAAATGGTCACCCCCACCTCTCAAAGCTGGAACTAGTTTAGTGAAGTCTGTATCACTTCACTCCCCTACAGCAGTATTAGCTACGGGACTACCTAGACTCGCCACTGCCCTCGTGTAGTTCCTGAAGGGGGAGGGTGTCTCTGATTAGATACAAAACGAATAGGATTCCTGCACCCTCAGCTATGTCATACAAAGGTACTAATATGAGGTTTAGCATCAGGCTGCCAACCTCATTGTGTAAAATAAGTTGCTACAAAAACCACAGTTACAGGAACATGTATAAGCTCATATTAGTCACCTAGTGTAAGTGCCTGCAGGTGTAGTAGGCCTGTTCTCTGTCTCATCCGAGACCCCAGGAACAAGGGGACAATATCAACACTGCTATCAGAATATCAACATAGCTATCAGAATATTAACACTGCTAACAGAATATCAACATAGCTATCAGAATATCAACACTGCTAGCAGAATATCAATATCAACACTGCTATCGGGAGCCGCGCTGGTGTAGTGGTTACCAAACTGCGCTGGCGAACGGGTGACCCAGGATCAAACCCGGGTGAGGACATTTGAAGATTTTTCGTGGACCAGGATTTGGACTGGATTAACTCGAGCCCTGGCAAGTACATTTGAAGGAGTGTCGTCGACCAGGGACTGGCGGCTCCTGAGCCGACCCAGCTCTAATGGGTACCTCCGAAATCAGTGAATATCTGCCTGAATGGCGAGGGACACCTTTTTCTGTACAAGAAAAAAAGGGATACTCACGTAAAAATCAGTCTCAGGTTAGACATACTAACCTGAGATTTCGCCTCCAGTAATAGCGGGCGTACGCAAAAAAAAATTTTTTTGTAAAACACTGCTATCAGAATATTAATATCACCATAGCTATCAGAATATCAATATCAACACTGCTGGCAGAATATCACCACTGCTAGCAGAATACCAATATCAATACTGCTGTCAGAATATCAACACTGCTAGCAGAATATCAATATAGCTATCATAATACCAATATCAACACTGCTATCAGAATATAAAGATAGCTATCACAATACCAATATCAACACTGCTATCAGAATACCAATATCAATACTGCTATCAGAATATCAACACTGCTATCAGAATATCAATATCATCACTGCTATCAGAATAACAATATCAACATTGCTATCACAATACCAATATCTACATAACTATCAGAATACCAATATCAACACTGCTATCAGAATATCAAGATAGCTATCAGAATACCAGTATCAACACTGCTATCAGAATATCAATATCAACATTGCTAGCAGAATAACAATATCGCCACTGCTATCAGAATATCAAAATCAACATAGCTATCAGAATACCAGTGTCAACACTTCTATCAGAGTATCAATATAGCTATCAGAATACCAATCAGAATATCAACATAGCTATCAGAATACCAGTATCAACACTGCTATCAGAATATTAATGTCAACATAGCTACCAGAATACCAATATCAACACTGCTATTAGAATATTAATATCAACACTGCTATCAGAATATCAATACTGCTATCAGAATACCTGAAATGCTACAACTTGTCTGAGGCTTCACCCTGTACTGAAAATGTTGATTTCTCTAATCCTGTCTCCCTTTTGTGTGCAGCAGTTGGTGTCAGCATGGTGATGATTGTCTCATACACTAAGAATGTTAGAGCACAAGCCGGAGTAACTCTGATAAGATTAGGCCATAGGCCTTTGTAGTAACCACGGGCACCCTCATACCTGAAACACAAATTAATTATATATGTAACTGCTTTTAAAATTATGTATACACGCTTTGAATGCTGATAACTTGATTATCATTTGAGATATAAGTAATGCATTTTCACATTTAAAGTCACAAATGTTTAAAGTGTCGACGACCTGCAAAAATGCATTGTTCACAGCGATGAACTGACTGCCATTCTGTATTGTTACTAAATGAATAGTGAAACATGCAGTTTTAATTTGATGTCTCAGGTCCTTCATTGTGTGAGTTTTGAGATGAGCACAACCTTCTTTTAAAAAATAACAACACAGGTTTCTAATGGCTTTATTCATTTTTATCTAGTATTATTCCGTTGTTCTGACAATTTGTGACTTATATGCAGTCAAAGTATGTATATATAATTTTGAAACACCCAGTGTGTGTGTGTATATACACACACGCACATATATATGTATATGGAGGGGGGGAGCCTGTAGTGTCTGAAACTCTTGATTCGTCATTGGTGATAATGTATCACTACAAGCTTACAAGACCTTCACTTTCCGACCATTATGTATTAATTATAACCAAAACAAGCATAAGACAACTACTACTTTAGGACAAAGGAAAGAAAACTCTCACACATACTCATACAATTTGGAAATATTAATTGAAATTGAAAGTCGCAACCGAGGCAGAATGGGGTCAATTCCCAGTGCGGGCTGGAAAACACAACGGGAGGCCATGATGAATCATCCAGTTGTGGACCATGTCTCTTCTTGTTACTTCAACTACCTTCGTCAGATACCTCATTTCTGAGGTTTGGAGCTGGCCTTTGTTGGTTGTAAAATCATTGCCCATGACATGTATCCATAAGTCTTCTTCTTCTTTCTCGTTCGTCCTGAAAAGGACGTTAGTTGCGTTGTGCCCGTTTACAGCGAAGCTGCGTTATTTGCGCCTTTTGGCCAACTCATCCGACTTCCGCACTGCATTTTTTGGGACCGGGTTTGCCTTCCCTCTTCGATCCCTACTCCTCAGCCAGACTGCAGTGATGCAGCCTGTTTCCAGGACCACCACGTGGAGGTGGAGTAGGGTCTTGGTCAGCTCTGGTTCGCTGATGCAGGCGGTCAAGCTATGGGTCGCTTACTGCATTCCTCACTTTTGATGCGTCTTGGGTCCCATCCATGTCAAGACTGGAACATAAGTGGAGGTGTAAAAAGCCTCGCAGCTGCTGCACTGCAGGATTTCAAGAAACGACAGAGAGAAAAACCTAATCCTGTTTATCACCTTTATTTCTTCCATGTGATGTTGTTCTGTCCAGTATGATCTCTCTTTCTCATTCCTTTGCCTGTTGACACAATATCTATAAATTCCCTCATCTTTGAACATGCCTGCCTGTTGACACAATATCTATAAATTCCCTCATCTTTGAACATGCCTGCCTGTTGACACAAAGTCTGTACATTCCCTCATCTTTGACCATGCCTGCCTGTTGACACAATGTGTGTACATTCCCTCAATCTTTGACCGTGCCTGCCTGTTGACACAATGTCTGTATATTCCCTCAATCTTTGACCATGCCTGCCTGTTGACACAAAGTCTGTACATTCCCTCAATCTTTGACCATGCCTGCCTGTTGACACAAAGTCTGTACATTCCCTCAATCTTTGACCATGCCTGCCTGTTGACACAATGTCTGTACATTCCCTCAATCTATGAGTGACCATGCCTGCCTGTTGACACAAAGTCTGTACATTTCCTCAATCTTTGACCATGCCTGCCTGTTGACACAAAGTGTACATTCCCTCAATCTTTGACCATGCCTACTCATCACCTTACATCTCCCTAAGAAACACAAGTCTTCAACAAACATATTGCCATGTCTTTCTGTCCCGTGCCATCAGCTCAAGTTCCTTCAATGTCTGTCTCCAGTTCTCTTTTCCTTGTGTTCTTCAATCCCCTTCTACCTTTCTTACCCTGGAGATTCCAGAACATGCCTAGTAAAAGTGTAAATAAATAAATAATACGCATAAAGGTATGTTTCAGGCACTCGTGAGAAATAAAGTAGAAAAGTAGGCAACAGAAAAACAACAGAAATGATAGACTTACTGGAGACTCGAACCCAGGACCATCCAAGCGACAACACCGCCTCGCTTCAGGAGTGAATCGCGACTATCTTCCCTGCCAACTAGGCACCACAAAAAATAGTGCTTTGTGGACAGGGGTCATTAGCACGATCTCCCCATGTGCTTCTGGATGTGTAACTCGGAACAATCCAGATAATTATAGACTCATTTACTTCTGCAGCTTTCCTATTAAACAGTATAGGCCACATAAGACAAAGGCCTTAATACTGTGCTTTTATGCGTATTATTTATTTACTTACTGTTTCCGGGCCTTGGGTTTCCCTGCATCTATTAAAAGTTGACAATCTCTTTCTGATAGACTGGCTTCTATTAATCCACCATCATGGTTCATTTGATCTGACCCTAGGCTCTTCTTTTTTTAAAACATACGCCCGCTATTGAGAATCTCCAGTTAGTATATCTAACCTGAGACTGATTTTTACGTGAGTATCCCTTTTTTTCCCTGTACACTGATAGGTGTCCACGTGCCATTCAGGCAGATGCTCGCCGTCTCTGGGGGGTAGGCTCTTCTATAAAACTCCATCCCTTGTTCTCACCATTTTCCTTTCGACTTCCAATGGATCATGTAACTACCACTACAGCCGGCCTCTCTATGCAGGAAACTTGCACCGTGCATTCTTGCACTGCTGCAGCGGTCGTCTCTGTAGTAATGTTCTACATGATGAGGTTGCCAACCTCATGCCCAACCTCACTTAGTTGTCTTATATGACATGCCTGATGCGAGCAGAAGTCTTGTTCTTTCTTTGCCTCATTAGAGACCCCCTGGGGTCATCCCATGTTTATTTCATGACTCAATCTTTTCCTTTTCGCTCCACCACTGCCACTAGTCCCCTTGTAGTAAGCCTGCATCAGTGCATTTATGGAGCACAGACCCACTAGTCCCCTTGTAGTAAGCCTGCATCAGTGCATTTATGGAGCACAGACCCACTAGTCCCCTTGTAGTAAGCCTGCATCAGTGCATTTATGGAGCACAGACCCACTAGTCCCCTTGTAGTAAGCCTGCATCAGTGCATTTATGGAGCACAGACCCACTAGTCGCCTTGTAGTAAGCCTGCATCAGTGCATTTATATGCTCTTGAAGTGGTAGTTTCTGTAGCAATTTATATTACACAATGAGGCTACCAGCCTCATTCACAACCTCATTGTCAGCCACATCTAATGACGTCTCACTTCTTTCTTTGTCTCCTGAGAAACTCCCCCAAAACTACAAGAGGCTTTATATTATTCAGTTCCATATAATAGTATCAGCTCTGTGTAATTAACAACAATAAAGCTATTTAAACTATGCTGACTGTGGAGGATGGCACAGATGTAACAAAGTAAATGTTGACATAACCAACAGGACAGGGCAGCACAAACACATGTTGACAAATTAAATTTAGAAAGCAGCACAAATCAAACTAGCTAAAAACATTAAACCTAGAGGGCAGCACAATATAGCAGGGCTAAATTGAAATATTTATCCAGTGTCTGCATTGAAGTTTTTACAAGCTTACAGGACAATAAAATGCTAGTGGTTACATTGTTAAAGACTATGTCAGACGTTTATAAGACTGTTTATGACTCCTGGAAACAATGCTGTAAAACATTAACTTTTAATTTGCTAGATCAGTTTTTTTCCCACATTTACTATAATCACGTACCCCTTATGATAGTTCAATCTCACCAGTAGCCTATACCCTTCTCAGGTGAAAATAATTTGAGTTTCTTTTTTTTCCTCATTCACCTTCAGGCTTCCAACATTAATTACTCTAATGAAGGCAGTAATCGGCTTAAAGTCCCTGACATCTCAAAACAGTTCTTCATGGAGAGATGTAGGTTGCTGCTATATAGTTTTAAAAAAATATTTGATCTACACTAGCTCATATATAATATATACTATTTTTCTTCCTCGTTCGCCCTCAGACTTCTACATTAATGACTATAATAAAGGCAGTAGTCAGCTCAAGGTTTCTGACATCTCCAAACAGTTTTTCGTGGAGAGAAGTGGATTGTTGCCGTATGCCACTCAGTTCACTGCTGCAAGTTGGGCAGGACTGGAGCAGATGTTCAGCTGTCATGGGGCTGGTGCAACAGGAGCAGAGATCTGTTGGATCAATATTGTACTTGTGATATAGATGATACATCTACACCTTACGGTAGAAGGGGAACGACTAAGTAAGTAAGTATATAGATGAGATGGTACCTCAACCTACTGTGACCTGGTCTCGCAGAGATAGCTGGTGATAGGTATTATTAATCCAGCAGCGTTTCGGCTCTCACCCTTCAGCCCGTCATGTAGTGATATCTGCATGTTTTTGCAAGTTGTTTTGTTTCACCGTACAAGGTGTTCCACTTATCTGGTCTTGGAGGAAGGAGCATTTTCCTAACATAATTCGAGTGCTGAGCACTCAAAGAGATGGAGGTCAACAGTTTCATAGGGGTTGTTACATAACTGGCACTCTGGAGAGTGTTGTGGATGGATTCTGTTCAAGTGGCTGTTGATTGGTATGCGTTGTGTTCTGAGCCGAAAAATGGAGCTCTGATCCTTCCTTGTAAGATGGCCAATGTTGTCATTAGGATCAGGACAGGCCACATGTTTGTAAACCTCTCTCCCGGTGTTTCCCATGGCCCATCTGTTCAGTCAAGTCTCTTTGTTGTTTGTATGAGTGACTGGGACCTCAAGATGCAGCAATAGTGAATGCAGTCAGCGACTCATAGCTTGACTGCCTGCGTCAGGACCAGCGAACCAGAGCTGGTCAAGACCGCGCTCCACCTCCACGTGGTGGTCCTGGAAACAGTCTGCAGCAGTGCAGGCTGGCTGAGCGAACACGGATCGAAATGGGAAGGCAAACCCGGTCCTTAAAAAATGCCGTGCAGAAGTCGGATGTGTCGACCGAAAGGTGCAGATATCACAGCTTAGGCGCAAACAGACACAACGCAACCACCGTCCTTTTCAGGACGAACGAGGAAGAAGAAGAAGAAGTATGAGTGACTTGGCTGTTTGGAGAGTTGTTGCTGTGAGTGGTTGTTTTTGACTTGACCTGGTCTCGCCTAGATAGATGGTGATAGATATCATCTTTTATGTGATGTCGGTGTTCTCAGTCCCATTAGGACTTGAATATGGCTTTTATAGTTGTTTTGGCCATTTCATAAGTTGTCTCTGTATCTTTTTGTCGCAGTGCACCTCCTTCTTTAGCAAGTTTATCTGCCTCTTCATTGTCTGGAATGTTGCAATGGGCTGGTATCCACTGAACTGTGCACTTGTTGAAGCATTTGGCCAGGCTTTCAAGTGAGTTTATCAGATCTTTCAGTCCTTTAGAATGGTGGCACTTCAGGGCTGTTATTAGTGAGAGGGCATCTGTGAAGATAGTTATCTATTTTTCTGCATGTGCTCTTTACTCAATATATTATTGATTTATTAAAATACATAAAAATAAAAGTTAAATAATATATTTTAAAACGTAATTAAAATAACGTAAGTAAGAATAAAAAATTAAAAAAACATCCTGACAGGAAAGAGGATATATACTGCTCAAAAAAAGTTAAAGGCCACTTTCAATTTTTAGGTCATTTCAACTAAGCTGTTTTTTTTTAAACCTGAACACTCAGTCAAAAAAGTTTTGCTGCATTTTGTTGCATGCTTAAAAAATGTTTGTTAATCTGTCAATAAATCAAATCTGTGTTACGTGTGTGTACCTCCAAGGTCAATCAAATGTACGTGGTGGAAAGGGAAATAATGCATGTTTGAAAATGCTTCCTATGGCAAAGCCTGTAGATAACATTGCTGAAATTTGCTTTTCACGTGCAAGTCGTGACTATGGTGAACACATTTCACCCACTTTTCGGAAAGAACGGGCAATGGGTATGTTTGTAACATTTACCATTTTAGCCATGGCTCAGCGTGTCTTGCTGTCTTGTGGTAGACCTTGGACGTCCTGACCTGCGTTGTTCTGCGACACTGCCGGTTGCATTATAACGATCACGCAAAGTTTGTATGACAGAGTGGGCAACTCCTAATCTCCTAGCAACTTCTCGCAGCCCTACATCATCCTGCAGCCATGCCATCGCTCTCCATCTGTCAACATTCGTCAAGCGTTTTAGTTGAGCCATGGCTAAAATGGTAAGTGTTACAAACATACCCGTTGCCCGTTCCTTCCGAAAAGTGGGTGAAATGCGTTCACCATAGTCACGACTTGCACGTGAAAAGCAAATTTCAGCAATGTTATCAACAGGCTTTGCCATAGGAAGCATTTTCTAACATGCATTATTTCCCTTTCCACCACGTACATTTGATTGACCTTGGAGGTACACACACGTAACACAGATTTGATTTATTGTCAGATTAACAAACATTGTTTAAGCATGCAACAAAATGCAGCAAAACTTTTTTGACTGAGTGTTCAGGTTTTTAAAAAAACAGCTTAGTTGAAATGACCTAAAAATTGAAAGTGGCCTTTAACTTTTTTTGAGCAGTATATATGGTGGATTTGTAATTTATCTGAAATGCGTGGAAGCATATCTGGAGTCATCCTTATATGACCACCAGCTATGCTTCTTCTTCTTCCGTCCCTAGCCGAAGACCGACCAAGCAGTCAGTGGCCATTACGCCTCGCGGCGTCTTAGGGCAACAAGAAATTATCCGTTGTTCCGTTACACCTAAAGGCGTTTATTGGTAGGCCCTACAACAGAATATTAATTGTTGTTTCCGTAATCAATGTGACAAGCAAGCGGTTGATCAATCCGCTGTGCCCCGAACTTGCCCTCGTGTGTACTGCCGCTATAAAACCACTTCGCTACCGAGACGTCTGTCCAGCCAAAATTCTCTCGGGACCGAAGGTCCGCGAAAAAGAGCAATCTGGTACCGGCGCAACACCCGTTCGCTGCCTCCACTGCGCTGGGAGGACCCGGCAACCGGGACCACACACAGCCTTGAGAGGACAAAGGTCGCCTGAAGGAAACCAGCTATGCACAATGCTACAATATATGTATGTCGAAGTGAATCTGTCTGTGAGACTAATTACATCCTCATTGATTCTTGAAATCATCCACACACTTCCAGGGATTCCTTCTGTGGTGAAACTTGTTGAGAACCCAGCATTGCACACTAAGCTTGGAGAAGTCATGAGCCCCATACGTAATTCCTTGACTTTAACTTGGTTGACTGCATGCAGAATGATCTCACTATGGACACAGTGATAGGCAGGGGAAGCTGAGAAGTGGCTCTGAGCAATACGTGACGATTTCTTGGGAGAGCCCAGAACCAGAGTACAGTATTTTAGCTCTGCACGGTTGGAGAGCCCCCTTAGATGGTGGGGAATGCACAGTATGCCACACACTTCTTACTCCTAGCTTTGGACCAGATGTGACGATCCTTTAAAAATGAGCCAAGCTGGAGATACTGGAGCTCATGACTTAAATTACTGAAATTGTAAAGAAAAGTGTATTTCTACAGTAAAGATCGGCTACAACGACATGTATGTGAAGCAAAGAGCCAGGGATCCAGACCTCCAGGATGACCCAGAGTCCTCTGTGAGGACAACATTAGACAATCTCTGAAGGACTAGACTGGAACCAGGCCAGCAGGAAGACAGCAGATAGTATTTCTCTCTCTCTGGCAAACCTCTACACCCCTGGGTAGAAGAAGAACGACTAAGTAAGTACAGTAAGTATTTCTACAAAAAACCATTCTCACATTTTAAGTTTTACTGAATTGTTTTCTGCAGCATAAAAAAAGTTGAACGTTTCACACTTTGGGGAACACTGTGCTACAGTCTGGTGTGGCACGGGTAGAAGGGGACAGAATAATATCCACTGCTAATAACAGAGTTTTGATAATCCCATGTATGATGCAAACTTATTGCCCATGAAGTAACTCAAGACTAGCCATGACGCAGTAGAAATGACCTTCTTTGACCATGTGGATATCTTTTATCATCATTAACGTTCAGCTCCCCAAGGACTATAGGTATTCATCAAATGCATGCCAAGTCCTTATGCGATCAGGACCATAAATGAAGGTATATAATAAGAATCAAAGAACAAATTTGTCTGGACACATGATGTATAAAATGAAAATGATCACAAATAGAGGAAAACCTAACAGCTTAAACAGAATGAGTGTGAGGCATCTTAAAAGACAACATCAATTTGACAGCGTACCAAGCCATATTGCATAGGCTGGATTGGAAACCATCAATGAACTTTGGCAGTGGCACCTTATGGCATTTGTTACAGGAGTTTTCCTTGTTTTGGGCAGACAAAAGGTTCATCGCTTATATAAGTCTGCATATCCAAATATAAAAAACCTAGTGTTCTAGTAACAGGAGTATTTCATGCTACAAATAATAAACTAAAGAAGGGAGGCAAATGCAAAACTGCATGGACAGTATCTACTAACCAGTCAGAATAAAACAAAGTAAAAAAACGAGCAATAGTACAGTGGTTTTTTTTTACACAAATGAATGATAAACTAGAAGCACGAGGCAGTTCTGGTAGATTTCAGGATAATAACCTGAAACATCCTATATTTCTAGTATATTATTCATCTGTACAAATGACAGTAGAGCGTCCGATTGACAGAGCGGTTAGAACGCTGGTCTCTCAAGGCAAAAGTGCCGGGTTCGATTCATGGTGTCTACCCAGTTGTAAATGGGTATCTGACTTTGCATTTGAGTTAGGGAAGGAAAAAGTAGCGAGGAAGGGAACTGGTCACCCCCCCACCTCTTGATGATGGATCTAGTATAGTGAAGTCTAACCCTTCACTCCACTGTAACAGTATCTGCTATGGGTCTACCTTATATCTACAACTGACAGCATCCCATTTTTAATTTGTTACTTTTCTCGACCAGTGTTTACAGCAGCCCCTTTCATTATTTAAGAACTAGTGTAAAAGCCCGTCATAAGACGGGAATTACATTCAAAAGCACCCATACCCAGTGTTGCCACAGCTGGGTATTTTTTTTACTAGATCTGGGTATTTTGGCTTCTGTCTGGGTATCTGGGTATTTTTTTCAAAATCTGCATTAATCTGGGTATATTTGACAATTGGCATTTACAATGTATGTATATTCTGTGCACTGAGCATTATACATTACATTTATACTATAATTAAATGTAAAAAATTATGTGCTATATATTTTTTATTCCACTTAAATTTAATTCTTGTTTTTAACCGCATCAATGACGTTTTTTTTTTTACTCGTTTACATCAACTATCTATTTACTGTTATTCTGTTAATGGCTGTCATCTACAATACTCAGTCATTTTTGCGATGTGTTTTAAAGTATTCTTTTTTTAAATTTTGGACTTAAGCAGATAAACAGCATATTGTTTTTTTTTTTTTTAATTATAAGATTATGTTTACAGCTGTTAATAAATTGTTGAGCACGCATGCAATCCCGCTTAGTAACGTCATTGGTTTTGCTGCAGACAAATGTGCCACTATGACGGGGACTGCAAGTGGTTTACAGGCACATCTGAAGAAAGAGATTCCACATGCCTTTGTTCTCGGCTGTGTTTGTCATTCATTTGCACTTTGTGCAAATGCTGCCAGCAACCACCTACCATCTTGGCTTGAAATTTTCATAAAGAATGTCTGCTTCTATTTTTCGCGCAGTAGTAAAAGAAATCTCCAGTTCCAGTTAATACAAGATGTAGTTCAGGCCCAGAAACATAAAGTGTTGAAGCTGTGTGAAACACGCTGGCTGTCCCGTGAAGCAGTCATTGAGAGGATCCTTGAGCAATGGGATGCTCTGTACTTGTATTTCCAATCCGAAGCTTCAGTGGACAACGTCGACGGTG
This sequence comes from Oreohelix idahoensis, assembly GCA_024509875.1. Classification (NCBI taxonomy): domain Eukaryota; kingdom Metazoa; phylum Mollusca; class Gastropoda; order Stylommatophora; family Oreohelicidae; genus Oreohelix; species Oreohelix idahoensis. Next base: position 90,251 of record JAMPIV010017459.1, read on the forward strand.
CGGGGCAAATCCTGCAGACGATGAACACTGTTGGCACGAAGCACATTCTTCTATTTGTCGGCTACATACTGGGTAAAGTTAACGTCATGAACATCAAATTCCAGTCCGAGAATTTCCGCCTTCTCAAAGTGTACACGAGTGTAACAAGAGAGTATCGTTTTCTTCTCAGTATGTTTATTAAGCAGGAAGTATTGCAGCATGAGCATCGCACTCTTGCCGACATTGATCCTTCGGATGTACAAGTGCACAAGAAACTGAATTACATTGAGCTGGGTGGATGATGTGAAGTGCAGTTAATCCGACAACCGTTAGGAGAGAAAGAAGTCCACTTTCGCAAGGATGTATTGGCATACCTGAATGAACTTTGTACTCAAGTACGACGCAGGTTCCCACTTGGACAAAACAGTGTTTTGGTGCAAATGCAGCTGTTGGATCTAAAGCAAGCTCTCGAGATTGTGATGCTACACTGTAATTCTGACTTTCAACAGGCCCGATTCCGTTTTGAGTTTTCACCAATTCTCTTCTCTTTGTAATTATATGGGGTTTGCCTTGTTTCTTCTCATGTGAATATATCGTGTTTGGTAATTTTGAGTAGGTAATTTAAATGGGTTCGTTTTATGTCGGTAGGTTTATTTTTCACTCGGCCAGTTTTACTTTCTTCCGAGTTTTCGCGATTCCCGTAGATTTCATTGTTTACGAAAATCGATATTTTCGGGCACTCCTGTATGACGCGTCGGAAACGCACGTGGAAGTGATGCCATTTTTAGACACGCGGTATTCGCGTTGTTTTTCAAATCGATTGCGTAGGTCGCTAGTTATGTTTCCATTGGTCCGAGCAGATACGTAGGAGTATCTTCGCGTGGGTGTTTCTCTTACTTACTTACTTACTTAGTCGTTCCCCTTCTACCGTGAGGTGTAGAGGTTTGGAAGAGAGAGCGCCAGACCATTCTATCAGCTGTCTTCTTCCTGGCCTGGTTCCATTCTAGTCCTCGGTCCTTCAAAGATTGTCTAATGTTGTCCTCCCAGCGGACTCTGGGTCGTCCTGGAGGTCTGGATCCCTGGCTCTTTGTTTCCCATGCTTGTCGTGGTAGCCGATCTTCTCCCATTCTGCAGACATGGCCAAACCATCTTAGTTGGGACTGTTCTATTTGGGTCTGCAGCGGATGGGATTTTAGGCCTTGACGGATCGTCTGGTTGCGGACCATGTCTCTTCTTGTTACTTCAACCACTTTCCTCAGATACCTCATTTCTGAGGTTTGGATCTGGCTTTTGTGGGTTGTAGTCATTGCCCACGACTCGCATCCATATGTCAAGACTGGGACATAGGTGGAGCGGTATACAGCCATCTTCGTTTTCTTACCAACCTCTTTCTTGCTGAGGAATCCACGATTTATGGCCTGAAAAAGTCTCCCAGCCGCTGCTTTTCGAGTGGCCAACTCTTCTTTGATGCCTCCCTTTCGGTCTATAATAGCTCCGAGATATCTAAAGTGGTCGACCTGCTCCAGGACCTGTTCTCCCAACTTAATCTGATGTTTTCTTTCTTCTCGTGATATCACCATGGATTTTGTTTTAGAGCTGCTTATGACCATCCCTCTCTTCTCCAGCTCTTCCTTCCAGACTTGCAGGTTGGATTGGAGATGTGCCTCTGATTTAGCAATCAGGGCAACATCATCAGCAAATGCCAGCTCCGAAATATAGACCTGTCTCATCTTCCAGTACCCCACTGAATACTTTCTTGTTCTCTCCTTACATGCCTTGATGACATCGTCCATAAGGAGTATGAAGAGGTAAGGTGATAGGATATCACCTTGTCGGGTGTTTCTCTTGTATATAATAAGATAGGACACGGCGGGTAATTCTTCTCGACGAAATAATTGCCTGGCCGTACGACGTCGTATTTTATCGTCTCCATTGCGGGGAAAAACAGCGATAATTTGGTATGTAACTAGACCTATTTTATTCATCGTTTTACTTATTAGTGGGGTTTTTGAGAAATCTCGGCCCGTAAGTAAAGTTGTCAGAGATATTAACTGAAAGTTTTAAACGGTAGCGCCATTAATTATTATCTTTGTAGAACGATGTAAACGTAAAAAGTGTGCATAAGTCTTTTTAGGATTTTTTGGTAGTAGATCGGAGCGTGTGAAGTTATGAGAGACACGTGTGCTCCCAGTTGTAGAATTTTGGGTAAATCACCATTTATTCCTGTATATTTTATAATGTAATTTTATTGGGAACTCCATTGTATGTACGGTAATTTTACTGAGCCTTAAATGTGAGAAATGCAGTCGGAGATTTATGTTATCAGTGAATTATACTGCTTAGGGGAGTAAATGATTCCTACAGCGAGATTTAATTTAAATTGGAGTAAGCCCGGAACCCTCCTGTGTTAATGGGACAAAGGATTTCCCTATTTGTCATGTTTGAACACGTGGGTAGCCATGCGTAACGAGCCAGACGGTGTCTGGGGCTTTTGTTTATTTACCTGGCAGATTTAAGATAGAGAGACACGTGGGTCGGAATATTTTATGTATAGGTTTTCAGAACGAGAGAAGGGGGAGAAGGAGGAGTGTGATTTTAGTGCCACGTGGGATAGTATTATTTTATGTATTGTTGTGCAGAACGAGAGAAGAACGAGAGAAGAAGGGGAGTAGGAGTGAGATTGAAGTGACACGTGGATAGAATTATTTATGTATCGTATATGTGATGTTAGAGTGGGTGTGCCTTAGACGCTGTTTCTTTTAATTTCAGCAAGTCACGGCGAATCAGTGGGGAGCGTAAATTTGCCCACGTGCAAAATTACCCACGGCACAAGGACATACCTCAGTAGTCAGCGGACTCGAGTTATCGTCAGAAGCAAAAGAAAACCAACTTACGCGTTTCCAGTGAGGAGCGGGAACGGGGGTTATTTATCATACCGCCCGAGCTCATCGCTATTATAGTCTCCAGCAACGACACGTGGCAGCGAGACCGGTTTCAATTTCGTACAGCCAGAAATCAAGGCCTTGTTTTCCTCTAACTCCGGAGCGGGTTAAAAGAGGGAAGTTATTCAGCGGCAGAGAAGTTTACGGCAGTAAATCAAGCACCGAATTCAGGAGCAGGGGAGAGGGTTAAGATCGGAAAGCTGTGTAGACTTTTCGTTGAGGAAGAGTCAACCGGACTGAGACAGTAGAAATCTTATTAGTGGTAGAGAGTGGAGGCTAAAGTTGACAGTCCCACCAAATTAGATTTGGTTTTTATCACTAACCATTTTTATTGTTCCTCAGCAGGGTGACAGAAAGAGTGAATGTGAGTGGGGTTTTTTTTTTTTTGGTTGTCTCTCAATTTAATTGTTACTTTGTTTTCAGGCCGTGCAACAGCGCACGCCATTGATATGATTAATGTATGCTGAATATTGAAATGCTTTATTTTTGTAAATAAATATATATATTTACTGTACACTGGATCAGCTTCTACTCTTTACTATACTTACTCTATGTTGTCTGTATAGTGGTGTCTGTGGTCGTATTTATACACCTTATCTCCTTGTGTGTCAAGGTAGTCAGAGGCGGGGAGAGTATAGCCTTTCTGAAGTCACGAAGCGGCAAGGGGAGATTCAAATCCTGGTTCTATCCCTTGGGCCAATAGTCTCACATGTCCACAGGCATGTCATTTTCCATCTAAATTCTATCTTCTCAGATTTTCTCATACCAGGGTCTTGCTTTCATTCAGGCACACTCTATAAACTTTAAAACCACTTCGTGACAAGTGGGCGGCAATCGTCCGGGATCATTCTGTTGGGATCATTTCTGGAATCTTGTTTAGATTTTCAGATTTTTTCTATAGAAAGTTTTCTGAGTATAGATTTTTTTTCTTTAAATATCCCCTAGACGTTGAGCTATTAGAACTGATCCAGTTATAAGTTTTTCCACAGAAAGTTTTTCCACAGGTTACAGTCAAGCAGATTTTTGGGGTAGTTTGATGTATATGACTTAGTGGTAATTGATGGCATACCGTCATATTTTTTCTTTAACAGGAAGGAAATTTCGGGTTTTTGGTAGCTTCTTAACATTTTTCCTCAGGTTATTATTCAGACTTGGTGCTAGTCTGAGGTCGGGTTTTCGGAACAGCGGTTATAGAGGGAATATTTCCTATTACGTAACAGGTTGTTCCTTCTCTTTTCCTTTTCTGTCATTTCTCTATTTGTGAACTTACAGCAGTTTGCAGGTAAGATGGCGGATATGGCCAAGTTACGAGCTACCTGGCGTGAGGCTGCCCAGGACACGGGAATGGATAAGGAGGAGACTAAGGCCTACCTGATAAGGGAAAATTATAGGCATATTCAGCAAGAGAAAGAGGATAGGGCAGCCGCCGCAGAAGCAGAAAGGGAAGCACAAGAGAGGGAGAAGGCAGCAGAAAGGGAAGCACAGGAGAAGGCAGCAGAAAGACAGCACGAACTTGCCCTGCGTTCTCTGGAACTGCAGTACCGAGCTTCGGAGGGCAGTTCGGCTAATGGAGATTCACCCGGAGCAGGAGCAACAGACACCTCAGAAAAAGGAGGGCCCCGGATGGCAGCCATGAGCTTCCCATTTGACTCGTTCCCTAACGGGAATGAGAAGATTGACGTGTTTTTGGAAAAATTTCAGAGAATGGCAAAGGCATACGGGTTGGATGAGAGTCTTTGGTGTCTGAAATTATCTCAATCGCTCAAAGGTCATGCGTATGAAGTATATAACAAGATGCTCTTAGATGACCAGAACAACTTCGAGGCACTGCGAAATGCTTTATTGCAAAGATTTCAGTGGACACCCCGGAAATGCCAAACCATGTTCAGGGAGAGCAGGCCGGAGAAGGGAGAGTTTTGCTCAGTTTTCAGAGCGGGTGAGAAATTACTTAACCCGGTGGAGGGAACTGTCAGGACTGGCGAAAACTTTTGAAGGGTTAGAAGAGTTAGTTCTGTGTGAACAAGTAAAGGCCAACATGTCCCCCGACTTGAGGCGGTATCTGGCAGAGCAGGGTGCCCAGCAACTCGATCAGATTATCATGTTTGCTGAAAGGTTCCAGACAGCACAGGCCGAAGTACTGGGACCGAAACGGAAAAACCCAGACAAAGGAGCTTCATCATCGCAGTCGGCTACTTCATCAGCTCATCAGCAACCAGGACCTTCTCGCAAGGAGCCTCATTCTGGCTATAACTTGCGCCCCAGCAACATAACCGAGCACAGCCGACACCCTCTCAGGAACCCACTAGGAACAGGGGAGATAATGAGAGGTACTGTCGGAATTGTAGAACTACTTCCCACTGGACATCATGGTGCATGAACAAACCCCCAGCTCATCACGCAGCTTGTTTAAGACCGGTGAGATGGACTAAAGGGAATAAGTGGGAACCTGTCAAAGCAGAGAAATTGTTCTCTAACAGTGGACCAGCCGTAGTGAATGGGACAGCCACTACGTGTTTGTTTGATAGTGGGCTTACATACCCCAGTATCGTCGCTCGTCATTTGGTGAAACCAGGGCAGTGGACAGGAGAATTAGTTGATATTGGTGGCATTTTGAGAAGAGGTATCTCACAGCGTCTGCCCGTAGCCAATATAGAGGTGAAATGCAAGTTTGTGTCTGGCACCATCAAGGCAGCTGTAATGGCACAGCCAGCACATGATTTCATCCTGGGAAGCCCATACATAGTTTTGGAAAACCCAATCACACCGATTCTTGCTAACGCAATAGGGCCTACTGCAGGCCAGCGAAGTGAAAGGGGAAAGCCCCAAATTCACGTAGCCCCACGAGAGCTCGACCATCCTTGTCTTGTAAGGAAGAGGAGGGAAGCCTCTAAAGACAGTGGAATGTTATCTACATGGGCATATTCGCCTGTCGGCCCTGTTCCGCCTAATGGCCAAACAGTGGCAACGCCTCTGATTTCAGAAGTATCTTCTTTGTCGTCGGGAATTAGGCCCCCAATGGTATTACATCTCTCAAGGGAGGGAAATACTGACAAGAAGGAATACGCGCACGTTTCTTCAAGAAACCGCAAACAGCTATGCCCTGTTACGGCGATGTCTGGCCAAGCCATTCAGACTGTTTCCAAACACTGGGAGGCCGCACCATCTGGTAATCATTATTTACCACGCGCTGCCAGGAAAAGTCGTGGGCGAAGGAGACACATGAGAGGGAGGAGGAAGGGCGACCAGTCAGGTTGCAGTCACCAGGAGGAAATCACCAGGCGTGACCCTCACAATCCAGTGCTTGCATAGATTTTCAAGGATATGGAGAGGGGCCGGTACGACAATCCTAATTATGACAGTGATTAGATCGGGATGTAGATCGGGATAAGGGCCAGTATGAAACCCAGAGATTTCAGTGATTTAGCACAGATTCCCGTACTTCAAAGGGGGGACTTATGTGATGCTACACTGTAATTCTGACTTTCAACAGGCCCGATTCCGTTTTGAGTTTTCACCAATTCTCTTCTCTTTGTAATTATATGGGATTTGCCTTGTTTCTTCTCGTGTGAATATATCGTGTTTGGTAATTTTGAGTAGGTAATTTAAATGGGTTCGTTTTATGTCGGTAGGTTTATTTTTCACTCGGCCAGTTTTACTTTCTTCCGAGTTTTCGCGATTCCCGTAGATTTCATTGTTTACGAAAATCGATATTTTCGAGCACTCCTGTATGACGCGTCGGAAACGCACGTGGAAGTGATGCAATTTTTAGACACGCGGTATTCGCGTTGTTTTTCAAATCGATTGCGTAGGTCGCTAGTTATGTTTCCATTGGTCCGAGCAGATACGTAGGAGTATCTTCGCGTGGGTGTTTTTCTTGTATATAATAAGATAGGACACGGCGGGTAATTCTTCTCGACGAAATAATTGCCTGGCCGTACGACGTCGTATTTTATCGTCTCCATTGCGGGGAAAAACAGCGATAATTTGGTATGTAACTAGACCTATTTTATTCATCGTTTTACTTATTAGTGGGGTTTTTGAGAAATCTCGGCCCGTAAGTAAAGTTGTCAGAGATATTAACTGAAAGTTTTAAACGGTAGCGCCATTAATTATTATCTTTGTAGAACGATATAAACGTAAAAAGTGTGCATAAGTCTTTTTAGGATTTTTTGGCAGTAGATCGGAGCGTGTGAAGTTATGAGAGACACGTATGCTCCCAGTTGTAGAATTTTGGGTAAATCACCATTTATTCCTGTATATTTTATAATGTAATTTTATTGGGAACTCCATTGTGGGTACTGTCACGTAGCGTTTGAAGGATAAGAATTTATTAAAAGAAATAATAGATAAGAATGTGGAAAATTTGGCTCAAGAATTCCTGTTGGGTTTTCCCACTTCTGAAGGGTGACGAAGAGGGTAAATTCTCCTAACTAGACAGGTCTGGAAAAGGTTGTAAGGAGATATTTGGTCTCTCGCTACCGTCGTCCCCTTCTCAGTTATCTATTATTATTCTCAATTAAACTGGGTTTATATTAGATTTTACGAGGCCCCCCCCCCCCCCCCCCCCCCCCCCCCGGCCCCCCCCCCCCCCCCCCCCCCCCCCCCCCCCCCCCCGCCCCCCCCCCCCCGCACCCCCACCACCCCCCCCCCCCACCCACCTCCCCCCCCCCCACTCCCCCACCCCCCCTCACCCCCCCCACCCCCCCCATCCTCCCCCCCCCCACTCCCCCCCCCCCCCACCCCCCCCCACCCCCCCCCCCCCCCCCCCCCCCCCCCCCCCCCCCCCCCCCCCCCCCCCCCCCCCCCCCCCCCCCCCTCCCCCCCCCCTCCCCCCCCCTCCCCCCACCCCCCCCCCCAACCCCCCCCCCCCCCCCCCCCCCCCCCCCCACCCCCCCCCCCCCCCCCACCCCCCCCCCCCACCCCCCCCCCCCCCCCCCCCCCCCCCACCCCCCCCCCCCTTCCCCCCCCCCCCCCCCCCCCCCTCCCCCCCCCCCCCCCCCCCGCCCCCCCCCCTCCCCGCCCCCCCCCCCCCCCCCCCCCCCCCCCCCCTCCCCCCCCCCCCCCCCCCCCCCCCCCCCCCCCCCCCCCCCCCCCCCCCCCCCCCACCCCCCCCCCCCCCCCCCCCCCCCACCCCCACCCACCCCCACCCCCCCCCCCAACCCCCCCCCCCCCTTATAAAGGAAGATAAACATCAGACAATATTCAACATCTAATGGAAGGAACAAAGCATGGGGTACATTATATACACCCAATTGGTTTATTGCAATAAAATGAATAGATGGTGAATGATAGTATTGTCGATGGAATTAGTGTCGGCTGTATGTACTATGTGTCTCACATCAAGTGTGTTTCATCATGGATGACAAAAATAGGCATTGATCTGGTGAGTTCCCTTCTTATAGGAAACTTAGCTTTTCAGCCCCCGGCTGATAGTGAAGCGTGGGTAGTTCTCCAGTCTCCTGACGTTGCCCCAGGTAGGTCTTGAATGGTTCGGATTTGCCTTCTCTGTGCTCGACTCCGTATTCTGCTCTGAGATTGGACTGTCGTGCAAGGCTCCACCATAGACTACTCAGATGGACCAGCAATTTAGACACGTGGCTTCAGTGCGTTTAATGCATGAATTCGCAGCTTGTCTAGATTAGGTCTAGCTTTCTTGATTACCTGGGCGTAAGTGAAAAATGGCCGTGTTTGGCGCACTTTTAGTGGGACATTTCCGCGTGGACGTGATCCGTAGCGTGCATCATGTGACCTTAGCCTCATATAGACGCTCCAATCAATAACGTTAAAAGTCACGTGATGTTTTCCTAAGTGGCCTAAACTGGTTCTATCTACCGAGGTCAGTGGTCAACAATGACGTCGTATCTAAAAATAGCATTAACTTTGAGGAGAAAATCACCGAACGCTAGGAGATTATCCGCAAGTGACAATTCCCGGGACTTTGCGATCATGCATTCAGGATGAGAAAAAATGATGTCACGTAAATAATAAAAAAATTGAAGAGAAGATTGGGCAAGTCGTCACAGGTACGGTAATTTTACTGAGCCTTAAATGTGAGAAATGCAGTCGGAGATTTATGTTATCAGTGAATTATACTGCTTAGGGGAGTAAATGATTCCTACAGCGAGATTTAATTTAAATTGGAGTAAGCCCGGAACCCTCCTGTGTTAATGGGACAAAGGATTTCCCTATTTGTCATGTTTGAACACGTGGGTAGCCATGCGTAACAAGCCAGACGGTGTCTGGGGCTTTTGTTTATTTACCTGGCAGATTTTAGATAGAGAGACACGTGGGTCAGAATATTTTATGTATAGGTTTTCAGAACGAGAGAAGGGGGAGAAGGAGGAGTGTGATTTTAGTGCCACGTGGGATAGTATTATTTTATGTATTGTTGTGCAGAACGAGAGAAGAACGAGAGAAGAAGGGGAGTAGGAGTGAGATTGAAGTGACACGTGGATATAATTATTTATGTATCGTATATGTGGTTAGAGTGGGTGTACCTTAGACGCTGTTTCTTTTAATTTCAGCAAGTCACGGCGAATCAGTGGGGAGCGTAAATTTGCCCACGTGCAAAATTACCCACGGCACAAGGACATACCTCAGTAGTCAGCGGACTCGAGTTATCGTCAGAAGCAAAAGAAAACCAACTTACGGGTTTTTTCCAGTGAGGAGCGGGAACGGGGGTTATTTATCATACCGCCCGAGCTCATCGCTATTATAGTCTCCAGCAACGACACGTGGCAGCGAGACCGGTTTCAATTTCGTACAGCCAGAAATCAAGGCCTTGTTTTCCTCTAACTCCGGAGCGGGTTAAAAGAAGGAAGTTATTCAGCGGCAGAGAAGTTTACGGCAGTAAATCAAGCACCGAATTCAGGAGCAGGGGAGAGGGTTAAAATCCCTGGGTCCTGATAGTAACGAGAGAAGAGAGTAGCGGAGACGCCGCATCAGCAGTCCTCGAGTGTTAGAGAGACACTGAGACCAAGAGAGAGAGAGAGAGAGAGAGAGAAAGAAAGAGAAGGAGGGAGAAAATAGACAGGACCAATAGGGTCTGTTCAGTATTCCATTGACAGATAGACCCTGAGCCATCAGCTAAAGACAAGTCTATTATTTTAGCAGTTTCAGTGGTGTAGGTATCGGCGCATATCGCCTAACAAGTGGAAAGCTGTGTAGACTTTTCGTTGAGGAAGAGTCAACCGGACTGAGACAGTAGAAATCTTATTAGTGGTAGAGAGTGGAGGCTAAAGTTGACAGCCCCATCAAATTAGATTTGGTTTTAATCACTAACCATTTTTATTGTTCCTCAGCAGGGTGACAGAAAGAGTGAATGTGAGTGGGGTTTTTTTTTTTTTTGGTTGTCTCTCAATTTAATTGTTACTTTGTTTTCAGGCCGTGCAACAGCGCACGCCATTGATATGATTAATGTATGCTGAATATTGAAATGCTTTATTTTTGTAAATAAATATATATATTTACTGTACACTGGATCAGCTTCTACTCTTTACTATACTTACTCTATGTTGTCTGTATAGTGGTGTCTGTGGTCGTATTTATATACACCTTATCTCCTTGTGTGTCAAGGTAGTCAGAGGCGGGGAGAGTATAGCCTTTCTGAAGTCACGAAGCGGCAAGGGGAGATTCAAATCCTGGTTCTATCCCTTGGGCCAATAGTCTCACCTGTCCACAGGCATGTCATTTTCCATCTAAATTCTATCTTCTCAGACTTTCTCATACCAGGGTCTTGCTTTCATTCAGGCACATTCTATAAACTTTAAAACCACTTCGTGACAAGTGGGCGGCAATCGTCCGGGATCATTCTGTTGGGATCATTTCTGGAATCTTGTTTAGATTTTCAGATTTTTTCTATAGAAAGTTTTCTGAGTATAGATTTTTTTTCTTTAAATATCCCCTAGACGTTGAGCTATTAGAACTGATCCAGTTATAAGTTTTTCCACAGAAAGTTTTTCCACAGGTTACAGTCAAGCAGATTTTTGGGGTAGTTTGATGTATATGACTTAGTGGTAATTGATGGCATACCGTCATATTTTTCTTTAACAGGAAGGAAATTTCGGGTTTTTGGTAGCTTCTTAACATTTTTCCTCAGGTTATTATTCAGACTTGGTGCTAGTCTGAGGTCGGGTTTTCGGAACAGCGGTTATAGAGGGAATATTTCCTATTACGTAACAGGTTGTTCCTTCTCTTTTCCTTTTCTGTCATTTCTCTATTTGTGAACTTACAGCAGTTTGCAGGTAAGATGGCGGATATGGCCAAGTTACGAGCTACCTGGCGTGAGGCTGCCCAGGACACGGGAATGGATAAGGAGGAGACTAAGGCCTACCTGATAAGGGAAAATTATAGGCATATTCAGCAAGAGAAAGAGGATAGGGCAGCCGCCGCAGAAGCAGAAAGGGAAGCACAAGAGAGGGAGAAGGCAGCAGAAAGGGAAGCACAGGAGAAGGCAGCAGAAAGACAGCACGAACTTGCCCTGCGTTCTCTGGAACTGCAGTACCGAGCTTCGGAGGGCAGTTCGGCTAATGGAGATTCACCCGGAGCAGGAGCAACAGACACCTCAGAAAAAGGAGGGCCCCGGATGGCAGCCATGAGCTTCCCATTTGACTCGTTCCCTAACGGGAATGAGAAGATTGACGTGTTTTTGGAAAAATTTCAGAGAATGGCAAAGGCATACGGGTTGGATGAGAGTCTTTGGTGTCTGAAATAATCTCAATCGCTCAAAGGTCATGCGTATGAAGTATATAACAAGATGCTCTTAGATGACCAGAACAACTTCGAGGCACTGCGAAATGCTTTATTGCAAAGATTTCAGTGGACACCCTGGAAATGCCAAACCATGTTCAGGGAGAGCAGGCCGGAGAAGGGAGAGAGTTTTGCTCAGTTTGCAGAGCGGGTGAGAAATTACTTAACCCGGTGGAGGGAACTGTCAGGACTGGCGAAAACTTTTGAAGGGTTAGAAGAGTTAGTTCTGTGTGAACAAGTAAAGGCCAACATGTCCCCCGACTTGAGGCGGTATCTGGCAGAGCAGGGTGCCCAGCAACTCGATCAGATTATCATGTTTGCTGAAAGGTTCCAGACAGCACAGGCCGAAGTACTGGGACCGAAACGGAAAAACCCAGACAAAGGAGCTTCATCATCGCAGTCGGCTACTTCACCAGCTCATCAGCAACCAGGACCTTCTCGCAAGGAGCCTCATTCTGGCTATAACTTGCGCCCCAGCAACATAACCGAGCACAGCCGACACCCTCTCAGGAACCCACTAGGAACAGGGGAGATAATGAGAGGTACTGTCGGAATTGTAGAACTACTTCCCACTGGACATCATGGTGCATGAACAAACCCCCAGCTCATCACGCAGCTTGTTTAAGACCGGTGAGATGGACTAAAGGGAATAAGTGGGAACCTGTCAAAGCAGAGAAATTGTTCTCTAACAGTGGACCAGCCGTAGTGAATGGGACAGCCACTACGTGTTTGCTTGATAGTGGGCTTACATACCCCAGTATCGTCGCTCGTCATTTGGTGAAACCAGGGCAGTGGACAGGAGAATTAGTTGATATTGGTGGCATTTTGAGAAGAGGTATCTCACAGCGTCTGCCCGTAGCCAATATAGAGGTGAAATGCAAGTTTGTGTCTGGCACCATCAAGGCAGCTGTAATGGCACAGCCAGCACATGATTTCATCCTGGGAAGCCCATACATAGTTTTGGAAAACCCAATCACACCGATTCTTGCTAACGCAATAGGGCCTACTGCAGGCCAGCGAAGTGAAAGGGGAAAGCCCCAAATTCACGTAGCCCCACGAGAGCTCGACCATCCTTGTCTTGTAAGGAAGAGGAGGGAAGCCTCTAAAGACAGTGGAATGTTATCTACATGGGCATATTCGCCTGTCGGCCCTGTTCCGCCTAATGGCCAAACAGTGGCAACGCCTCTGATTTCAGAAGTATCTTCTTTGTCGTCGGGAATTAGGCCCCCAATGGTATTACATCTCTCAAGGGAGGGAAATACTGACAAGAAGGAATACGCGCACGTTTCTTCAAGAAAACGCAAACAGCTATGCCCTGTTACGGCGATGTCTGGCCAAGCTAGTCAGACTGTTTCCAAACACTGGGAGGCCGCACCATCTGGTAATCATTATTTACCACGCGCCGCCAGGAAAAGTCGTGGGCGAAGGAGACACATGAGAGGGAGGAGGAAGGGCGACCAGTCAGGTTGCAGTCACCAGGAGGAAATCACCAGGCGTGACCCTCACAATCCAGTGCTTGCATAGATTTTCAAGGATATGGAGAGGGGCCGGTACGACAATCCTAATTATGACAGTGATTAGATCGGGATGTAGATCGGGATAAGGGCCAGTATGAAACCCAGAGATTTCAGTGATTTAGCACAGATTCCCGTACTTCAAAGGGGGGACTTATGTGATGCTACACTGTAATTCTGACTTTCAACAGGCCCGATTCCGTTTTGAGTTTTCACCAATTCTCTTCTCTTTGTAATTATATGGGATTTGCCTTGTTTCTTCTCGTGTGAATATATCGTGTTTGGTAATTTTGAGTAGGTAATTTAAATGGGTTCGTTTTATGTCGGTAGGTTTATTTTTCACTCGGCCAGTTTTACTTTCTTCCGAGTTTTCGCGATTCCCGTAGATTTCATTGTTTACGAAAATCGATATTTTTTCGAGCACTCCTGTATGACGCGTCGGAAACGCACGTGGAAGTGATGCAATTTTTAGACACGCGGTATTCGCGTTGTTTTTCAAATCGATTGCGTAGGTCGCTAGTTATGTGTTCCATTGGTCCGAGCAGATACGTAGGAGTATCTTCGCGTGGGTGTTTTTCTTGTATATAATAAGATAGGACACGGCGGGTAATTCTTCTCGACGAAATAATTGCCTGGCCGTACGACGTCGTATTTTATCGTCTCCATTGCGGGGAAAAACAGCGATAATTTGGTATGTAACTAGACCTATTTTATTCATCGTTTTACTTATTAGTGGGGTTTTTGAGAAATCTCGGCCCGTAAGTAAAGTTGTCAGAGATATTAACTGAAAGTTTTAAACGGTAGCGCCATTAATTATTATCTTTGTAGAACGATATAAACGTAAAAAGTGTGCATAAGTCTTTTTAGGATTTTTTGGCAGTAGATCGGAGCGTGTGAAGTTATGAGAGACACGTATGCTCCCAGTTGTAGAATTTTGGGTAAATCACCATTTATTCCTGTATATTTTATAATGTAATTTTATTGGGAACTCCATTGTGGGTACTGTCACGTAGCGTTTGAAGGATAAGAATTTATTAAAAGAAATAATAGATAAGAATGTGGAAAATTTGGCTCAAGAATTCCTGTTGGGTTTTCCCACTTCTGAAGGGTGACGAAGAGGGTAAATTCTCCTAACTAGACAGGTCTGGAAAAGGTTGTAAGGAGATATTTGGTCTCTCGCTACCGTCGTCCCCTTCTCAGTTATCTATTATTATTCTCAATTAAACTGGGTTTATATTAGATTTTACGAGCCCCCCCCCCCCCCCTCCCTTATAAAGGAAGATAAACATCAGACAATATTCAACATCTAATGGAAGGAACAAAGCATGGGGTACATTATATACACCCAATTGGTTTATTGCAATAAAATGAATAGATGGTGAATGATAGTATTGTCGATGGAATTAGTGTCGGCTGTATGTACTATGTGTCTCACATCAAGTGTGTTTCATCATGGATGACAAAAATAGGCATTGATCTGGTGAGTTCCCTTCTTATAGGAAACTTAGCTTTTCAGCCCCCGGCTGATAGTGAAGCGTGGGTAGTTCTCCAGTCTCCTGACGTTGCCCCAGGTAGGTCTTGAATGGTTCGGATTTGCCTTCTCTGTGCTCGACTCCGTATTCTGCTCTGAGATTGGACTGTCGTGCAAGGCTCCACCATAGACTACTCAGATGGACCAGCAATTTAGACACGTGGCTTCAGTGCGTTTAATGCATGAATTCGCAGCTTGTCTAGATTAGGTCTAGCTTTCTTGATTACCTGGGCGTAAGTGAAAAATGGCCGTGTTTGGCGCACTTTTAGTGGGACATTTCCGCGTGGACGTGATCCGTAGCGTGCATCATGTGACCTTAGCCTCATATAGACGCTCCAATCAATAACGTTAAAAGTCACGTGATGTTTTCCTAAGTGGCCTAAACTGGTTCTATCTAGCGAGGTCAGTGGTCAACAATGACGTCGTATCTAAAAATAGCATTAACTTTGAGGAGAAAATCACCGAACGCTAGGAGATTATCCGCAAGTGACAATTCCCGGGACTTTGCGATCATGCATTCAGGATGAGAAAAAATGATGTCACGTAAATAATAAAAAAAATGAAGAGAAGATTGGGCAAGTCGTCACAGGTACGGTAATTTTACTGAGCCTTAAATGTGAGAAATGCAGTCGGAGATTTATGTTATCAGTGAATTATACTGCTTAGGGGAGTAAATGATTCCTACAGCGAGATTTAATTTAAATTGGAGTAAGCCCGGAACCCTCCTGTGTTAATGGGACAAAGGATTTCCCTATTTGTCATGTTTGAACACGTGGGTAGCCATGCGTAACAAGCCAGACGGTGTCTGGGGCTTTTGTTTATTTACCTGGCAGATTTTAGATAGAGAGACACGTGGGTCAGAATATTTTATGTATAGGTTTTCAGAACGAGAGAAGGGGGAGAAGGAGGAGTGTGATTTTAGTGCCACGTGGGATAGTATTATTTTATGTATTGTTGTGCAGAACGAGAGAAGAACGAGAGAAGAAGGGGAGTAGGAGTGAGATTGAAGTGACACGTGGATAGAATTATTTATGTATCGTATATGTGATGTTAGAGTGGGTGTACCTTAGACGCTGTTTCTTTTAATTTCAGCAAGTCACGGCGAATCAGTGGGGAGCGTAAATTTGCCCACGTGCAAAATTACCCACGGCACAAGGACATACCTCAGTAGTCAGCGGACTCGAGTTATCGTCAGAAGCAAAAGAAAACCAACTTACGGGTTTTTTCCAGTGAGGAGCGGGAACGGGGGTTATTTATCATACCGCCCGAGCTCATCGCTATTATAGTCTCCAGCAACGACACGTGGCAGCGAGACCGGTTTCAATTTCGTACAGCCAGAAATCAAGGCCTTGTTTTTAACTCCGGAGCGGGTTAAAAGAAGGAAGTTATTCAGCGGCAGAGAAGTTTACGGCAGTAAATCAAGCACCGAATTCAGGAGCAGGGGAGAGGGTTAAAATCCATGGGTCCTGATAGTAACGAGAGAAGAGAGTAGCGGAGACGCCGCATCAGCAGTCCTCGAGTGTTAGAGAGACAGAGACCAAGAGAGAGAGAGAGAAAGAGGGAGAAAATAGACAGGACCAGTAGGGTCTGTTCAGTATTCCATTGACAGATAGACCCTGAGCCATCAGCTAAAGACAAGTCTATTATTTTAGCAGTTTCAGTGGTGTAGGTATCGGCGCATATCGCCTAACAAGTGGAAAGCTGTGTAGACGTTTCGTTGAGGAAGAGTCAACCGGACTGAGACAGTAGAAATCTTATTAGTGGTAGAGAGTGGAGGCTAAAGATGACAGCCCCATCAAATTAGATTTGGTTTTAATCACTAACCATTTTTATTGTTCCTCAGCAGGGTGACAGAAAGAGTGAATGTGAGTGGGGGTTTTTTTTTTGGTTGTCTCTCAATTTAATTGTTACTTTGTTTTCAGGCCGTGCAACAGCGCACGCCATTGATATGATTAATGTATGCTGAATATTGAAATGCTTTATTTTTGTAAATAAATATATATATTTACTGTACACTGGATCAGCTTCTACTCTTTACTATACTTACTCTATGTTGTCTGTATAGTGGTGTCTGTGGTCGTATTTATACACCTTATCTCCTTGTGTGTCAAGGTAGTCAGAGGCGGGGAGAGTATAGCCTTTCTGAAGTCACGAAGCGGCAAGGGGAGATTCAAATCCTGGTTCTATCCCTTGGGCCAATAGTCTCACCTGTCCACAGGCATGTCATTTTCCATCTAAATTCTATCTTCTCAGACTTTCTCATACCAGGGTCTTGCTTTCATTCAGGCACACTCTATAAACTTTAAAACCACTTCGTGACAAGTGGGCGGCAATCGTCCGGGATCATTCTGTTGGGATCATTTCTGGAATCTTGTTTAGATTTTCAGATTTTTTCTATAGAAAGTTTTCTGAGTATAGATTTTTTTTCTTTAAATATCCCCTAGACGTTGAGCTATTAGAACTGATCCAGTTATAAGTTTTTCCACAGAAAGTTTTTCCACAGGTTACAGTCAAGCAGATTTTTGGGGTAGTTTGATGTATATGACTTAGTGGTAATTGATGGCATACCGTCATATTTTTCTTTAACAGGAAGGAAATTTCGGGTTTTTGGTAGCTTCTTAACATTTTTCCTCAGGTTATTATTCAGACTTGGTGCTAGTCTGAGGTCGGGTTTTCGGAACAGCGGTTATAGAGGGAATATTTCCTATTACGTAACAGGTTGTTCCTTCTCTTTTCCTTTTCTGTCATTTCTCTATTTGTGAACTTACAGCAGTTTGCAGGTAAGATGGCGGATATGGCCAAGTTACGAGCTACCTGGCGTGAGGCTGCCCAGGACACGGGAATGGATAAGGAGGAGACTAAGGCCTACCTGATAAGGGAAAATTATAGGCATATTCAGCAAGAGAAAGAGGATAGGGCAGCCACCGCAGAAGCAGAAAGGGAAGCACAAGAGAGGGAGAAGGCAGCAGAAAGGGAAGCACAGGAGAAGGCAGCAGAAAGACAGCACGAACTTGCCATGCGTTCTCTGGAACTGCAGTACCGAGCTTCGGAGGGCAGTTCGGCTAATGGAGATTCACCCGGAGCAGGAGCAACAGACACCTCAGAAAAAGGAGGGCCCCGGATGGCAGCCATGAGCTTCCCATTTGACTCGTTCCCTAACTGGAATGAGAAGATTGACGTGTTTTTGGAAAAATTTCAGAGAATGGCAAAGGCATACGGGTTGGATGAGAGTCTTTGGTGTCTGAAATTATCTCAATCGCTCAAAGGTCATGCGTATGAAGTATATAACAAGATGCTCTTAGATGACCAGAACAACTTCGAGGCACTGCGAAATGCTTTATTGCAAAGATTTCAGTGGACACCCCGGAAATGCCAAACCATGTTCAGGGAGAGCAGGCCGGAGAAGGGAGAGAGTTTTGCTCAGTTTGCAGAGCGGGTGAGAAATTACTTAACCCGGTGGAGGGAACTGTCAGGACTGGCGAAAACTTTTGAAGGGTTAGAAGAGTTAGTTCTGTGTGAACAAGTAAAGGCCAACATGTCCCCCGACTTGAGGCGGTATCTGGCAGAGCAGGGTGCCCAGCAACTCGATCAGATTATCATGTTTGCTGAAAGGTTCCAGACAGCACAGGCCGAAGTACTGGGACCGAAACGGAAAAAACCCAGACAAAGGAGCTTCATCATCGCAGTCGGCTACTTCACCAGCTCATCAGCAACCAGGACCTTCTCGCAAGGAGCCTCATTCTGGCTATAACTTGCGCCCCAGCAACATAACCGAGCACAGCCGACACCCTCTCAGGAACCCACTAGGAACAGGGGAGATAATGAGAGGTACTGTCGGAATTGTAGAACTACTTCCCACTGGACATCATGGTGCATGAACAAACCCCCAGCTCATCACGCAGCTTGTTTAAGACCGGTGAGATGGACTAAAGGGAATAAGTGGGAACCTGTCAAAGCAGAGAAATTGTTCTCTAACAGTGGACCAGCCGTAGTGAATGGGACAGCCACTACGTGTTTGTTTGATAGTGGGCTTACATACCCCAGTATCGTCGCTCGTCATTTGGTGAAACCAGGGCAGTGGACAGGAGAATTAGTTGATATTGGTGGCATTTTGAGAAGAGGTATCTCACAGCGTCTGCCCGTAGCCAATATAGAGGTGAAATGCAAGTTTGTGTCTGGCACCATCAAGGCAGCTGTAATGGCACAGCCAGCACATGATTTCATCCTGGGAAGCCCATACATAGTTTTGGAAAACCCAATCACACCCGATTCTTGCTAACGCAATAGGGCCTACTGCAGGCCAGCGAAGTGAAAGGGGAAAGCCCCAAATTCACGTAGCCCCACGAGAGCTCGACCATCCTTGTCTTGTAAGGAAGAGGAGGGAAGCCTCTAAAGACAGTGGAATGTTATCTACATGGGCATATTCGCCTGTCGGCCCTGTTCCGCCTAATGGCCAAACAGTGGCAACGCCTCTGATTTCAGAAGTATCTTCTTTGTCGTCGGGAATTAGGCCCCCAATGGTATTACATCTCTCAAGGGAGGGAAATACTGACAAGAAGGAATACGCGCACGTTTCTTCAAGAAACCGCAAACAGCTATGCCCTGTTACGGCGATGTCTGGCCAAGCCAGTCAGACTGTTTCCAAACACTGGGAGGCCGCACCATCTGGTAATCATTATTTACCACGCGCCGCCAGGAAAAGTCGTGGGCGAAGGAGACACATGAGAGGGAGGAGGAAGGGCGACCAGTCAGGTTGCAGTCACCAGGAGGAAATCACCAGGCGTGACCCTCACAATCCAGTGCTTGCAT
Organism: Oreohelix idahoensis; assembly: GCA_024509875.1. NCBI lineage: Eukaryota > Metazoa > Mollusca > Gastropoda > Stylommatophora > Oreohelicidae > Oreohelix > Oreohelix idahoensis. The sequence goes on from JAMPIV010017459.1 coordinate 109,774, forward strand.
AGATTTTCAAGGATATGGAGAGGGGCCGGTACGACAATCCTAATTATGACAGTGATTAGATCGGGATGTAGATCGGGATAAGGGCCAGTATGAAACCCAGAGATTTCAGTGATTTAGCACAGATTCCCGTACTTCAAAGGGGGGACTTATGTGATGCTACACTGTAATTCTGACTTTCAACAGGCCCGATTCCGTTTTGAGTTTTCACCAATTCTCTTCTCTTTGTAATTATATGGGATTTGCCTTGTTTCTTCTCGTGTGAATATATCGTGTTTGGTAATTTTGAGTAGGTAATTTAAATGGGTTCGTTTTATGTCGGTAGGTTTATTTTTCACTCGGCCAGTTTTACTTTCTTCCGAGTTTTCGCGATTCCCGTAGATTTCATTGTTTACGAAAATCGATATTTTCGAGCACTCCTGTATGACGCGTCGGAAACGCACGTGGAAGTGATGCAATTTTTAGACACGCGGTATTCGCGTTGTTTTTCAAATCGATTGCGTAGGTCGCTAGTTATGTTTCCATTGGTCCGAGCAGATACTTACTTACTTAGTCGTTCCCCTTCTACCGTGAGGTGTAGAGGTTTGGAAGAGAGAGCGCCAGACCATTCCATCAGCTGTCTTCTTCCTGGCCTGGTTCCATTCTAGTCCTCGGTCCTTCAAAGATTGTCTAATGTTGTCCTCCCAGCGGACTCTGGGTCGTCCTGGAGGTCTGGATCCCTGGCTCTTTGTCTCCCATGCTTGTCGTGGTAGCTGATCTTCTCCCATTCTGCAGACATGGCCAAACCATCTCAGTTGGGACTGATCTATTTGGGTCTGCAGCGGATGGGATTTTAGGCCTTGACGGATCGTCTGGCCGCGGACCATGTCTCCTCCCGTTACTTCAACCACTTTCCTCAGATACCTCATTTCTGAGGTTTGGATCTGGCTTTTGTGGGCTGCAGCCATTGCCCACGACTCGCATCCATATGTCAAGACTGGGACATAGGTGGAGCGGTATACAGCCATCTTAGTTTTCTTACCAACCTCTCTCCCGCCGAGGAATCCACGATTTATGGCCTGAAAAAGTCTCCCAGCCGCTGCCCCCCGAGTGGCCAACCCTTCCCCGACGCCTCCCCTTCGGTCTACAACAGTTCCGAGATATTTAAAGTGGTCGACCTGCTCCAGGACCTGTTCTCCCAACTTAATCTGACGCCTTCTTTCTTCTCGTGATATCACCATGGATTTTGTTTTAGAGCTGCTTATGACCATCCCTCTCTTCTCCAGCTCTTCCTTCCAGACTTGCAGGTTGGACTGGAGATGTGCCTCCGACCTAGCAACCAGGGCAACATCATCAGCAAATGCCAGCTCCGAAATATAGACCTGTCTCATCTTCCAGTACCCCACTGAATACTCTCCCGCTCTCTCCCCACATGCCCCGACGACATCGTCCACAAGGAGCATGAAGAGGTAAGGTGATAGGATATCACCTTGTCCCACACCAGTGGCGGCCCCGAACTCCTCCGACTTATGGCCCGCTGTCCTCACATAATTTCTGCAAGACCTGCAGAAGCTCTGTATAGCATGAATCAGAGGTGCTGGAATATTCTTCCCTGCCAAACAGTCCCAAAGTTTGCTCCAGGGGACCCTGTCAAACGCCCTTTCCAGATCTATGAAACAAAGATGGATCTCACTCTTATACTCAAGGGCCTTTTCACTCAGCTGTCTGAGTGTGAAGATTAGGTCCTGAGTACTTCGGTTTGCTCGGAATCCGCACCGGACCTCATCCAATTGTGGCCCAGCCAGGCGTCGGAGTCTCCGCCCCAGGACCCTAGAGTAGACTCCACCAGGGACACCGAGAAGGGACATGCCTCCACGGTTTCCACACCGTCGACTGCCACCCCTTCTGAAAACTGGTGCCATGATGGCAATCCCCCAATCCCCCGGCACGGTCCCGCTGCACCACGCCGCCTGCAGGACCTCTAAGAGCAATAGGTCGCCCGACGCTCCCATGCACTTAACCACCTCTGGTGCCATACCATCACGCCCCGCTGCCCTGCCCATCCTGACCCTCTCCAGTGCTGCCCTCAGTTCTTCCATCCTTATGTCATCTTCACCATCATTAGTTTTCTCTTCTGTGCTAGTGGTTATCATTTCCGATGCCCCATCATGCTCACCACCCAGGAGCCCCGAGAAATACCCTTTCCATCCCTCCACCACCCCTCCGGGGCAGCAAGCAACCCGCCCTGCCTGTCCTTTACAAACCTGAGAGGGCATTGCCCTTCTCCCCCCATGTTCCCCAGGGTCCCATAGAACAATCTCTGGCCCTCCTGTGCATCCCCCTCTAGCCCCTCTCCAAATTCCTCCCAGGACCCCTGTCCCGCCGCTAGCACTCCGCTCTCCGCCCCTGCTCCGAGTGTCACACACTCTCCACATCCTCCCATCTGTCCTGTTGTGTCCCCAGCTCCCAAGCATTGCTTCCATGCCATCCTCCCCTCTCCCACCTTCTCCCCGACTTCCCCTGTCCACCAAGGCGCCCTCCCTCTCCGGTTCCCAAGCCGGACCCCACCGCACGCCCCCGCAGCAGCTGTCTTCACGATATCCCTGAATTTACTCCAGAGGGCCCCCAAGTCACCAGGTCGCCCCCCTGCGCTGCCCACCGCCGCAGCAACAAGCTCCCGACATCTGGTCTCAACCTCCGGCTCTCCCAGCCCGCAGGTCCCAACGCTCACCTCTCCCGCTCGCCCACCTGGCCTCCCGCGTGATGCCGGGCAGCTCCCAGGCCGAGCAACTCCCTCAGTTGTTCGTTTGATTGTTAGGTCCGAGCAGATACGTAGGAGTATCTTCGCGTGGGTGTTTTTCTTGTATATAATAAGATAGGACACGGCGGGTAATTCTTCTCGACGAAATAATTGCCTGGCCGTACGACGTCGTATTTTATCGTCTCCATTGCGGGGAAAAACAGCGATAATTTGGTATGTAACTAGACCTATTTTATTCATCGTTTTACTTATTAGTGGGGTTTTTGAGAAATCTCGGCCCGTAAGTAAAGTTGTCAGAGATATTAACTGAAAGTTTTAAACGGTAGCGCCATTAATTATTATCTTTGTAGAACGATATAAACGTAAAAAGTGTGCATAAGTCTTTTTAGGATTTTTTGGCAGTAGATCGGAGCGTGTGAAGTTATGAGAGACACGTATGCTCCCAGTTGTAGAATTTTGGGTAAATCACCATTTATTCCTGTATATTTTATAATGTAATTTTATTGGGAACTCCATTGTGGGTACTGTCACGTAGCGTTTGAAGGATAAGAATTTATTAAAAGAAATAATAGATAAGAATGTGGAAAATTTGGCTCAAGAATTCCTGTTGGGTTTTCCCACTTCTGAAGGGTGACGAAGAGGGTAAATTCTCTTAACTAGACAGGTCTGGAAAAGGTTGTAAGGAGATATTTGGTCTCTCGCTACCGTCGTCCCCTTCTCAGTTATCTATTATTATTCTCAATTAAACTGGGTTTATATTAGATTTTACGAGGCCCCCCCCATCCCCACCCCCCCCCCCCCCCCCCCCCGCCCCCCCCCCCCCCCCCCACCCCCCCCCCCCCCCCCCCCCCCCCCCCCCCCCCCCCCCCCCTCTCCCTTATAAAGGAAGATAAACATCAGACAATATTCAACATCTAATGGAAGGAACAAAGCATGGGGTACATTATATACACCCAATTGGTTTATTGCAATAAAATGAATAGATGGTGAATGATAGTATTGTCGATGGAATTAGTGTCGGCTGTATGTACTATGTGTCTCACATCAAGTGTGTTTCATCATGGATGACAAAAATAGGCATTGATCTGGTGAGTTCCCTTCTTATAGGAAACTTAGCTTTTCAGCCCCCGGCTGATAGTGAAGCGTGGGTAGTTCTCCAGTCTCCTGACGTTGCCCCAGGTAGGTCTTGAATGGTTCGGATTTGCCTTCTCTGTGCTCGACTCCGTATTCTGCTCTGAGATTGGACTGTCGTGCAAGGCTCCACCATAGACTACTCAGATGGACCAGCAATTTAGACACGTGGCTTCAGTGCGTTTAATGCATGAATTCGCAGCTTGTCTAGATTAGGTCTAGCTTTCTTGATTACCTGGGCGTAAGTGAAAAATGGCCGTGTTTGGCGCACTTTTAGTGGGACATTTCCGCGTGGACGTGATCCGTAGCGTGCATCATGTGACCTTAGCCTCATATAGACGCTCCAATCAATAACGTTAAAAGTCACGTGATGTTTTCCTAAGTGGCCTAAACTGGTTCTATCTAGCGAGGTCAGTGGTCAACAATGACGTCGTATCTAAAAATAGCATTAACTTTGAGGAGAAAATCACCGAACGCTAGGAGATTATCCGCAAGTGACAATTCCCGGGACTTTGCGATCATGCATTCAGGATGAGAAAAAATGATGTCACGTAAATAATAAAAAAAAATGAAGAGAAGATTGGGCAAGTCGTCACAGGTACGGTAATTTTACTGAGCCTTAAATGTGAGAAATGCAGTCGGAGATTTATGTTATCAGTGAATTATACTGCTTAGGGGAGTAAATGATTCCTACAGCGAGATTTAATTTAAATTGGAGTAAGCCCGGAACCCTCCTGTGTTAATGGGACAAAGGATTTCCCTATTTGTCATGTTTGAACACGTGGGTAGCCATGCGTAACAAGCCAGACGGTGTCTGGGGCTTTTGTTTATTTACCTGGCAGATTTTAGATAGAGAGACACATGGGTCAGAATATTTTATGTATAGGTTTTCAGAACGAGAGAAGGGGGAGAAGGAGGAGTGTGATTTTAGTGCCACGTGGGATAGTATTATTTTATGTATTGTTGTGCAGAACGAGAGAAGAACGAGAGAAGAAGGGGAGTAGGAGTGAGATTGAAGTGACACGTGGATAGAATTATTTATGTATCGTATATGTGATGTTAGAGTGGGTGTACCTTAGACGCTGTTTCTTTTAATTTCAGCAAGTCACGGCGAATCAGTGGGGAGCGTAAATTTGCCCACGTGCAAAATTATCCACGGCACAAGGACATACCTCAGTAGTCAGCGGACTCGAGTTATCGTCAGAAGCAAAAGAAAACCAACTTACGGGTTTTTTCCAGTGAGGAGCGGGAACGGGGGTTATTTATCATACCGCCCGAGCTCATCGCTATTATAGTCTCCAGCAACGACACGTGGCAGCGAGACCGGTTTCAATTTCGTACAGCCAGAAATCAAGGCCTTGTTTTCCTCTAACTCCGGAGCGGGTTAAAAGAAGGAAGTTATTCAGCGGCAGAGAAGTTTACGGCAGTAAATCAAGCACCGAATTCAGGAGCAGGGGAGAGGGTTAAAATCCATGGGTCCTGATAGTAACGAGAGAAGAGAGTAGCGGAGACGCCGCATCAGCAGTCCTCGAGTGTTAGAGAGACACTGAGACCAAGAGAGAGAGAGAGAGAGAAAGAGAAGGAGGGAGAAAATAGACAGGACCAGTAGGGTCTGTTCAGTATTCCATTGACAGATAGACCCTGAGCCATCAGCTAAAGACAAGTCTATTATTTTAGCAGTTTCAGTGGTGTAGGTATCGGCGCATATCGCCTAACAAGTGGAAAGCTGTGTAGACGTTTCGTTGAGGAAGAGTCAACCGGACTGAGACAGTAGAAATCTTATTAGTGGTAGAGAGTGGAGGCTAAAGATGACAGCCCCATCAAATTAGATTTGGTTTTAATCACTAACCATTTTTATTGTTCCTCAGCAGGGTGACAGAAAGAGTGAATGTGAGTGGGGTTTTTTTTTTTTTTTGGTTGTCTCTCAATTTAATTGTTACTTTGTTTTCAGGCCGTGCAACAGCGCACGCCATTGATATGATTAATGTATGCTGAATATTGAAATGCTTTATTTTTGTAAATAAATATATATATTTACTGTACACTGGATCAGCTTCTACTCTTTACTATACTTACTCTATGTTGTCTGTATAGTGGTGTCTGTGGTCGTATTTATACACCTTATCTCCTTGTGTGTCAAGGTAGTCAGAGGCGGGGAGAGTATAGCCTTTCTGAAGTCACGAAGCGGCAAGGGGAGATTCAAATCCTGGTTCTATCCCTTGGGCCAATAGTCTCACCTGTCCACAGGCATGTCATTTTCCATCTAAATTCTATCTTCTCAGACTTTCTCATACCAGGGTCTTGCTTTCATTCAGGCACACTCTATAAACTTTAAAACCACTTCGTGACAAGTGGGCGGCAATCGTCCGGGATCATTCTGTTGGGATCATTTCTGGAATCTTGTTTAGATTTTCAGATTTTTTCTATAGAAAGTTTTCTGAGTATAGATTTTTTTTTCTTTAAATATCCCCTAGACGTTGAGCTATTAGAACTGATCCAGTTATAAGTTTTTCCACAGAAAGTTTTTCCACAGGTTACAGTCAAGCAGATTTTTGGGGTAGTTTGATGTATATGACTTAGTGGTAATTGATGGCATACCGTCATATTTTTCTTTAACAGGAAGGAAATTTCGGGTTTTTGGTAGCTTCTTAACATTTTTCCTCAGGTTATTATTCAGACTTGGTGCTAGTCTGAGGTCGGGTTTTCGGAACAGCGGTTATAGAGGGAATATTTCCTATTACGTAACAGGTTGTTCCTTCTCTTTTCCTTTTCTGTCATTTCTCTATTTGTGAACTTACAGCAGTTTGCAGGTAAGATGGCGGATATGGCCAAGTTACGAGCTACCTGGCGTGAGGCTGCCCAGGACACGGGAATGGATAAGGAGGAGACTAAGGCCTACCTGATAAGGGAAAATTATAGGCATATTCAGCAAGAGAAAGAGGATAGGGCAGCCGCCGCAGAAGCAGAAAGGGAAGCACAAGAGAGGGAGAAGGCAGCAGAAAGGGAAGCACAGGAGAAGGCAGCAGAAAGACAGCACGAACTTGCCCTGCGTTCTCTGGAACTGCAGTACCGAGCTTCGGAGGGCAGTTCGGCTAATGGAGATTCACCCGGAGCAGGAGCAACAGACACCTCAGAAAAAGGAGGGCCCCGGATGGCAGCCATGAGCTTCCCATTTGACTCGTTCCCTAACGGGAATGAGAAGATTGACGTGTTTTTGGAAAAATTTCAGAGAATGGCAAAGGCATACGGGTTGGATGAGAGTCTTTGGTGTCTGAAATTATCTCAATCGCTCAAAGGTCGCGTATGAAGTATATAACAAGATGCTCTTAGATGACCAGAACAACTTCGAGGCACTGCGAAATGCTTTATTGCAAAGATTTCAGTGGACACCCCGGAAATGCCAAACCATGTTCAGGGAGAGCAGGCCGGAGAAGGGAGAGAGTTTTGCTCAGTTTGCAGAGCGGGTGAGAAATTACTTAACCCGGTGGAGGGAACTGTCAGGACTGGCGAAAACTTTTGAAGGGTTAGAAGAGTTAGTTCTGTGTGAACAAGTAAAGGCCAACATGTCCCCCGACTTGAGGCGGTATCTGGCAGAGCAGGGTGCCCAGCAACTCGATCAGATTATCATGTTTGCTGAAAGGTTCCAGACAGCACAGGCCGAAGTACTGGGACCGAAACGGAAAAACCCAGACAAAGGAGCTTCATCATCGCAGTCGGCTACTTCACCAGCTCATCAGCAACCAGGACCTTCTCGCAAGGAGCCTCATTCTGGCTATAACTTGCGCCCCAGCAACATAACCGAGCACAGCCGACACCCTCTCAGGAACCCACTAGGAACAGGGGAGATAATGAGAGGTACTGTCGGAATTGTAGAACTACTTCCCACTGGACATCATGGTGCATGAACAAACCCCCAGCTCATCACGCAGCTTGTTTAAGACCGGTGAGATGGACTAAAGGGAATAAGTGGGAACCTGTCAAAGCAGAGAAATTGTTCTCTAACAGTGGACCAGCCGTAGTGAATGGGACAGCCACTACGTGTTTGTTTGATAGTGGGCTTACATACCCCAGTATCGTCGCTCGTCATTTGGTGAAACCAGGGCAGTGGACAGGAGAATTAGTTGATATTGGTGGCATTTTGAGAAGAGGTATCTCACAGCGTCTGCCCGTAGCCAATATAGAGGTGAAATGCAAGTTTGTGTCTGGCACCATCAAGGCAGCTGTAATGGCACAGCCAGCACATGATTTCATCCTGGGAAGCCCATACATAGTTTTGGAAAACCCAATCACACCGATTCTTGCTAACGCAATAGGGCCTACTGCAGGCCAGCGAAGTGAAAGGGGAAAGCCCCAAATTCACGTAGCCCCACGAGAGCTCGACCATCCTTGTCTTGTAAGGAAGAGGAGGGAAGCCTCTAAAGACAGTGGAATGTTATCTACATGGGCATATTCGCCTGTTGGCCCTGTTCCGCCTAATGGCCAAACAGTGGCAACGCCTCTGATTTCAGAAAAATCTTCTTTGTCGTCGGGAATTAGGCCCCCAATGGTATTACATCTCTCAAGGGAGGGAAATACTGACAAGAAGGAATACGCGCACGTTTCTTCAAGAAACCGCAAACAGCTATGCCCTGTTACGGCGATGTCTGGCCAAGCCAGTCAGACTGTTTCCAAACACTGGGAGGCCGCACCATCTGGTAATCATTATTTACCACGCGCCGCCAGGAAAAGTCGTGGGCGAAGGAGACACATGAGAGGGAGGAGGAAGGGCGACCAGTCAGGTTGCAGTCACCAGGAGGAAATCACCAGGCGTGACCCTCACAATCCAGTGCTTGCATAGATTTTCAAGGATATGGAGAGGGGCCGGTACGACAATCCTAATTATGACAGTGATTAGATCGGGATGTAGATCGGGATAAGGGCCAGTATGAAACCCAGAGATTTCAGTGATTTAGCACAGATTCCCGTACTTCAAAGGGGGGACTTATGTGATGCTACACTGTAATTCTGACTTTCAACAGGCCCGATTCCGTTTTGAGTTTTCACCAATTCTCTTCTCTTTGTAATTATATGGGATTTGCCTTGTTTCTTCTCGTGTGAATATATCGTGTTTGGTAATTTTGAGTAGGTAATTTAAATGGGTTCGTTTTATGTCGGTAGGTTTATTTTTCACTCGGCCAGTTTTACTTTTTTCCGAGTTTTCGCGATTCCCGTAGATTTCATTGTTTACGAAAATCGATATTTTCGAGCACTCCTGTATGACGCGTCGGAAACGCACGTGGAAGTGATGCAATTTTTAGACACGCGGTATTCGCGTTGTTTTTCAAATCGATTGCGTAGGTCGCTAGTTATGTTTCCATTGGTCCGAGCAGATACGTAGGAGTATCTTCGCGTGGGTGTTTTTCTTGTATATAATAAGATAGGACACGGCGGGTAATTCTTCTCGACGAAATAATTGCCTGGCCGTACGACGTCGTATTTTATCGTCTCCATTGCGGGGAAAAACAGCGATAATTTGGTATGTAACTAGACCTATTTTATTCATCGTTTTACTTATTAGTGGGGTTTTTGAGAAATCTCGGCCCGTAAGTAAAGTTGTCAGAGATATTAACTGAAAGTTTTAAACGGTAGCGCCATTAATTATTATCTTTGTAGAACGATATAAACGTAAAAAGTGTGCATAAGTCTTTTTAGGATTTTTTGGCAGTAGATCGGAGCGTGTGAAGTTATGAGAGACACGTATGCTCCCAGTTGTAGAATTTTGGGTAAATCACCATTTATTCCTGTATATTTTATAATGTAATTTTATTGGGAACTCCATTGTGGGTACTGTCACGTAGCGTTTGAAGGATAAGAATTTATTAAAAGAAATAATAGATAAGAATGTGGAAAATTTGGCTCAAGAATTCCTGTTGGGTTTTCCCACTTCTGAAGGGTGACGAAGAGGGTAAATTCTCCTAACTAGACAGGTCTGGAAAAGGTTGTAAGGAGATATTTGGTCTCTCGCTACCGTCGTCCCCTTCTCAGTTATCTATTATTATTCTCAATTAAACTGGGTTTATATTAGATTTTACGAGGCCCCCCCCCCCCTCCCTTATAAAGGAAGATAAACATCAGACAATATTCAACATCTAATGGAAGGAACAAAGCATGGGGTACATTATATACACCCAATTGGTTTATTGCAATAAAATGAATAGATGGTGAATGATAGTATTGTCGATGGAATTAGTGTCGGCTGTATGTACTATGTGTCTCACATCAAGTGTGTTTCATCATGGATGACAAAAATAGGCATTGATCTGGTGAGTTCCCTTTTTATAGGAAACTTAGCTTTTCAGCCCCCGGCTGATAGTGAAGCGTGGGTAGTTCTCCAGTCTCCTGACGTTGCCCCAGGTAGGTCTTGAATGGTTCGGATTTGCCTTCTCTGTGCTCGACTCCGTATTCTGCTCTGAGATTGGACTGTCGTGCAAGGCTCCACCATAGACTACTCAGATGGACCAGCAATTTAGACACGTGGCTTCAGTGCGTTTAATGCATGAATTCGCAGCTTGTCTAGATTAGGTATAGCTTTCTTGATTACCTGGGCGTAAGTGAAAAATGGCCGTGTTTGGCGCACTTTTAGTGGGACATTTCCGCGTGGACGTGATCCGTAGCGTGCATCATGTGACCTTAGCCTCATATAGACGCTCCAATCAATAACGTTAAAAGTCACGTGATGTTTTCCTAAGTGGCCTAAACTGGTTCTATCTACCGAGGTCAGTGGTCAACAATGACGTCGTATCTAAAAATAGCATTAACTTTGAGGAGAAAATCACCGAACGCTAGGAGATTATCCGCAAGTGACAATTCCCGGGACTTTGCGATCATGCATTGAGGATGAGAAAAAATGATGTCACGTAAATAATAAAAAAAATGAAGAGAAGATTGGGCAAGTCCTCACAGGTACGGTAATTTTACTGAGCCTTAAATGTGAGAAATGCAGTCGGAGATTTATGTTATCAGTGAATTATACTGCTTAGGGGAGTAAATGATTCCTACAGCGAGATTTAATTTAAATTGGAGTAAGCCCGGAACCCTCCTGTGTTAATGGGACAAAGGATTTCCCTATTTGTCATGTTTGAACACGTGGGTAGCCATGCGTAACAAGCCAGACGGTGTCTGGGGCTTTTGTTTATTTACCTGGCAGATTTTAGATAGAGAGACACGTGGGTCAGAATATTTTATGAATAGGTTTTCAGAACGAGAGAAGGGGGAGAAGGAGGAGTGTGATTTTAGTGCCACGTGGGATAGTATTATTTTATGTATTGTTGTGCAGAACGAGAGAAGAACGAGAGAAGAAGGGGAGTAGGAGTGAGATTGAAGTGACACGTGGATAGAATTATTTATGTATCGTATATGTGATGTTAGAGTGGTGTTGCGTGATAAATTCTCGCAACATCGTTTTATTTCAATATCTATTTTATAACGCAAGGGCAACAACTGCTTGAAATTTATAGTCACTTTTCTCGGTAAGCATTTGTCTTCTCGCGTTGGTGTTGAATGCAGTTGAGTTTTTGAGCTGTGGTCATTTTTCGCGCCGGACTGCGCATGACTTGTCTTGCTTCTTGGTCGATCGGTTTCCGCCCACCACTAGTGGAGTGAGCGATTTGGAATGGCGAAAGAGATGCCTCGTTGAAGAGGGGATCTCCGCTATTTTTTGTTCTGTCAGGGATGTGTAGTCCTCTTAATGGATATTTCGTTTATTCGAGATAATACCTCTAGTGTTTCCCACATGTCGGGAGGCGTGATATTTCTGTGTATTTCATGAAAGCAAGGTAAATTAACATTTTCATTAACTCTATCGATTTTTGGTCGTGAACGATTTCTGGCTCATAGCCTGTCTTCGAAAGTCGTCGTCACGAGATGTTTTCCTAGCTCACATGTCGCTGTATTGTGCTGCATCGGTTGATGCAGGTCCCAAGGACTATTACTTGCTACTTGGTTACCTGAACTAGGTTTGAAAAACCTTTGTTATCTAGAGGATATTTTTGAGGACATTATTTATACTTCGGCAGACGTGTCTGTCTTGCTGAAGTCAGACTAAGGGGAGTGAACTGATCTCATAAATCTGGTTATCTCCTGGCTGTTATAGAAAAGGATGGAGTTTTTCACCTGACTACATTTACAGCACTATGAAATATAACATGCATCTGACTCATCATTGTAATGCTGTCTACCGTCTATTGCTGTATTGAATGTTGCTGTGATAATGACTGTTTGATGTGTCTACATATTCGCGTAACCATTTTGTCACTGTGGCGTCCACAATAAATAATGAAGAAAAACGTCAACGGCTGTTTCAAGAATCATTGACTTTATACGTCGTGAGTTTACTGACGTCCTATGTGGATTGCCCTGTTATTTTTGTATGAACATTGTTTTGACTGAACACATCTGCACACTACACAAAACCAGACATGCGGATGCCATCCATCATCATATGGCATCACGCATCATTTGGTGGCCATAAGCTGGTTTGATTCTGGTACCAGCAAACACGGGGTCCCTTACCCACTTCATTTTCAACAAGAATTTATCAGCATCCATCAAGAAATTAACATTCTTCAAGACAGCCAACATCTTCAAAATTTTCAAAGTACTCGGCGTTGCCCGGTAAAAGTCAAAATTTCAATTTTTTGACGGAAACAAGAATTTGACAGTACCCGGCGTTGTTACATGTTGCCGGATAACTCGGACTGCTGTTATCTTTTACGCAAGTCAAGCAAGTTGCTGCTGTCAAGGTTCCAGTGCTGTCGTTTTTGTGAAGGTCAAGTGCCGGTTGAAACGGGTTGTTTTCTGAAGAAGGCCAAGTACCGATTTCCATCAACTTACTTTTGGATTAGAAGGTCAAGTGCCGAAACAACTCAACACACAGTATTTCAGAAGCTCAAGTACCATCGTGTTAGCAGTGGAAGCAGTTCAGATGTGCCATCATCGTTGGAGCTTCGCTCTTTAGGACGTTGATTGACATCCGTTTTTTCTGCTGTTCTACGATTGGAAGCCTATAAGTTAAGTGGCCTGTTTGTATGTAAACTGTGCCCTTATACTTCTGCTGAGTCTTCTGTGTATCATCTCATTCTATATGTTATATGGTTATATGTTATTTGTATATTTATATGTTTATATTTCAGCGGGTTCTCGGTTGGGTGGTGTCTCCGTTAGATTATGCCACGTCATAGAGGTCGTCTATTGTGAGCGTTTTCTGTAGGGTTTGCAAATTTCCGATACTGGAATTTGCTAAGCGACTTCTGTTGCTATTTATGTTAGCTGTGATGACATGTTTATTTTTTTTTTCTTTATTTTTTCTGTTCGACGTTTGTATTTGTTAGCTACTTTGCCTATAAGTTTAAGTTTATCCCTGTTTTGTATGTACACTGTGCCCTTATACTTCTGCTGAGTTTTCTGTGTATCATCTCATTCTATATGTTATATGTTTATATGTTATTTGTATATTTATATGTTTATATTTCAGCGGGTTCTCGGTTGGGTGGTGTCTCCGTTAGATTATGCCACGTCATAGAGGTCGTCTATTGTGAGCGTTTTCTGTAGGGTTTGCAAATTTCCGATACTGGAATTTGCTAAGCGACTTCTGTTGCTATTTATGTTAGCTGTGATGACATGTTTTAATATTGTTTTCGTTATTATTTCGCATTCTTTAGTTTTGTTTTGATTTGTTTGTATTTGTTAGCCTACTCTTGTCTATAATTTAGTTTCATACAACATTTTTGTTTATACACTGTGGTGTCATGTATTTTGTTTAATTCTATCGTAGATATCGTCACATTTTTTGTGATATTTCATTAATTTCTGCTTTATTTTTAGTTGATTTCTGCGAACGTTTTTGTATTGTTGCTGATCTTTGTTATTGTTTACATTGTTATTGTTTACATTGTTTGCATTGTTTACATTTTCAATGTTTACATTCTGCATGTGTTTACATAGTCATTGTTTACAGTTATAGTAATTAGTTAATGGGCTATGCTAATGCACTGTTACTACTACACTGATGATAAATGAATGATGAATAGTGTCGTGCACTATTGAATGAGAAGTGCACTTATGATCAAGAATTGATTGGTGATATTTCATATACAAGTTCTTTGATTGGAGACTTGTTTCCCACAGAGACTGGGATAATATAAGGTGATGTGAATATACAAGTGCTTAATTAAGACTTGTTACACTTAGGTTTGAAATAAATTAGTTAATTATTTCAGGTTTTGGACTCATATGTTAGACAACATGTCTACATTTGAGCACTTTATTGAGCAGGGTAAATTGCTTGGGAAGACTGGTGATAAGTTAGAAGAATTTGCAACTGCTCGATATGATAAAGCAATGGAAGCTGAACAAAAGAAACTGCATATGGAAGCTGAACAAAAGAAACTGCAGATGCAGGTGGATGAAAAAAGATTCCAAATGGAAATGGAAAAACAAAAAAGGGAATCAGAAGCTGAGGAAAGAAAACTCCAGCTAGAAGCTGAGAATAAAAGACTTGAAATAGAAGCTGAGAATAAAAGACTTGAAAAAGAGGCTGAAAATAAAAGACTTGAAAAAGAGGCTGAAAATAAAAGACTTGAAAAAGAGGCTGAGAATAAAAGACTTGAAAAAGAAGCTGAGAATAAAAGACTTGAGAAAGAAGCTGAAAGACTTCAAATAGAGGCTCAGGCTGAGGAGAGAAGATTACAGAGAGAATCTGATGAGAGGAAAGAGAAAGCAAAAATGGAACATGAAGAAAAGGTCTTAGCTTTAGAGTTGGAAAAATTGAAATTGATGAACATGAGTAATGGTAATGATTCAAACAAGGGTTCATCTTCTGGTAAGGCTAATAATGATACTTTTAAGATTAAGTTGCCAACTTTTAGTCCTTCCAGTGATGACATAATGTTCTATCTGGACAGATTTGAACAAGCATGTACAGCTCATAACATAGACAAAGCAAAATATGTTTATCAGTTATCAGGGATACTGACAGGTAAAGCTCTAAGTATATTAAATATGGTGGATGAACCTGACAAGAACAATTATGAGGTTGTCAGGGCCGCTCTGTTAAAGAAATATCAGCTTAACGAAGACGGCTATCGTCTACAATTTAAAAACATGTTACCTGAAAATGGAGTTGAATTCTCCGAGTTTATTGCAAGAATACGCATTACTTTCTCACGATGGGTTGAACTATCTAAGACGGAAAAAACTTATGAAGGACTTATGGACTTAATACTTAGAGACAAAGTCATGTCGTCTGTCAATGAGTCTTTCCTTGCTTTCCTTCATGAACGTAAACCTAAAACAATAAAAGAAATGGAAGATTTCTGTTGCCAATACGTAACTGCGCACCCACACATAACCATGGGTAACTCTAAGGTGAAAGAAGGTTTACCAGTTGCTTCGGCAGCTCCGTATGGTCAAAACTTTGCTCGTAGATTCCAACAAAATTTTGATAGAAAGAGCAGCGGTAATTTCTGTCAAAATCATGGAAACCAATTTCATGGTGATTCTTCTTCGAAGAATTGGAGACAACCTGATAGTGGTCGTTACTATCATCCTAATAATTATAGGCATTTCAAAAGAGGATATGGTAATAGAGGTTATTCCTGCCGAAGACCTCAGAACCAAACAAATAGATGTTCGCATCAATGTGAACATGATAGTAATCGTGGAAACTGGAATTCGAACCAGGATAACAATTACAATAGAGACAATAATAACTGCAGAGATAATAATAACTCTGATAACTTCAGAGGTAATAATAGTCGGGGTAGATCTCAACACAAAAAAAAAGAGATATCAGCAGGCTAATGCTGTACAACAGGAAACTGAGGGAGCCTGTAATCATGTTGTTGATAATAAAAACTTTGGCGCTGTCACTGGTTCTGCTTTTGACTTTGAGAGAGCAAACAAATGCCCCCAATGCAGTACTTTATTCGAACCGGGTACCATAACTACTTTGAGTTGTGGTCACCCACTTCCCGCTCTTCCTGCTGCTGTTGCGCATGACGGGAGGGGTTCTTTAATTCTACATAAGGGTCTTGTTAATGATACTCCGGTCTCACTACTTTTCGATTCCGGATGCACCACAATTGGTGTTAGACAATCGCTTGTAGATCCATCTTGTGCTACAGGAAGGGTTATTAAATGTGTCACATTTGGCGGCACTCTAGAAAAATATCCTACTGCTGTAATTCGCATTGCCACTCCTTTCTTTACTGGAGATGTGCATGCTTGTCTCTTACCTAATCCTATTGCGGACCTTATTATTGGTCGTATTCACGGAGTTAGGGAGTGTACCCCACAGCAGATTGCTGCTTGGGAAGATAATAACATGCAAGCTACAAATGCAGTAGTTACAAGAGCACAAGCTCTACAAACACCCGAAACTTCACTGAATAGTGATAATGAAGTTGATAGCCAAGATAGTCACTTAGTAATCACTCGTGACTCTTTCATAAAATTGCAAGAAGAAGATCCTTCTTTAAAAAAATTCTTCGTTCTTGCGAAGAAAGGTGATCCGAATCAGGATACAAATAGAAAATCTTGGATTGCAATGAGAAACGGCGTACTTGTACGTACGGTACAAGATTCGACTACGTCGGCACATTCGCAAATTCTTGTTCCCAAGAGCATGAGAGTGCAAATATTACAACATGCTCATGACTCGCAATGTGCTGGACATATGGGTTTTTCCCGTACGAAGTCGAGAGTCCTTGCGGCTTTCTTTTGGCCTTTTGTCAATAAGGACATTCGTATTTACTGCCGATCATGCAAGGTATGTCAGGAGGTCAAATCTAGAGGACCACGACATGCTGCGCCTATCCAGGCTGCTGACATTCCTATTCGGCCGTTTCAGAAAATGGCCATAGATATTATTGGCCCTTTTAAGGTCAAGTCGGCCAGAGGACATCAGTTTATCCTTACATGTGTCGATATGTGCACACGTTGGCCAGAGGCTATTCCTCTTAAGAGCATATCTACTACAGATATCGCAGATGCTCTTTGGTTGATATTTTCTCGCTTGGGGTTCCCCAGAGAAATATTGTCAGACCATGGCACTCAACTCATATCTGACACTATGTCACAGGTAATGTCTACCTTACATATTGAACGATCTCTCAGTAGTATCTACCATCCTATGTCTAATGGGTTAGTTGAGCGTCTGAATAGAACGCTCAAGACTTTGCTTGGTAAGATAACTGAAGATCATCCTCAAGATTGGGACAGGGTTTTACCCGCGGCTCTCTTTGCCTATAGAGAAGTCCCTAATGAACACACAGGATTTTCTCCCTTCGAACTTGTCTTTGGCGCGCGTCCACGCGGCCCTATGTCTTTATTACACGATCTCATCACTGCCGATGATATTAGCGATGAAACTCAATCCTCATATGAGTATGTCATTGCTCTTAGACAAAAGATCATTGAGGCATGTAAGCTAGCAACTGCTTCATCAGAAATTGCTAAAGAGAAGGCAAGACAGTTTGCTAACAAGAATAGATGTCTACGACAACTTTGTCCAGGTGACAAAGCATTCGTCCTACTCCCCAGTAGGGAAAATAGACTTCTTATTGCATGGAAAGGTCCGTATGCAATAGTCTCTCAGATTTCCGATGTTGACTATGTGGTAGATATTGATGGAAAGCATAAAACTTTCCACATAAACATGCTTTCGGAATTTCACGAACGTCCGGACTATTTGCTGCCTATTTTCCAGGCAACGGATGATGCTCCTGCACCTCACGGTCATTATTCATCCCTGTCTGTCATACAGGATGAGGAAGCTACCTTCTCTGATGTCAACCTTCCCCTTCCAGTGGTTCCATTACATTCTACGGAATCTTGGAAAAACGTTTCTGTTTCTCCTAATCTTTCTGGTGACGAACATCGACAAGTCTCGTCGATGTTACAAACATTTCAGGATGTTCTCACTGACATTCCTGGACACACAGATGTCATAGAACATGACATAATTCTTACCGACAATAATCCAATTAGGGTTAGGCCGTATCCTATTCCTATACACTTTCAGTCGCAAGTGGAAAAGGAATTGGATGAAATGATTCAATTAAATATAATTGAACCATCGACTTCACCATATTCTTCTTCCATGGTTATTGTCCGGAAGAAGGATAAGAACATACGAATTTGTGTTGATTATCGCAAATTGAATCAGGTCACAAAGTTCGATGCTGAACCGATGCCTTTGTTAGAAGATCTACTGATTAGACTTTCTAATTCTAGATTCTTCACTAAACTTGACTTGTCTAAAGGTTATTGGCAAGTGCCTTTAGCAGAGCATGCCAAACCTCTTACTGCTTTTTTCTACACCTAGGGGTCTATTTCAATGGAATGTTATGCCTTTTGGTCTCATGAACGCCCCTGCAACTTTCGTTCGCATGATGCGTCGAATTCTGTCACATCGTTCGGATGTCATCGCATACTTAGATGACATCTGTCTCTTCAGTGATACCTGGGAAGATCACTATTTAGGGTTATATGACTTACTGTCCACTCTACGTGAGAATAATTTGACAGCGAAACCTTCTAAAGCTTTTGTTGGTTTTGGTGAAATCTCTTTCCTGGGTCATCGTGTTGGTCATGGTCTCTTGAAGACAGAAGACCACAATACTTCCAAAATACTGAACATCTCTGTTCCTAAAACGAAGAAACAAGTTAGGAGTCTCTTAGGTTTAATTCAATTTTATGGGAGATTTATTCCAAATTTATCTTCGATCATGGCACCTCTATCAACATTGTTGAAGAAAGGTTCGCCTAATCTGGTCCGTTGGTCTGAAGAATGCCAATCTTCATTAGACCAAATCAAGAATATATTTTCTTCTCCTCCCATCTTAAGATTACCTACTCTTGATAGGACTTTTGTTCTTCGGAGTGATGCTTCATCCACTGGGATTGGAGCAGCACTGATGCAAGAATATGCAAATACTCTGCATCCTGTTATGTACATTTCTAGAAAACTAAATGCGGCAGAGAGGAACTACTCGGTTTTAGACCGTGAGTTGTTAGCGATGGTTTGGTCAATTCTAAAACTACAAAGATTCCTCCTGGGCGCACATTTCATTCTAGAGACTGATCAGAAAGCTCTTACAGCTATTCAGACTAAGAATTTGAAGAGTTCGAGATCCACTCGATATGCTATAGCTCTTCAACCTTTTCACTTCACGGTACGAGCTATCCGTGGTGCGGATAATGTGATGGCTGACATTTTGTCTAGATGCCCACATGACTCCAACTAATACTTCTGTCCTATATTTCCATATATTACAGAGTCATAACACACCTATATTACTACAATAGATTAGCACATCTGTACTCACTTTATATGTACACACTATCGTGCTTTGTTGTCATCTTCTTCTGTTCGTTTTTTAAGATGATAGAGGAAGACTGAGTAGTTAATATAAGGGCCGTTAGTTTACTAAACAGCCACAATTATTAATAATGTATTGTACCTTATGAAGCATATTAGTTATTAATTAGCATTATATTGCTTGTACTTTCTCAGAATGTCATTGTTGAGCTGAGGACTTACCTTACTAGTATCAAGCATGACGAGTTCTAGATTGTGTACTTACCCTCGGAATACCAGAGCATATGTCCTGGATCGTCATGTAGTTTAACTTTACTATGTACTTATGTCATTACATGTCAAATAATGTACTATTTAAATTTTCCTATCAGATTTGTACATCCATTTTTAAAGACAATATTAGAGTATGCTGTTTAATGATGATTATGGTAACTTGCATACGTATATTGTGTTTACATGCTAACGTGATGTGTGTTGGTGACACCTCCCCGATGTGAATATTTTTTGAGACATATTTATTTTTCTGTTGAGGTATATCCTCACCAGACACTCTATAATTAGCCTCATGTTAGGCAATTTAATTAATTATCAGCGCATAATTCGTGCGTTTTGAGCCGCTTATCGCATGCTCTTTGATATTTAAAAAAAAAATATGTTCCACATTTTTTTTTTTATCGGGAGGAGGTGGTGATATGTTGCGTGATAAATTCTCGCAACATCGTTTTATTTCAATATCTATTTTATAACGCAAGGGCAACAACTGCTTGAAATTTATAGTCACTTTTCTCGGTAAGCATTTGTCTTCTCGCGTTGGTGTTGAATGCAGTTGAGTTTTTGAGCTGTGGTCATTTTTCGCGCCGGACTGCGCATGACTTGTCTTGCTTCTTGGTCGATCGGTTTCCGCCCACCACTAGTGGAGTGAGCGATTTGGAATGGCGAAAGAGATGCCTCGTTGAAGAGGGGATCTCCGCTATTTTTTGTTCTGTCAGGGATGTGTAGTCCTCTTAATGGATATTTCGTTTATTCGAGATAATACCTCTAGTGTTTCCCACATGTCGGGAGGCGTGATATTTCTGTGTATTTCATGAAAGCAAGGTAAATTAACATTTTCATTAACTCTATCGATTTTTGGTCGTGAACGATTTCTGGCTCATAGCCTGTCTTCGAAAGTCGTCGTCACGAGATGTTTTCCTAGCTCACATGTCGCTGTATTGTGCTGCATCGGTTGATGCAGGTCCCAAGGACTATTACTTGCTACTTGGTTACCTGAACTAGGTTTGAAAAACCTTTGTTATCTAGAGGATATTTTTGAGGACATTATTTATACTTCGGCAGACGTGTCTGTCTTGCTGAAGTCAGACTAAGGGGAGTGAACTGATCTCATAAATCTGGTTATCTCCTGGCTGTTATAGAAAAGGATGGAGTTTTTCACCTGACTACATTTACAGCACTATGAAATATAACATGCATCTGACTCATCATTGTAATGCTGTCTACCGTCTATTGCTGTATTGAATGTTGCTGTGATAATGACTGTTTGATGTGTCTACATATTCGCGTAACCATTTTGTCACTGTGGCGTCCACAATAAATAATGAAGAAAAACGTCAACGGCTGTTTCAAGAATCATTGACTTTATACGTCGTGAGTTTACTGACGTCCTATGTGGATTGCCCTGTTATTTTTGTATGAACATTGTTTTGACTGAACACATCTGCACACTACACAAAACCAGACATGCGGATGCCATCCATCATCATATGGCATCACGCATCAAGTGGGTGTACCTTAGACGCTGTTTCTTTTAATTTCAGCAAGTCACGGCGAATCAGTGGGGAGCGTAAATTTGCCCACGTGCAAAATTACCCACGGCACAAGGACATACCTCAGTAGTCAGCGGACTCGAGTTATCGTCAGAAGCAAAAGAAAACCAACTTACGGGTTTTTTCCAGTGAGGAGCGGGAACGGGGGTTATTTATCATACCGCCCGAGCTCATCGCTATTATAGTCTCCAGCAACGACACGTGGCAGCGAGACCGGTTTCAATTTCGTACAGCCAGAAATCAAGGCCTTGTTTTCCTCTAACTCCGGAGCGGGTTAAAAGAAGGAAGTTATTCAGCGGCAGAGAAGTTTACGGCAGTAAATCAAGCACCGAATTCAGGAGCAGGGGAGAGGGTTAAAATCCATGGGTCCTGATAGTAACGAGAGAAGAGAGTAGCGGAGACGCCGCATCAGCAGTCCTCGAGTGTTAGAGAGACACTGAGACCAAGAGAGAGAGAGAAAGAGAAGGAGGGAGAAAATAGACAGGACCAGTAGGGTCTGTTCAGTATTCCATTGACAGATAGACCCTGAGCCATCAGCTAAAGACAAGTCTATTATTTTAGCAGTTTCAGTGGTGTAGGTATCGGCGCATATCGCCTAACAAGTGGAAAGCTGTGTAGACGTTTCGTCGAGGAAGAGTCAACCGGACTGAGACAGTAGAAATCTTATTAGTGGTAGAGAGTGGAGGCTAAAGTTGACAGCCCCATCAAATTAGATTTGGTTTTAATCACTAACCATTTTTATTGTTCCTCAGCAGGGTGACAGAAAGAGTGAATGTGAGTGGGGGTTTTTTTTTTTTTTTGGTTGTCTCTCAATTTAATTGTTACTTTGTTTTCAGGCCGTGCAACAGCGCACGCCATTGATATGATTAATGTATGCTGAATATTGAAATGCTTTATTTTTGTAAATAAATATATATATTTACTGTACACTGGATCAGCTTCTACTCTTTACTATACTTACTCTATGTTGTCTGTATAGTGGTGTCTGTGGTCGTATTTATACACCTTATCTCCTTGTGTGTCAAGGTAGTCAGAGGCGGGGAGAGTATAGCCTTTCTGAAGTCACGAAGCGGCAAGGGGAGATTCAAATCCTGGTTCTATCCCTTGGGCCAATAGTCTCACCTGTCCACAGGCATGTCATTTTCCATCTAAATTCTATCTTCTCAGACTTTCTCATACCAGGGTCTTGCTTTCATTCAGGCACACTCTATAAACTTTAAAACCACTTCGTGACAGAGATCAACAAACCCTCTGTCATTCCATTAGCAGCACAATTCCCAACAGTTGTTTCAGAAGAGAGCCTTGATCGTCTGTCTGATCAATGGCGAGAACTGGCATCGTACCGAAAAGATCTTAGACATCTGGTAGATGAAGATCCGCCCACATTCTGGCTGGGACTGCACCAAGTAACAGATGCCAATAACAAGAAGAAATTTGATGTTTTGGCTGTCCTCATGTGCACACTTATGGCACTACCTCACTCCTCAGCATACGTTGAAAGAGTGTTTTCGAAGGTTAACTTAGTTAAAGCTAAACAAACCAACAAGCTTTTGTGTGAAACAGTTTCCAATCGAATACTAGCCAAGCAAGCAGTTGCCAAAGATGGAGTTTGCCATAAGTGTAATCCTAGTAAAAGCGTGGTTGAAGATGTGCGTGAAGGACGTTGTCGGCAGAGATATGCAAAGATTTTGGAACTCCACAATCAAGATTCCACGTTGTCAATTCATACATATGATCTTGACGAAGGAGAAGTTGTCGACATGGATGCCGAGTCGCTGACAAGTTACAATTAACATTTTATATTTGATTTGAGGAACATTTTGTTAATGTAACTAATGTAAGTATTTTACTGTTAAAATATCTCATTTTCAAGAGTTCATATATTGGGGTGTTAATAAAATCATTGTTATATAATTGTGAATTTTTGGTAATAAAAAATAAAATAAAAATGAAGAAATAAATAAAACTTGGAAGCACACCGCTTATTTGTGCTCATCATCATCATCTCAACCCGTAACCCGTCATGGGTCGTAGGGGTGCCATGGTGGAAGCATCAGCAGACAGGGTCCTCCACTGCTCTTTATCCTCAGCAATGCGTACAAGTGTGGAAAAACCGTGTCCTGCCCATTCTTTGATGTTACCAGCCCAGGATTTTCTCTGCCTTCCTCTTCTCCGTTTACCTTCGACTGTTCCCTGGAGGATCGTTTTCGAAAGGGAGTCATGACGAGTTACATGCCCAAACCAGGCAAGCTTTCGACGTTTCACTATTGACAAAAGTGGTTCTTGGTGGCCTGCATAGGTGTTTATCTTCTCTCTAACATAGACATTTGTTTTGTGCTCTTTATAGCAAATGCGCAAAATTCTTCTATAACATTTATGCTCGAAAGCCTGAATCCTTCGCTCCGTATCTGCATTGAGTGTCCAGCCCTCACACCCATACAAGAGAATAGATAATACAAGTGATTTGTATAATTTGATCTTCACAGGAAAACTGATGTTACTTTTCCAGATCACATTCAGCCTTGTCATGGCAGCTGAGGCCATCTCAAGTCTTGTCTTGATTTCTTTACTTGATCTTCCATCACTACATATAGTGGACCCGAGATATTTAAAGGTGTTAACTTCTAACGTTTGCCCATTTAACGTAACGTTGGTCGGAACATGTTTCTTATGGCTATTCACCAATATCTTGCTTTTTTCTATATTAATTTCCATCCCATACGTTCTTGTTACTTTCTCCAGTCTAGAGGTAAGGTCTTGAAGTTCTGATTCTGTTCCAGCTATCAGATCTATATCATCAGCAAAACGTAGATTGCACAGAGGTTGGCCTCCAATCGATATGGTTGTTTTATAATCGTAGAGAGCCTCCTGCATATGTTCTAGATATATATTAAAGAGCACTGGTAACAGGATACATCCCTGGCGAACTCCTACAGTTGTTTTGAAAAATTCTCCAATGTCGTTGCTTGCAAAAACAGCACTGCTTGCATCCTTGTATAGTGCTTCAATGATATCTATGATGTTGGTATCAAAATTGAATTTTCTCATTATTTGCCATAAAGTTGCACTAAAAGATTGTGAAAGTATCGTCTATCCCATGTATTTGAGGCATAAAATAATCTGGGTATTTCTGGGTTTAAAAAAAAAGAAAATCTGGGTTTATCTCTAGAACGTGAGTGGCAACCTTGCCCATACCTAACGGCAATTTTACTTATTCAAAAGTATTTTTAAAAATCACTGTGCATCACCACACGAACAGCAGCGAGGATCCCAATGTGTGTATATGGGATCACACATTCTATAAATATATTTTTGTGCACACCGTCATTTGCGCATTCTTCTTTGGTAAGTGTTACTATTTTCGGGACAGTACATATAAGGGAAACAATAAAATTAATGTCTAACTTTCAACCAAAGTTGCATCCCTTTTTATTAAGCACTGACAGAAAAAGCTGGGATTTTATATATAGGATATAACAGACTTTAAATAATCACCTTTATTTAAGAATATCATCATCATTTCACTCCACATGAAGGCACCACAGCAGCTCCTCTATATGAAGGAGACTGCAACAAGCATTCACATGCTCTCACACACAGTGATGGTTTCTGTAGCAATTAGTTGTTACATGATGAGATTGCCAGCTCAATGCACAATCTCCTATTAGTCACCTTAATCAACACGTCTAAGACTGATGACATGAAGAATAAGGAACAAAACGAATAATGTCATGTGCTGGTCCTCTCAAACAATATTCTCATAAATGACACACAGAATGCTGGAGAGGAACAGAAAAGGGATTGTCCAAACTGTCCTCTTTCCACACAACCTGCCTCAGGAAAATTAAAATTTTCTGGTCAAACACCATTCACCAATCAAGAAGTGCTAACTCGGAGCCACCAAGAAGACGTGCACCATTATAGCGGAATTGGCCAAATCCTCAGGACAGGCACACGACGCCGTCACCAGAACTGTGATGCTATGGACTCCAGAATGAAGGCACGGCCAGCTAAAAGCTGACCTGTTGAGAACTGTGGAGGCGGAGATGCAAAACATGAACCAGAGCTGTGGCACCACATGAAGGATGGCTGTCGACTAAGCAACGCGGAGACAGTTTGTTGCTGCCCTACATGACGCCGCGGGGCGTGATGGTCACTGATATCTCTGTCGGTCAGCGGTCAAGGACAAAAAGAACAAGAAATGACACACAATGTTCTGGAATCACACACAGTGGGAAAAAAAAACAAAGAACAAAGAGCACATGAAAGAAGAACATCATCATCATGTTCTTTTTTCGCTCCTATTGGAACATGGAGCCACCATTGCAGTTAGCCCCCTTGCAGGTAGCCTGCACAAAATTGTTTGCCTGTTCTTGCAGAAGAATCGCCTCTTTTGCTGTGCCTAAGGCAGTAGCAATATTTTGTCTTTGTCTCTCAGAAAACCTTGGGAATTACTTGTGTAAAAACAAATATTACAACATCTATAATAACAAGTATTTACAAAAACTCAATAAACATCATTTTAAAAATCACAATTTAATGCATACTTTTGTGCACTAACTCTTTAAACATACATGCAGACATACAACTAAATTAACAAGACATTGCCGGTTTCATGAAACTCTCAAACAATAAATAACAATTTTCGAGACAGGTTACCCACTGGGCAACAATCAATCCAGTAATATTTCCCCACAAACTAAGCTTTGCACAACACAATAAAACATTTTCCTAGATCAGCCTGGCTCTGGCATTTGAGGTACATCAACATAGAACATTTTTTGTTGACATTAAAAAGGCAATGACAAACGGCCCACAAGGATAACAACAGTGGAGAATAAGAACAAGCAAATTATTCATTTCATCAACTCTTCAGCAACCTAAAACAGCAGAGGCCTTCCACATACGTACATCAAAGTCTTCCTGCCCCATATCTTCTTCATTCCTTACATGTCTGTCACCAATTCTCTTCTCCATGTGTTCTTCGGTCACCCTCATCCTTTCTTACCCTGGGGTTTCCAGGACAAAGACTCCCCTGCATCAAAGAACTCGTCAGATGATCTTCTGGCTGTGATTTATGTAGCAATGTATTTCACAAAACGAGGCGGAAAACCTCACGCACTGCCTCAAATTAGTCACCTCTTATGACAAGCATGAGGAAGCAGTAATCCGATTCTTCCTTTGTTTCATCAGAGACCTTTGGGAACTTCACTACTAAACATGAACGAATCAAAGAACTTTTCATGTGCTATTGCAGCAGTGATTTCTTTATCAATTTGTGTTACATGATGCCTTTCTCGCAATTATAATATTTTCACGCCATTTTTCTCTAATACAGTTAATAACCTTCTCTATAACTCTCTCTCTCTCACATTTGACTCCATATATCTCAATCCACATCTCTAGAGTTTAACCAACTGACAGGCTTCTGTTAGGAAAAGAACACTTGTTCGTACATATATACCTGCTCACGTCCACAATACTGAGTTACACTTCACAAAAAGTATGAGAGTCTAATGAATGATCATAATCACATCCAACTATGGACACAGTGGAATATATAGTCTACAACAATACGTATCTCCAAAATACATAGTCTGTGATGATATGTATCTGTAAACCCACGATGATGTAACAAAGCCACTTTAAATAAACATAAAATATACAAACCTGGACAAAAGTTAAGAAATAAAATTTAGTAAAACTATAAAGTTTACTCTTGTAAAGAAAGTATACACAAATCCAAAACACATTAACTGGACTGACATAAGCTGCTCATTCATTACCCTCCAACTCACCATCTTGTTGTTTGATGTTTCTGATCCCAGGGTTTTGAGTTATTCACTCTTTTAACCCTTGTGGCAATTAGGGGGTGTCGTTTGGGCTTTCCTACAACCCCAGAGAACTTCCTCAACTCACCAGGCACAGCTAATGGAGGTCACACCAGACCCACCAATTGGTGTATGTGCAATGCCACGAGAAGGACATGCTCTACCCTGCGGGGGGGGGGGGGGGCCTGCCCCCCATATAGACCTTCAACAAATGTATTCAAAAGTCCTGATGCAGGCCATCAGCTCAAGATGTTTCCATGACCTCATCTTTTTCATGTCTTTCTCCAGTTCTCTTCACCATATCTTGCTCAGTCCACCCCTGCTTCTCTTACCCTGACAATCCTAGAACAAGAACTGTCTTGTAATGCTATCAACAGGTTTCCTCACTGTGTGTTCTATCCATCTCCAGCATCTTCTTCTCACCTCTTGTTCCACTAAAACTTGTCAGATTCTTGTCATGTTTGACACTGGTGACCTATCTTAACATTTCCATTCTTATATTCTAGGCACATGCCCATTTATGAATGATTGCAACTTCTTGATTGTAACTCCTCAGGGAACTTCAATATTTAACAGCTTGTAAAGAGACTTCAAAACTAATTCTACGACACCTACAGGGTGTAATAAAAGTAATGGAACACCCATTACTTACAACATAAATATAAGGTTGAATATTAAAATACATATATACAACAGAATGTCATAATCATTTCCAAAGAAACAAATTTACATTAAAATAAACTAATGTATCTTCTGAAATACAATTCTTCCCATCATGCAGTTGGCCATCTTGATTCAATTATGTAATGAATGTCTGCATTTACTTATATGCTGTTGTGTAATGATTGTATGCACTTACTTACATGTAGTTATTTAATGATTGTCTGCATTTCCTTAACTGCAGTTGGACATCATGATTCTGTTTTGTAATTATCGTATAAGTTATACTCTTATAACAGCTGATAACATAACCCTTTACACAGTTATCCAGATATAAAATTAAACTTAAATGCTTAGAAATACTTGCTAACTGGGGACAGACGTTCATAAAATTCACAGATGTTCATAAAATTGAGTTTCAAGAACCAATCTTTTCATCACAGATGATTCCTAGCCAAACAAAAGTTAAATGAAACTTGTGCACCAGCTTTAAAAAAAATTATAACTAATACATAATTGGAATATAATAAATATATCATACAATTGCTTACACATCTACACTATCCACGCTTAATATAAATGTTCAAGCACGCCTACATATCTAAGCTATTGTTATATTAGTAACATGAGACAGCTGACTTTTGCCAACTTTTTGAAAATTAATTCCAAGTTAACTAAGTTTATTATAACCTTTTTTTTTTTACAATAACTGAATGTGACCTATTTCAATGTGGTACCTGCGACAATTTTTTATCTTGTTTTCATTAACTCTTTGACTCCTGAACAACACTCACAGTGTTGGTCAGATTTGACAACCGTGCCAAAACAACGCTCTGAGAGTTGTTTTTACTCTATCACAAACTAAAATTACGGCACAGGGTGGAAAATAACTCACGGGAGTAAAATGAGTTAATGTTACATAATCTGAGGGTGCTCTTCTTTTACTTCAAAAAAAAATGTGCTTTATTCTGTCCATGGGTAGGTATCCAATGGCAAATAACCATGTGGAAATGATGACAATAATGAGGAAAGTGCCAACAGAACAACAAGAGATAAGGAGAAGACGCTGGTGACAGACCACACAATGAGGACATTTATTGACAGCATTACCAGGCACCCCTTGTTATGTTATCCCCCCGAGTAAGAGGTTTTTTGGTTTTAAATTTTGCCTTGTTTTGGCGAGGCGTACCCTGTTCAACCTAGACACAGAATCCATCGGTTATATTAAGGCGCATGTCCAAATATAAAAGACCTTGTGGTCTAGATTGTTACAGATTTAGAGGAAGAGGTAGACCCAGAAAAAATAAAAAACTGGAGGCATAAATGAAAGAATGACAGGGATGAGGAAAACATAGAAAGATCTTGAGCTGATGTCACATGACAAGACAACTCTGCAGCATGTTTGTTGAAAGCCTATGCTCCGTGATGAACTGAAGAGGAATGCATGACCGAATCTTCTTCTTCGTACACTCTCAGACGTCCACCTGAATGTTTTCAAAGAAAGCAGTAGTCAGCTTCAGGCTATCTGAATCTCCGTTGAGCTTTTCCACAAATGGTACTGGTATGACTGAGTGAATGAATGAACGGTAGGTATCTGACATGAGAACAGACTAAATGAAGTCAAACTATGACATCTCAACAAAATGACAGCTTGTGTTATTAAACAACATGAGGCAGATACTAACAACTAAACAACTAACTCACAAATTAAAACTGGGGACTAGCTGTCATGGTGGTGGCTCCAAGCTCCATAAGAAGTGGGGGAAAAAAAGGAAAATGATGCTGAAGGTTACAAATATTACCAGGTTTTCAGGACAAATGTCATTTAACATTTTGGTTTGAGGATAAAACAGACCAGCAACTGCATGACAAGCATGTGAGAATTCCTTATTTAACCAGCATAATTTTGTTCAGCACTCAAAACTTTTGAGTCTTCATGCACAAACAACCTTTCTCTCATCGACTTCTGTACTCCATTACTACTTGTAAATATACTCTTCCAAACATTCGTTGGTCAACCCGTCTGCTGTTTAGCTTCATTTACCTCATATTAGCTGGCTCTTACGACATGCTGGAGAAGCAGTTGCAATCTACTGATAGACCTCAGGTGACGATTTGTAGATCTTTAGGTGAGGGAGGGGGGAAAAAAAGAAATATATTTTTAAGCTAGTCTTTGATCCACCAACACCTAGCGTTCGCTCGTGGTGGTTTTGATGCCATAATGTGTTTTAAGTTAGTCTTGTCTTGTCTTAGATGCACCTTCACTGAGCGTTCGCTCTTGGTGATTTTGATGCCATATGTTTTAAGCTAGTAAAGTTTGAACTAGTCCTCTCCTACCAGCATTTAAAACCGAGGTATCTCCAGGATTAAAGCCATAGCCGTCATTTTTGGTCAATAAATGTTACGATGTGAGACATTTTAAAACTGTTAATTTTACTATTGAAACTGATTTTTCCACTTAGCTCTGAAAAAACATGATTTTATCAAGGTAGATCTGTGCGGATCTCAGTGTTTCTAAAGTAGATGCTCACAAGTTCTAGGTTGCCTACTGCTGCAGTAGCACCATTCCTTCATTGCCTCCTCAGAGACCCCAGGGAACTATATGAGATCATGTTGCACAAACTGTACATTTAACTCTTTCAGTCCCAAGCAAAAAAGTTGGTTTGGCCCAAGCAAAAATGGCCACCCCGGTGCATTTTTAAATAAATATCTCAAAACAAAAACCCGTTCACTCTTAAACACATACGGTATTTAAAAGAATGTACTTGCAGTCGGAAATGACGTTTTGGGTGGTTTGTGCGTAGTTATAATTAGAAATAGTCTCAAACAGAGGCACATATACTAAACGCTTTATAAAGTTGATTGGGCCAAGCGCGTCTAACCCCTGAGGATATATAAAGTCGATTGGGACTTAAAGAGTTAAGTATACTTCAACACTTGCCCCATGTAACTTCAACACTTGCCCCATGTAGCTTCAACACTTGCCCCGTGTAACTTCAACACTTGCCCCATGTAGCTCCTTGTGTAGAGACAAAGACAGAACAGAACACTACTGCCCTCTCAGGCATGTTGAACAAGGTGACTAATATATGGTTGTGCAACCTCGTCATGCAAAACAAACTATCACAGAAACCACCACGGCAACAGCATGTGAATGTTTCATGTAGGCTTCTTACAGGGAGGATGGCTACATGCTCCGCAAGGAGCACAGAGGAAAATAATGAACGATGGTGATTAACACTAACTTGTTCAATGGAAAATACCTGCTTCACAAAAAAGGGGGCAGAAAACCACCCGAACTCTAATCCAAGTCTGTGAAAGAACTGACCAAGATTCTCCTCAGCCTCCTAAGACATGTCTAAGGAAGCAAGTGTTCTTGTCTTTCCATGTCTCCTCAAAGAACTACACAAGGTACAGAATCATATTTACAGAAACGTGGGTCTACATTTGTTTAACACGGCTTTGGGAAAGTTCTGGAATGTCACACTATCATAATAAATTGTCATGTGCTACAATAACAGTAACTATAAATAACATGTTTACATGAAAATTCACAATAATTAGCATAATCAGTAAAACCTATATTTAATAAAACAGCAAACTACAGCAAATTGTAAATAATTATTAATAATTTATTATTTAAATTTCACAAATAAACCACTCATTAACTATACTTCCTTACTTATTTAGTCATCAACTATAACAACATAAACTTTTCACTAAATTACATAAACTATCAACTATCGTTTACTAAACGGTTTTTTTTAAAAATAAAAAAGTCCCTTCGTGAGACAGCATGTTTTGTTGACATCTGAATGCTAGTTTTCAATCTCTTGCTGAAGATCATATCATTTCTTAATGTTTCGTATTGCTGGACCTTTAAGATCTAATTTTTTTGTTACAGGTTCTTTTCATGAAGCAGCACTGCACAGGAAGCAGCACTGACACTGTTTAAACATGCATAACACCCCCCCCCCCCCCCCCCGCCCACATAATAAGCTTGATAAAGCAAAATGGCAGGTTGCAAGAGGTGACAAAATGGCAGGTTGCAAGAGGTGACAAAATGAGGTTGTGCATGAGGCTGGCAACCTATCATAAAAAATATAATTAGTAAAAGAAAGAGCCGGATTGCACCAACTTGTCAGCCATTGAGAAATTTAACAACTGTGGGAAACATAAATTACAATTACACATAATTTGCCTTCTTTTTAG
Source organism: Oreohelix idahoensis (assembly GCA_024509875.1). NCBI lineage: Eukaryota > Metazoa > Mollusca > Gastropoda > Stylommatophora > Oreohelicidae > Oreohelix > Oreohelix idahoensis. The sequence goes on from JAMPIV010017459.1 coordinate 141,526, forward strand.
CATACAGTAATCAGATGGCAGACAGAAAGGACCAAACTGCGACTGGTGAAAAACAGGAAGTTGAGCAGGATACAGCCCTTGCGGAAGAAATAGCTGCAGATAATGAAACAGTTGTTAAGGACCAGACAACAGCAGCATTAAATGATGAGTCTGCACTGCTTGACCATGAACCCATGGAGGGTGACCATGAGCAACAACAGAATGAAAGTTCACTTTTGGAAGAAAATGATGTGGGTGATGAATCACAGAGCAAGGAACCAAAAAGTGGCGATGCTGCACTGGACAAATCTGAACACACTGCTATGGAAGATGATGCAAAATCAGGGGTAGATGAGGAGGAGGAAGAAGAAGAAACAATTCAGAAGGACAGCAATGAAATTCCGCAAGTCAATGTTGCTACCTTAGCAAAACGCAAATGGCAAATCAAGGTGTATCCCCTAAAGCCTAATGACTTTGCGAATGGTCAGATTTCAAGAGTGTTTAGCAATGCAAGGGAGAGCTTGCTGTTCATTCATAGTTCAGGGAGATACAGTGGAGGAAAGGGGGAGATGTATGTCTCTTCAGAAGTGCAAGCAGCCAGGGTGGTACAGAACCTCATGAGCCTAGACTTCAAGTCTCAGAATATCAACATTGAAATCATCAGGAAAAATAATGATGGTGTAGTTGAAGAGAAAGCTTTCATGAGATTTGATGCAAAACTGGTCAGGATTCTGTGTGTTCCAGTAATTGCCACCAGAAGAATGGGCACTAAACGAGAGCGAATAATTGGATCAGTTTCAGGAGTGATTCATATGTGAATGTTGTTCATTTTTATTATTTTTTTAAACAAGCTGCTTCAAATACTGGCTGAGTTTGAAGCATCAGCTGTCAATTTATTATTAATATTAGATTTAGTATTTTTGTGTGGTTTTATCAACAAATCATAAAGTATATAATTTGAAGTTAATCATTGGTAAGTGTAATTTTAAATTTTAGAGGGAGTGTATGTTTGTTGTAAACAGAAATGCATGTTAATAAATGAACTAGTGTGTAAGAGTCAAGTATTGAGAGAGCAACACGTAATGTTTGGTTTAAATTTTTTACAGGATGGAGTAACCAGCCCCATGCCCAACCCTCCTTAGTCGCTTTCTACGACATGCATGGAAGGAACAGTGTTACTATTCTTTGCTCCCCTTTCGGGCCCCGGTAACACACGGGTAACAGACTTTCATAAATGGGTGCTTGCGTACTATGGGAATGCCCCCCTGAGGTGGCAGCCCTCAGCTGCTTATTTTCCTGGTGCTCCTTTCGACGTTTTCTCCTCACCTCTGCTTCTTGTGTGAGCGTCTCTTCGCCCAATCTGAGGTGGCGCCGTAAATAGCATCGCCACTTAGTGCGATCGGCAGCTTCATCCTCCCATGTTGCAGGATCCATGTCCAGTGCCCTCATATCTCTCTTGCACACATCTTTCAACCTCAGCTGTGGTCGCCCAACTGTTCTCTTGCCATCTGCTAATTGTCCGTAGAAGATATCTTTTGGGATGCGACCATCTTCCATGCGGCGAACATGGCCAAGCCAGCGAAGTCTGCGCTGTCTAAGCAGCGTATACATACTTTGAAGGCCAGCACGTGACAACACCTCGACATTTGTCACTTTATCTTTCCACGAGATGCCAAGGATGCGGCGTAGACACCGCAAATGGAAGGTATTGAGCCTTCTTTCTTGCTTAGCATAGGTCGTCCAGGTCTCGCTGCCATATAGGAGTGTGCTGGTGACGCAGGCATTATATACCGCAGCTTTGGTCTTCATTGTGAGTTTAGAGTTTCCCCAAACACGCGATGTGAGGCGGGCAAAGGTAGCTGCAACTTTGCCAATGCGGCTGTCGATTTCTGTATCCAGTGAGAGTTTGTCATTGATGGTAGACCCTAGGTATGTGAAGTGGTGCACCACTGCCAATTCATAGTTATCGATAGTGATAACTGGTGCAGCTCCCACATCCTGACTCAGCACATTCGTTTTCTTTAGACTTATTGTGAGGCCAAAGCCCTTGCATGCTTTAGTGAAGCGATTCATCAAGCTCTGAAGCTCCTGTTGGCTTTGAGTGACGACTGCAGCATCATCAGCGAACAACAAGTCTCTTATAGTGACCCTTCTGATTTTTGTTTTTGCCTTCAGCCTTGAAAGATTAAACAGACGGCCATCTGACCTAGTGTGAAGGCATATTCCTTCAGTTGCATCTCTGAATGCATGTTTCAAGAGTGAGGCAAAGAAGATTCCGAAGAGGGTCGGAGCCAGAACACAGCCTTGTTTAACGCCACTTCGTATATCAAAGGGCTGTGACGTGCTTCCAGCATATTGGACTGTTCCCTTCATGTCGTCATGGAATGACTATCATTTCCAGCATTTTAGAAGGGCAGCCTATTTTCAGGAGGATTTTAAAGAGTCCATCCCTATTAACCAGGTCGAATGCTTTTGTGAGGTCTATAAAGGCGATATATAATGGTCTTTTCTGCTCTCTTGATTTTTCCTGAAGCTGGCGGAGAGAGATCATGTCTGTTGTTGATCTGCCAGCTCGGAATCCACACTGTGCCTCTGGATATATGCGCTCAGCTAACTTGTGTAGTCGCATTAAGATGACTTTGGCAAAAACCTTACCAACAATACTAAGAAGAGAGATGCCTCTGTAGTTATTGCAATCACTTCTGTCTCCTTTATTTTTATACAGTGTTACAATCTTGGCATCTCGCATGTCTTGAGGAATAGTTCTCTTCCCAGCACTGGCACAGCATCCTATGCAGGGGATGTAATAGCGTGCTCTTAGTCTTACAGCATTTGATTAAATCAGGAGAAATCCCATCAATGGCCTTGCTGAGTTCCTCTAATGTTGGTTCGGCATCCAGCTCCTCCATAGTTGGCAGACTATTGACAGCATCAAGGGCTGCAGGCGTAATGGTATTGTCTCTAGCGTAAAGCTCAGAGTAGTGCTCGACCCACCTCTCCATCTGCTTACCCTTATCGGTTAGCTTCTCTCCGCTGATGGTTTTTAGCGGTGCCGTCTTACTTTTATGGGGGCCAAGTGCTTTCTTTATACCGTCATACATTTGTCTAATGTTGCCTGTTTGCGCTGCGATCTGGATGCTCTCACTGAGCTGGAGCCAATAGTCATTTGCACAGCGTCGAGCAGTTTGTTGAACTTTGCTTCTCGTAGCCCTCAGGATATGTAGGGTTCTGGCACTCGGTGAACGTTTGTATTCATTCATAGCACTGCGCTTAGCTTCAATGACAGGTGACATCACATCTGATGAAGTATCAAGCCACTCATTTGACGTCGTTTTCTTACCAAAGGTGGCAAGTGCAGTACTTTGAATGGTGTTCCGCAGGTGCTCTCAGTTCTTTGAGGGTGCCTTCCAAAAGAAGAAATATGTGCTGATATCAGTGGATTTATTTTCAAAATGTGTTTAATAAAATATGGAAGGAGAAATTGATGAAAGTCAAACTGTGCAGAAGTGTAGCTTTATTTTCATAATGATAAACTGTGGGTCAAAAGTTAATTTTATTTGACAAAAAACAGCTTCCTCTGAAAATAATTTTTATATTTCTTTAGCGGCTTCTTTGTAGACCAACATGGAAACTCCTTCATTATACACTGCTCATGTGTAACCTCAATGAGGTACAAAATGTCTTTCACATTTGGAAGGAAAACAAAAACGATCAACAAGGGAGAACATATCTCTCTAAATCTGTATGCAGCAGCTCTTGCTCTTTAGTGGATCCACAATTCCAACACGTATAGTCCATTTAGAAAACAAATCCGTCTTTAACGTATGGTACACTGCACTTCGCTTACTCTTATGGCACAAGAAAGTGCCTTGTTGCCCCTGTAGAAAACACACAAAAAAAACAAAGAGACGGATTATGTTTCCTGGTCTCAAGTGTGGCTCCTTCTGAGCAAAGATAAGCACAAGCAAAGCTGTCATGGTAAAAAAATAAATACCAGATTAAAATATAATTTTGCCCCGTGTAGTTTGGGGCAGCAGGAGGGTGGGGGGCTCTTTTATGTTGACATTGAAAGACTAAGTCTACTACAACACCCAGGCATGTCGTACAAGGCAACTAATATCAGGTTTTGCCTGCGGCTGGCAGTCTCATCATGTAAAAAAGCTGCCACCGAAACCACCACCACTGCAAGATCATGTTAATGCTTGCTGCAGGCTTCCTACAATAGGGTCAGCTACTGTGGTGACTCCATGCTCCACAGTAGCACAAATGGAACATTATGATAATGATGAAATTATAATTTTAACCAGTGTGGACCCCAGCCTGAAATGCATAGCAAAATCCAGGACCACAGCTCTCTACCAAGTGTGTCACACGAGGTAACCAAGGAATGTGCATACTGCTAGCAATTTTATCATCCTATATATTCTTCTTCTTTTTTCGTTCGCTTGAACTATATTGTCTATATCTGCAATGTTGTTTCTTGTATAAACTTCACTGTCTTTTGTAGTTCATACAGAGGTCCATATAGTTTTGCTTCCAGTGTTGTTTCTCTGGGCCAGTGGGCTCGCCTCAATATATCATATTCGGGGCAATCTTGAAGTACGTGCTCCGCAGTCTGGGGTGCCTGTCCACATGTACACATGGCTGAATTGCCAATCGTGAATTTTGTATACATGTGGCTGCGGAGGCGGTTGTGTCCTGTTCTGAGGCGCAGAATGACTATTTGTTCTGATCTGTTCATAGCTTGGTAGTCATCCTGCGTTGGTGTTGGTGGCTTTCTGATAGATTTGATCATCTTTTTCTTCTGATGGTATGTAACTGGTACATCCGGTTGCTCGTCTGCAGCACCTTCTTTAGCCAGTCCATCTGCTCTCTCGTTTCCTGGTATTCCACAATGAGACGGTATCCACTGCATGGTGACCCTGCGCTGGTTGCACAGTTCAGAAAGTAGGGCTTGTATGCCTGGCAATTTTCTGGACTGAAGTGCTTGGAGCGCTGATCTTGCATCTGTCAGGAATACTACAGGCTGAGGACCGAGATTGGTGTTCAATAGTTTCTCAGTTGCCACCTTGATTGCCTGGACTTCTGCATCATAGTTGTTACAGAATTTCCCCGTTGGTACTCTGACAGTATCCCTAGTGTTGTTTGGGTATTCTATGTACACTCCTGCTCCTCCATTCTTTACTGCATTCTGTGCTGACCCATCTGTGTATACTCAGACCCAGAGGTCCTGTGGGTATTCATCATCCAGGAAACTGAGAGTGACTGTCCTACGTTGCACGCTGTTCTGTTCATCCCTGTCGAATATTCCTTTCACTTTTGTGTGGATGTGTACTGGTAGCCCATGCTCCTCTCTCCAAGGGGTTTGTTCTGGCACAGACTTTAGGGGGCTGTTAACTTCAGGCAGGTCTGAGGTTTGTCTACGTAATCGTTTGGCCTGGTGGATAAAGCTGCTTCTTTTCAGTCGCCCCATTGCTAGGTTTTGGAATCTGTCCTTCATTGGATGGCTCGGCATACAGAGGAACTTTTCTGCCTGTGTTAGCACTTTCGTGTCTCTGCGTTCGCTCAGTGCTTGTATCCTCCCCATTTTCTCCATCTTCACTATAGGCGTTGATTTCATTGCCCCCGTGATGACCCTAAGCGCCTGGTTTTGCACCTTATCTAGCTCTTGTAATGTGGTGTTTGATGCTGGGCACCACGCAGCTGACCCATATTCCAGGTGTGGTCGTATGCCCTGCTGGTAAACTTTACTAAGTATTTTCCCGCTGGCTCCCCATGTGGTTCCACTTAGTTTTCTCAGGATGGCTAACTTCCTCCTGGCCTTTGTTGCTGCTTTGTTGATGTGCTGCTTCCATGTCAGCCTATCATCGAATGTAACTCCGAGATAGGTGGGTTGTTTATCTTCTCTCAGGAGCTCTTCGTTTATCTTTATGATGACACCAGCTTTTTGTTTGGGAGAGAGGGTGAAGAGCGTAGTGCTGCACTTGTCTGTATTGATGCTGACACACCATCTATTTGCCCATGAGGTTAAGGCATCTATAGCTCTTTGTAGCAGTTTGGTGGCCACTGTTGCATGCTCATCTGTGCACCATATTACCAGGTCATCAGCGTACATTGCCACTTTCATTCCATGTGGTAGTTCAGCAACCAGGTCGTTGATGTAGACTAGGAAAAGTGTGGGGGACAGAACCCCTCCCTGAGGGACGCCATGACGCAGTAGAATTTTCTTACTCTTGAGGCCATCTAGTTGTACTCGGGCTCTTCTGTTATGCAGGTATGCTTTCACCCATTTGTACATCTTACCATTCACTCTACAATTTCTCAGTTTCTTCAGAAGCCCTTCTTTCCAAACCTTGTCAAATGCTTTCCTTAGATCTATCCATGCTGCTAGTACCAGTTTCTTATCTTGGAACGCATCCTCAATCTCTTGGGAAAGGTAAGTTGCCTGATCTTCGGTGGAATAACACTGCCTAAAGCCCGCCTGCTGTGATACAAGAAGGTTTTCACTTTCAAGGTACCACTGTAGCCTGAGGTTGATGATACGTTCCATTGTTTTGCATAGGCAGCTTGTAAGGCTGATTGGTCTGTAGCTGGAGGCAGTGGAGCTGTCTTTTCCTGGTTTTAGGAGTGGTATCATGATTGCTTCCCTCCGGGTCTGTGGAACTCTGCCTGAGTTCCAACAGATATTGAAGATCTGCAGCAGCTTTGTTTTTGCTGCGGTTCCCAAGTTCTTAATCATTTCATTGGACACTCCATCAACTCCTGGCGACTTTCTCATTTTCAATTTGGATATTGCAAGCTCCAGTTCTCTGAATGTGATTGGTGCCTCCATAACTTCAGGTATGGTTCCATCTCGTCCTGTGTATTGTTGTTTCTCACGAGTCTCCTGTTGCTTCTCTGGGCTAACTTCGATGTTGTTGTCTTTAGCAAAGGAGTCTGCAAAGTGATCAGCTGCCTGTTTTCCCATGAGGATGTTTCCATCTTTGTACAGAGCAATCTTTGAGTTTCTCTCTGTACCTTCATCGTTAAGTTGTTTTACCAGCTTCCAGTTTCCTCGTATCTCTTTCGAAGTTCAAGGACTCTGTTTTCTCCTTCCAGCTTCTTCGCCTGGCCTGCAACTTGGCCCTTTGAAATTTGGCCTTAGCTTGCTGGTAGTTATTGTGGTGTTCTTGGCATGGACTGGTCTCTGCCTGCTTTCGTGATGTTTCCACGTCGTTGTGCAGCTGCTCTAGTTCACTATTCCAATATGGTTTGTAGTGCTTACGAGCCCTGTAATATGCATCTCTAGGAACTTTCTGTCCTGAGATGAAGCATCTGGTATTCCGCCCCCTCCATATATGTTTCAAGCTGACATGCACTGATGTTATTCCTGACGAGTGTCAGTATTCCACCCTTTCGCCTGTCTATTCGGTCAGATCGGTAGCACTGGTAGCCTCTGATTTTGAAGGCTATGTCCTTGTTGAGGTGGGTTTCTTGCAAGCAACATACATTTACTTGCTCTTCATTCAAGATATTTTCGAGCTCTAATTTTTTGCTGTAGCCGTCTATTTTACTATTGACGCCTTCAGCATTCCAGTGCATTATTTTAAATGGTCTTTTCTTTGCTTGGCCAGTAGCTCTATTCTCATGCCTCCTGGCTCCACGGGGCAATTGAGAAGGACCCCCAGTAGTAGGGGTTGGGCCCTTCCGAGGCAGAGGGCCCGGCACTGCGCCTGCCTGGGTGTCCGTCACAGGGCGAGTGCCATAACGTTTTGCAGATATAGGCATACTTCCATAGCGCATGTGCGTGGCATCCTGATTGCTGTGGTGCGCCTCTTGGCTGGTTGCCTCCGTCTTCAGCACCTTGACTTGCTAGGGCAGACTGTGGTCTTGCTCGAGTGTAGGAGGGCCTGGCCAGTCTTGGTTTTTCAGCTGCTGATGGCTGTACTTGAGCCCCATCTCCACGTCAAGGAGCTGGCCTCGATGGGGATCATCCTATATATAAAATCCCAGCTTTTTCTGTCAGTGTATAACGCTAAGGGATGCAACTTTGGTTGAAAGTTAGACATTAATTGTATTGTTTCCCTTATATGTACTCTCCCGAAAATGGTAACACTTACCAAAGAAGAATGCGCAAATGACGGTGTGCATGAACTGTTTGATTATACTGTATGGAAAGAAGTCAACAACACAACTGATAAACAGTACATGAACTGGAGACAGAAAGATGCGGAGATCCATGATTTAAGTTGTACCAGATTAAAATAACAGAAAATCAAGATGCTCTTCTGTCATGTTCAGACTTTTAACAACAGATGTAAAACACATATTTTGGTTTGTTTTAATACTTTTGAATAAGTAAAATTGCCGTTAGGTATTGATGCTTTTGAATTTAATTCCCGTCTTATGACGGGCTTTTACACTAGTATTTAATGAAATGATACTGAAACCACAACTGCAACAGCCTGCGAAGTGATCTGGTTCAACTTTCTTCGTCTTCATGTACCCCTGCCAGCCGACGACGTATGTGATCATGTCTGTCCACAAATTTCTGTCCTCAATGCTGTTTCTCAGTTCTACTGTTTACTTCTTTACTTGCCACAATCTAAAACTGTTCAGCATCTTCTCTTTGTGCCCAGCACTCAATGCTGTTACGAAAATGCTCCTTCTTCCGAGGCCAGATAAGTGGAACACCTTGTACTGAGAAACAGAACAACTTGCAAAAACATGCAGATATCACACTACATGGCATAGGGCCAAAGGGCGAGAGCCCAAAAAAACAACAACTTCTCTTTTTGTCTATCTGTCATGGAGCTGGTGCCACAGGATCAGAGATCTGTTGAACCAATCCTGTACTTGTGATATACCTTAACCTATTGTGACTAGTACGTAAGCGGAAAATGATGACCTGGTCTTGCCTAGATAGCTGGTGATATGCATCATCTGTTATGTGACCTAGGTGTACTATGTCCCATTGGGACTTGAATATGGCTTTTATAGTTGTTTTAGTCATTTCAAAAGTCTATATAATTTTGTTGCAGCGCTCCCCCTTTTATGAATAATAAGCTTGCTTTGTGCATGGGTTTCTTTAAGGATATCCTCTTTTTAGCTGCTGATTGTATTCTTAACATCCATACTCTTCATGAGTTAAAAAAGAACAACAGAAAAAAATTAAGCATTCAGCTTTACACTCATTCAAATTGGCTAAGTACAATGATCTGGTCATGGACTTGAGACATGATTGGTTCACGGCAAACATCATAGCTGTAGAGGTAGATGCAAGAGTGACTGTCTCCAATGTATGATCTAGTGAAACTATTGGGTGTGAAAGGATAGTCAAGAGTTGAGGCTCGGTGAAACTGTGAAAAGGGCATGAATTTGGCTGTGGACCAACTGCATGGGCTATGGCACTCAGGACAATAATATACAACATAATGGTTACTTTCACAACTGACTCAAGCTGGCAGCATGGATAAAACTAGTACTGAAGTTGAAAGTTGCAACAAAGGTAGAGTGGGTGGGAAAAGACAACAGGTGGGAGCCACTTGGGAGTCATGACCCAAGTGCCCCCCCCCCCCCCCCCCCCCCCCCCCAGAGTGTAAAGAAAATAAAGGGCTGAAACACTTAATCGACAGTGGAACTACTTCTGATGATCAGATTGCCTCCTGTTGTATCACTCTGTACAGAGTTTCCAATCATACCATACAGCTGTTCTGGTGTTTCTGTACCCATTTCAAAAGCATTACTTATATCAATTTAAACCATAATTTCATTTTTATAGGAAGCCTGCACCAAAGTATTCAAATACTCTTGCAGTGCTGGTTTCTGTAGAAATGTATTGTACTCTAGTGTAAAAGCCCGTCATAAGATGGGAATTAAATTCAAAAGCATCAATACTTAATGGCAATGTTACTTATTCAAAAGTATTTTAAAAAATCACTATGCATCACCACAGTACACGAACTACGGCGAGGATCCCAATGCGTGTATATGGGATCACGCATTCTACAAATATTTTTGTGCACACCGTCATTTGCGCATTCTTCTTTGGTAAGTGTTACTATTTTCGGGAGAGTACATATAAGGGAAACTACAATTAATGTCTAACTTTCAACCAAAGTTGCATCCCTTAGCGTTATGCACTGACAGAAAAAGCTGAGATTTTATATATAGGATGATGAGGTTGCTGGCTCCAAGCACAACTTTATATCGGTTGCCTGAGGGACAAGTAACTGTCTCCTCAGATGCTCCCTGGAACCACATGGAGTAATAAAAGTCAGGGTTCCAAACTAAATGCTCAACAAGTGATGCCCAACGTCTCAAATCTATATCTGATGTAGCTCAGTGCAATCTGTTATTAAACCCAAAGAGATGCACAACACTACTGTCAGCACAATTTCTATCCTGCATGTGTAATTTCCGCATAAAAGACCACAGTAATAGGTTTTCCAACCTTGATAGTTCACTCCAACAGGTTAATTCATTTCTTTTTCTCTGGAGGTCCTGTTTCTGATTTTGCATCTGTCTTCTTCAGCTTACCTTTTATTCTATTTGTCTACAGGCTTCTTTCTACCGACCTCTGTTACACTTGGTTTCACTTTCTGTTCTCGTCTGTATTCAGAATTCGCTAAAGACACTGGTTCATCAGTGGCTATAACTTTTACACCAGCCCATACCTTTCTCTCGTTTATTTTATATTCTTTGCTGCGTTAATGCAGTTAGTTTCTTTGCAATGATATTTTTTTCCCTTGCTCTTCTTTCTGTTCCACTGTCTTCTTAATTGTTAACTGAGTTCTTCATTGTTATATAGAACCAATCCTGACATATGGGAGTGAGTCATGGACAATTAGTAAACAAGTAGGGAAGGCACTAGAGGTCACAGAGATGTGGTTTTACAGAAGAATGTTACGTCCTGAAAGAGGCCAAAGCACAAAGGAAACTTATTTCCCAAGTTAGAAAGAAGCAATCCATTTTTTTGGGGGGCATGTTATGAGAAGAGGAAAGCTGGAATATATCACAACAACAGGTAAGATTGAATGAAAAATAGAGCAAGGGAAAAAAAAGAGAGCAAATACTAGACAGTTTGAAACCGTGGCAAGGAAAGAAGTCAACAGCAGAACTGATAAATTGTACTTGAGACAGGAAGTTGTGGATAGACATGATCTCCTACGCCACTTTACATGGTACTTGAAGAAGAAGAAAACATAAATGCAAGGGCAATGACATGTTATGACAAGAAGAAAGCTGGAATACATTGTGACAACTGGAAAAGTTTATGGGGGAACAAAAAGGTCATATAGGACAACAAAGACAGAAGATGCCAGTTTAACACCATGGCATGGAAAGAAGTCAACAACAGAACTGATTCAAAGTACTGAGGACAGGAAGCCGTGGACAGACATTATCACTTAAGCCCGCATATATGGCACACAAAAAAGAAATAAGAATTTCCACATCATACCAAAAAAAGAGACAGTTACTGATCACGGATCCAGACCTCTAGGGTGACCCTGAGGTCCGCTGGGAGGACAACATTAGACAATCTCTGAAGGGCCGATAACTAGATTGGAACCAGGCCAAGGTGGAAGACAGCTGTATGGTGCTCTCTCTGGCAAACCTCTATATCCCACGGTAGTAGAAGAACGACTAAGTAAGTAAGTAACTACTGATCAAACTCAAAATTAATTTTTGTGTTGTTTATTTTAAAGTTAGCATTTTAAGAACATCCTAGGAAAGGGATTAAGAACTCTTCTGCACATCATTTTTTTAAAAATCTCAGTAAACAAAATGTCTTGAGAATAAGCCCATTTATAACTTCACCACCATAAAGGTTCTTTATCTCAGAGTCTGCAAATCTGCATGTTTTCATTGTTTGTCACTTTTCACAACAAAATGCTATTTATACACAAAGAATCATAAGCTGAATGTAATTAAATAAGAATCGGACATGAAGGCACTGGATTAGCTTTAATCATGAAATTCCATCAAATGATAAGACAATGAAAGTGGAGATGGATTGGACATTTACTGAAAAAGATCAACTCTAGCACTGAAATGGAGCCTATGAAGGAAGAAGATGAGAGGAAGACCAAAGACTACATGGAGAAAACAAAGCTGAAGAATTAAGAAACATGGTGAGAAATGACAGTGGAAGAGTCAAGGGAGACAAAAGGCTGCCTCAGACATGTCACAACCGATGAACTAATAAGGAGTTGTGCATGAGGCTGGCTAACTCATCATGTAGAAATAATTGACATAGGAACAGCCACTGCAAGAGCTCTTATGCTGGCATACTGCAAGGGCACTGGCTTCCTAGCTCGGTGGTCCATGGTTCGATCCCCAGTTGAGGCGTGATTTTTTAGACCGCAAACGGCTCCAGGGGTCGACCCAGCCTCATGGATTGGGTACCAGAGCAGCTCTGGGAAGGTTAAGGCGGCCAGCGTGATGCTGACCACGTCACCCCTAGTGTGCCGATGGTCAAGAAAATATAGGCCTAACACCATGTTTCCAATGTGCCTCAATGGACGTGTAACGGGATCTTTTACCTTCTGCAAGGGGACCAGCTGCAGTGGTGGCTACATGCTACATAAGCAACGAAAAAAGGAAAAGAAGAAAAGAGAAGGCACTGATTATCACTTCTTTGACATCCTGTGTCATGACATCCTCTTGCAAGAAGCATACTAAGTATAATCCGCTTAAACGACTGCTTCTCAAAAAGACCAAGAAATATTCTTCCTTTATTACACACATCAAGCTTTCTCATAAGCAGATGCTCAAACGTCCAATCTCAACCACTGGTAGCAACACTTACAACATGCCAAGAGTACTCACCCAAAGTTTCTATGTCTCCTCCACGGAAGTCGCCAGGTCCTTCTCCAGCTCAAGTTGTGAATGGAGATTAAGGACAGTCTCGTAGATACCAAACACAATCATGATGTTTGGGACGATGTGAATCATGTACGCATTGAGGCCCTTGAACAGTCCACGGTAAGATTCTCTCCTGAAGGAAATTTTAACTCAATGCCACTCCTCTGCCAAGATTTCTGCCACACACAAACCCCACCAACCAAAATGTTAATGCATTTATTTTGCAAGTTCTAATGTCTATTTTGTTTCTTTCTGCATATATTTTGTTACTTACTTTTAATTCTCTGGCCTATTTTTGCCATGAAACATTATGAGAAGCTGAAGTTTTCATATTTAAGCAAAGTGCACCACACTGGCCGGTAACAGCCTGTGTTGATGCCGGATATCTGTATTATTATCTGTACTTCTGCCTTTTGGTTTTCTTCATGGCCTTAAAAAACCCCTAATTTTTAGGCAAATGTGGAGGCAAAGTTTTTTTTTTTTTTCCACTTTCAAAAGTGGGTGGGTAGGTATATGATTTCCAATAGGCTATATACAGAGCGAAAAAAATATAAATAGAACACAGACATTACTTTTAATGAGGTATGCCAACCGCTGTTTTCAAAACGGATAATTTATTCTTTAACATACATCATGACTTTAGAAGAAATAATTTTCAAGTCATGGAAACGTTAAATTGTCTGTGAGGAGTGAAGTATAATTCTGAAGCCAAGCTGTGCTGCCCTCTAAAATAGCTATAACAAATCAACAATCATGGGACATGATAGACTCAGTTTAAAAAGTAAACAATCACAGACACAAAATATATTAGCACTGCAGAATACACTCAGCACATACTCAACGGATGAACACAACACGACACTAAGAACATGGCCAGATTACTATCTAAAAAAGAAATCTCTTGGTTCAGCACAACCCCGTAGGCTCTAATACTGCTTATTGAACATGGCTAATACCTAAATATCCTATCTGAATAATTATCTGTTACATCAAAGTAATCCATGTATCATAACGTAGCTACTGGGCTGTGATGTTACTGTCAAAGTCAGCAATGAAGACCATACCACACACTTTACCTGCTATATGTTTGTCAGTACGGTTGTTGTTGTTGTTTAACTAGGGCTGCTGAGCTTCTCACTCTTTAGCAGCCAATACCAAGTTGAAGATTCAAGTGAGGATATAAACATTTTAAAACAGGAAATGACCTTTCAACCACCCTGTATAATACCAAGCTGTGATGCACTATTAACAAGGTAGCTGATCCAAATTATTAAATATAAGATGAGAAACACATCCAGTAATTTTTAAGAAATAATAATAAGAAACAAATTTAACTGGTTTGGTTTTTAAGGACTATCTTCATTGCACAATTCAATTAAATTAAACTGATTAATAAATACTACCCTCAGAAAAAGAGAAGTTGGTAAGAAGACGAAGATGGCTGTATACCACGATACCTATGTCTCAATGTCCCAATCTTGACACATGGATGCGAGGCATGGGCAATGAATACAACCCACAAAAGCCAGATCCAAACCTCAGAAATAAGGTATCCGAGGAAGGTGATTGAAGTAAAAAGAAGGGACATGTTTCGCAATTGAACGAAACATCCAAGGCCTAAAAACCCAACCCCTGCAGACCCAAGTAGAACAGTCCCGATTAAGATGGTTTGGCCATGTCCGCAGAATGGGAGAAGATTTGCTACCATCACAAGCATGGGAAACTAAGAGCCAGAGATCCAGACCTCCAGGTCGACCCAGAGTCCGTTGGGAGGACAACATTAGACAATCTTTGAAGGACTGAGGACTAGAATGGAACCAGGCCAGGAAGAAGACAGCCGATAGGATAGTATGGCACTCTCTCTTCCAAACCTCTACAACTCAAGGTAGAAGAAGAACGACTAAGTAAGTAATAAATACTACACGGGACGGTACAACCCAGATTTTTATCACTGACTCTTGAGATCAACAAGACAGGTCCAGTCTATCTTACAAATAGCCATGTTTGTTGATCTCAAGGGATCTCTACAAACAGGGCCATTTTGAGGTTAAATGGGTCTCTGTGCTTGTATTAATAAACACAAGATATGGGGAAAGTGCAGTTACATTTAAGTTGTATGACTTATAACAAGAAACTAATTATATACATTAATAAATATTTCTTGCTCCGTGTTCTTCCTGGGGTTCTCTGAGGAGATAAAGAAAGAACAGAACTACTGCTTTCTCTGGCATGTTGCAAATGGCAACTTATATGAGGTTGTGCACAGTGCTGGCAACCTCATCATGTAGAATAAACTGCTACTGAAATTACTGCTGGGACAGTTTTCCTGCAAGTAGTTGTTACATGCTCCACAGGGAACAAAAAGGAAAATTATGAATATCATTCACATGAAACAGAAAAACCCTGATAATTTTGAACTTTTTTTTTTTTTTTAACGGCCAATGTTGGGTGAAAGGAGCCTCTGGCTGGTAATTTTGTATGCCCATGAACTTCAATACATGACTATCTTCCTAACTTTGCCACTCAGATCCCGATCATCCCCCCCCCCCCCCCCCAAGACCCAGAGAATAAAACAAGCTCGTGGTTTGTCACTTAATACATGTGTGTCCTGTAAGTCTATCATGTGTGTCCTGTAAGTCTATCACTCCCGTAACTAGATCTTTAGACATGTTTTCTAGAAAAGGTAGTCCCATAGTGGATACTGCCGTGAGGGTGGGGGGGGGGGGAGGGGGGGGGGTGTGTGTGTGGGGGTGGGGTTAGAGACTTCACTGTACAAGGTCCAGCACTGAGAGGTGGGGTGACCAGTACCCTTCTTCGCTGCCTTTTTCTTCCCTAACTCAAGAGAAAGGTCAGGTGCCTATTAACAGCTGGGTAGACATGAGCGTGTCAATACAGTGAATCGAACCCAGCACCTTTAATGCGAGAGACTAACGCTCTAAACACTCAACTGGCCGCTCTTAGCTCTTAAAAGACTCTGTGGCTTTCCCATGTTTGACGCAAGTAATTTTCGAGCTTTTTTATAGTGTAAAGTTTGAGACTACCTAAAAATGTTAAAAAAAATAAAAATCCAATAATTTTCATTTTCATGCTTTAAATCACCGTCAACATGTTCTTGTACTAAAAATAATTCATAGAAGCTTAGAGATACTCTGGTATGAT
Organism: Oreohelix idahoensis; assembly: GCA_024509875.1. NCBI lineage: Eukaryota > Metazoa > Mollusca > Gastropoda > Stylommatophora > Oreohelicidae > Oreohelix > Oreohelix idahoensis. The sequence goes on from JAMPIV010017459.1 coordinate 157,510, forward strand.
AGGAATTAGTGTTTTTCTACACACACCCCCTTGAGTGATTTGCATAGCAACCAATGTTTATAGTTGGTTACCATGTGAATAATGACCCAACATGAAGGTGCGTAATTGTAAAACTGCGAAATTATAATTATACTGAGGCAACAGGAAAAAAATATTTATAACGTTTCCAAGGGGAATCACTCTATGATTTCTTATGAATATATGAAACGTGTGTGCATCAAGAAAGGTTTGATCAAAATTTCAACAATTGAAACTTGCATTGTGCATTTTCACCCACATAAACACTATTTATTGCTAGTTTTATACTGATTCTGTATAATAGTAGTTAGCAGAGCTTCTTTTGTTCACAATGGGAAATAAGACAAAGACTGCGAGGCGTGTTAAACGAAAGTTTCTTGGAAATCGTTATGCCAAGACAGTTTCTAACCTGTTGCTTGAAAATGAGACGCCTGTTGTTGATAGTGACGCTGTGAAGCCTCTGTGCTCCTCAGCTAAGAAAATAAAGGTCGAAGAAAGTGAAGGACAAGCTGAAAATGACAACAGAGGAAATGGGTTTATCCTTATGGATGTAAAACTGCTGTTTGGGTTTTTATGCGCTAACTTTAGATGTAACAAATGTTATCAGTACTCACTGACCTGTGAGATCGTCGAAGAGACTCAGAATGGCTTTTGTCATGAAATCAGTATCAAGTGCACAAACTGTGGTGAATGGAATGCCAATTTCAATACTTCTGATGTATCATCTTCAGCTACTCACAAACACAAAGAAATAAATGTGCGAATGGTGGCATTTGTGCGTTCTATTGGGAGAGGCCACAGTGCATTGCAGAATTTTTCGATATACATGAACACAAGTCAACCCATGGCAAAGAAAGCATACAGGAGAACGCTGCACAGGATCTATTCAGCAAGTAAGGACATTGCAATGGAAAGCATGAATGCTGCTGCAGAGGAGGTACGAGCATTCAAGTCATCTGGCATGGTGACTGATAAGTCTATTGAAACTGAGTCAGATGTCACAAACTGTACAGTGTCTTTTGATGGGACTTGGCAACGAAGGGGCCATGCAAGTCATCATGGAGTGGTAACCGCTATTTCAGTGGACACTGGAAAGTGTGTCTCAAATATCTGTAAAGGGTGTCAGTACTGGGAGGAAAGGAGGGGTTCTATGGAGTATGAAAAGTGGAAACTTACACACAACTGTAAAATAAACCATACTGGAAGTGCTGCGGCAATGGAGGCAGTTGAAGCAGTCCGGATATTTCGTCGGTCAGAACACATGAGAAAGCTAAGGTATACACAATATTTGGGTGATGGGGACTCTGCATCTTTCAAGAAAGTCCAGGAAGCAAAGCCATATGGGGATTTAGAGGTTGAAAAGTTGGAATGTGTTGGTCATGTTCAGAAGAGGTGTGGGACACGATTACGAAAGCTGAAAACTGAGAACAAAGGTATAAAGCTAGATGATGGAAAAGGTTTAGGGGGAATTGGGAGACTAACTGATAAAAAGAAAGACACTCTTCAAAATTATTATGGCTTTGCAATTAGACAGAATCCAGGAAATTTAGAGAATATAGTGCGTGATGTAATGGCTGTTCTTCCTCATGTTGGTTCATCTAAAGTCAACCCGAACCACGACTGTTGCTCAAGTGAATCATGGTGTATGTATAAATTAAATCCAGACACATACACTCATAAAAATGGACTTCCACAGGCAGTCATGGATTTTATACGGCCAGTGTTTGCTGATTTAGCAAAGGAGGATCTGCTGAGAAAATGTTTGCACGGGATGACCCAGAATAACAATGAAGTACTGAATAAATTGATATGGGATAGATGTACTAAAGAAGTGTTTGTGGAAAGAGAGACAATAGAGGAGGCTGTATTTAGTGCAATTTCTTATTTCAATGATGGATCAGCATCGATCGTGCGTTTGTTTAAAAAATTGTTTTTGGGGATTTAATACCACGACATTATCCACCAACAGAGACACACAGCGCATATATGGATCTGTTAAAAAATCCCTGGAAAAAACAAACAACAGAAGAAAGACCCTGAGAGCACTGAAAAGGGGATTCATAGACACTGCAACTGCAGTAGAAGGAGACCTTTATTCAAAAGGAGCTCATTAAACTTCATTTTGGTGAGTACTTTTTCTGTTTTCCTTGTTTTCTCGGAATTGTCTTTTTAACGTAATTAGTGATCTTTAAAACAAGATATCTCTGGATCTGTACATTCAATTGACATGAAAATTAAAACAGTTGGTTGTCATATAATCTTACAGATTCTGACCTAAAATGGATACAATTGAATTCAAAATTTTAGTTTTATGACCATCATGCATATATAATGAGGCACAAATATCAAACATTCAAGAAATATAAATTTTGAAAATTCATTAAAAATCAACCTTTCGGTCAATATCTGTTATTTTAGGTCAAAACCTCAAGCTATATATACTAATTCAATTTGCCAAGTTTCAGTCAGATCCTTGTAAAAATAACATAGTTATGATGTTTTAAAAAAGGTGTATAATTTATTCACTACTGCGGCCATATTGGATAGCTAATTTGCATAATTAATGAGGTCATTATGTGGACAAAAATGTTAAGTCCATACTAACACTATACCCATGGTTGTTTGATTCTGAAAGGAAAATATGAGTTTTTTACCCTATCAAGGTAGTCTACTACCTTAAAAGACTGGCTTTCCCATGTTTGACGCAAGTAATTTTCGAGCTTTTTTATAGTGTAAAGTTTGAGAGTTGGATCATTCCAGCTTTTCAAAGTATGATAGTGCTATAAAAAGTTAGTTGCTTATCCTTTACAGGACGTGGCAATCAACCCCAGCTTTTATTGGCTGTTTGTGATTTTTCTAGGCAATTTTTTTTCATTCAGTAGTTTGCCATTGATAGTGCTATACATAGTTTAAAATAAAACAAATAAGAATTAATAAAATATAACATTAGTGCAACAGGAGACAAAAAAATTAGTTCAAATATACCATCCCCAAAACTGGCCTCTGGTCAAGAATGCCTTGGGGTAAATTGACCCTGAATACTGGCCTATCGTCCTGTAAGAGTTAAAAAAAAATCATCTTTCAACTTAAATAAACCCTACACTCGAGAAATTAAATGCCTGATGTGAGGATGACTTGTTCTGATAATTATATTGTTAATGCTCTGATGCTCTCCTACAGGCTTTATCTTCCCTATTTATTGTTCTTACTTAACTCTTAATAAAGGGAGCTGCAGTAATACTGGAAGATGAGACAAAAATATACTCAAAGTAATCTGGAGTCTGTTTTATAATAATGATACAGTCTCCTTTTTAGTGACAAAGGGTAGACCCAAAAGCCCCATGTTGTGAGCGTATTGTTACTGTTACACTGCTTCTGTACCAATTTTTTTTTTTAAATTGCTTTAACTCAGCTTGTACTAGTTTCATAGAACACAGCCTAAGACTTCGAATTTTTCTTCTCATTTTTAATTATATGGAACCGGCAGGGAAACAGGAAGAGGTGAAGAACAAGACAGACATGGAAAAATATCAGTATGGCAGAATAAAGTGTGAAAGATACATATGGAGAAGGGTGAAGAAAGTGCTAGAGAAATATGTTGAATGAAACAGTAAGATCAATGGACTATGAACTTTGTGGGCCAACGTTAAGCATGTAGAATTATTTAATTTTTTTAATAGAAAAAAAAAGTATGTTCATACAGTAAATAAAACTAGCATTATGACTTATGACTACATATGTGTGTGTATGTCTATGTTTCAATTCTTTTCATGTTTTTATTAGCTTTTTTTGTGCTTATCCAGACGTTTCTGGGAATCCCTGTATTTCTTCCACCTTGGAGATTATGGAGCAAAGCCTACAGTCTGAATAAGTTCATTTGAAGCTTTCTTACCCTTCTTACGTGCATGGAGGCATATCTGGAGTCATCCTTATATGACCACCAGCTATGCACAATGCTACAATATACGTACGTGGAAGTGAACCTGTCTGTGAGGTTAATTACATCCTCATTGACTTGAAATCATCCACACACTTCCAGGGATTCCTCCCCGTGGTGAAACTTGTTGAGAACCTAGCATTGCGCACTAAGCTTGGAGAAGTCACATTCTTCGGCTTTGACTTGGTTGACTGCATGCAGAAGGATCTCACTATGGACCGAGTGATAGGCAGGGGAAGCTGAGAAGTGGCTCTGTGCAGGACGTGACAATTCCTTGGGAGAGCCCAGAACCAGAGTACAGTATTTTAGCCCTGCATAGTTCGAGAGCCGTCTTGGATGACAGGGAATGCACATTATGCCACACACTTCTTACTCCTAGCTTGGGACCAGATGTGACTGTTACGACAGGGTTTATGATGTTAGCCACTATTATAGTGAGCACTTTTAAAGCTACGCATTAAGGGGTTGAAATGCTATAAATATATATTATGTTTCACGCTTCACGGTATTTTATTGAACGCAAATTTTATCTAGTTGTCTAGGTTTATGATGACATGGTACGTTGGTATGCTAACGCATAACAACGATGTATTTGTACCCTTTAGAATCTGAACTTCAAGCAAGTCAGATGTGTATTGATTCACTCCCAGTTTATAGTGTTCATAGTGCAGAAATATCTCTTGAGATTTGGCCAGAGGGTTGGCCAAAATAATGTTTGATGAATGATGGAACAGTGATGGTTACGTATAACCATTGTTTGTGGAAGTCAAGATTTTCAGGGAGCACTAATCGATTTTTATGATTCGTTGGCAAACCTAGTGGGTATCCTTTTTGGTTGACCGCCTTGCGGCAACGCGTATATACAGCCTACTATGTTTTGACAACACTAATAAGTATCTACATGACTGGAACGCACTGCACTGAATATATATGAATAGTAAGATGATTCCTGCCATGAACTGATATGTTTATTGTGATGTAATAAATATGTTTTATATGGACTCTGAACAACAGGAGTTCTCAAGTGATTCTAATTGAAGTTGGATACCCTATTCAGCATTTTTACTTATACTTATACTCAGCACGATTCTCTTAAAATGAAGAACAATTCTATTGTAAAAAAAGATAGAGGGGACCGTAAGGAAAGAAAATCTGATGACACCCGCTACTCTCAAAAGTTGAATAACGCCTATAACCTTTTGACCCATTGCAACATAGCGAAAGAACCCATGCAACAGTGACGATCCTTTAAATGCAAGCCAAACTGGAGCTCATGACTTCAACTCAACACGTTTCGGAATGGCAGAAAAGCCTAGATCTACAGTGTAGATAATACCAAGGAGTCTTTAATTTGGTATTGGCTGCTAAAGAGCGAGAAGCTTTTGTATTTGATTCTATTAATTCCACACTGAATAGGTAGTAACAGTAATAAAAACTAGATCAAACCAACTCTATATTCCATAGTTGTGAGTTTGAGCACATGAATAAGAAGGCGAAGGCAAACATCTTTTCTTGGGGTGCATCTTTCTTGCAGTGAGGAAATGGTGTTCCCAGGATGGACTAGGTTAAAATTTCTGGAGTGTTTAATATCTCTCACTCTTTAATTATCGTTCATATTATATGTGCTTAAAAATTATTATTTAAATAATTTCACCAGTCTTGGGTTTCTCCCAATTTTCCTACCATAGACAGACTGCAAACTAGAACTATTATTATTTTTATAACAAAGACGAACATGCAACTTACGCCCAGATTTGTTTAAGCACATCCATGACTCCACTATAGCTACGATGCTGATCTTGTAACCTTGACCTTACAACTTGGTATGGATATGTCGTCGCCGCAGCAAACATTTTAGACAAAGCAGCAAATGTGAGGTATTCCACTGAGCTCTGCAAAATAAGGAACTGTGACAACTAAATCTGAACCACACATCAGCAGACAGACTAGTGACCTCATTTTATTTTTGTCCAACACCTGGGGCACTATCAGTAGAATTATATCACTATTCTCCTTTCAGCTGCCCAAGGAGCATAGGCCTTCAACAAACATACCAAGTCCTCCTGTCACGTGCCATCAGCTCAAGGTCTGTCCACGTCTTCCTCATACCGTCTCCAGTTCTCTTCTGCATGTGTGTTTCAGGTCTACCTCAATCTCTTTAACCATGGGGAGTCCAGATCAAGAACTGCCTTGTTATGCTATCAAAAGGTTTCTTCAACGTGTGCCCTATCTCCAATATCTCACCTCTTGTTACTCTTGTTACACTGGCACTTGTCTGGTTCTTGTCATTAGCTCCACTTTGGTGATCTTGTCATACCCAGCAGCATAAACCACATCTTAAGTTCCTAAGATAATACCACTCCAAAATGCGGAGGTGATGACAAAACTTTGGAGACTTTGGAAAAGACTTTAAAGAGCTTAATGTTGGAAAGAATTCAAGACTAATCGACAAATAAGAGAAGACTCTAGGCAGAAATATGTCTCCTACTATATAAGGAAAAGACGATGGTCATATATCGGTCATGTCCTACGAATGCAAAACAACAGAATACCACTACAGGCGCTCACTTGGGTTCCTGAGGGTAAGAGGAAAAAAGGAAGACTAAAAGAAACACTCAGAAGAACAATAATAAGAGAAGGAAGAACGTTGGGCCTAAATAATGTGCAAGAGCTAAGAGGAGTGGCGTCACAACGAACAACCTGGAGAGCACTGGTTTCTGCCTTATGCGCCGTGTTTGGTGCTTAAAGAATTTATTATTATTATTAATGGAAGTTAACTTATCATAAAAGTTCATGCTGACAAATTTCTTTTTTTTTCTTCTGTTACCACCAATGTTACTTGAACATGCAATAAATATATATTTTTTAATGTTATTCAGAAATCAGAGACTTTGATTCAGGGGTTCGTCATACTTGAGTTCTTGTGATAAAGCTGCTTAGAATCTGAACAAGCTCTTAGTCCTTTCTCTTCATTCCATCTCAGCTACGAGCCTACAATTATTATTCCAGACGTCCCGTTCTCATCAGAGACTCGCAAAAGTAGCTGTTGAGGCAGGTGCAATAGGTCTAGTGACTGCCTCAGTGTATGATCTACTGAAACTATTAGGTTTTGAAAGGACAGTCAAGAATGAGGGCACTTAAGAGGCTCTGTGAAACAGTGGAAAGGGCATCATGTTGGCTGTGGAGGAACCGCAACAAGCTATGGAATTCAGGACAATAATTTATATACAATATAATGGTTACTTTCACAATTGCCTCAAGCTGGCAGCATGGATAACACCAGGACTGAAGTTGAAAGTTGCAACCAAGGTGTAGTGGGTTCAATTCCCAGCCCAGGTGGGGAAAGACAACAGGAGGCGAACACTTTGGAGTCATGATCGAAGTGGGCCTGGACCCCCACCCCTAGAGTGTAAAGAAGACGAAGGGTCAAAAAATTTGCCCAACAAATGCTACTTCTGATGATCAGTTTGCCTCCTGTTGTATCGCTCTGTACAAGCTTCTTATCATACCTTTGAGGGCAGCTCATGATATCTTAGAACTCTTATTCATTCTTTGGGAGTGGATATACCTTCTTTATTTCCATCTTCATTCAGTTATTATAATTTTCATGTCACAGTAGTATTACTACGTTAAATGTAGTTAGTTACTGCGCTATATGTAAGTTACTGCGCTATATGTAATGTGTTCATCATCATTTTCCTACTGGCTCCTTATGGGGCCACTCCTTACAGGAAGCCTGCACCCAGCATTCACAAGCTCCTGCAGTTGTGGTTTCTGTAGCAATGAGTTTTACACAAGAAGGTTGCCAGCCTCATTTTAATTGCCTTGCCCAACGTGCCTGAAAGAGCAGGTCTTATTCTTTCTCACGCGACCCCCCCTCCCCCGGGAACTACATCGAGCTTGTAATGTCTTCCTTCCTCTTGGATCCTTAGCCCCTGACTGACAAAGCTAGCCAGTGACCATCACACCTAGTGGCATCTTGTAGGGCAGCAACAAACTGTCCCCGTTTTGCTCAGTCAATGGCCTTCCTTTTGTGCCGTGCCCCAACTCTGGTTCATGCTTTGCATCTCAGCCTCCGCTGTTCTCTGCCAGGTTGTCTTTGGTGTGTCTCTCTTTTAGCTGTCCTTCTGGGGTCCATAGCAAAGCAGTCCTGGTGATGCTGACAGAGTCCCTTCTGAGGTCATGGCCCGCCCAGTAAGTAGTAATGTGTTATATGTATGTCACTTGACACATAAGTACACCCAAACTTTTTTTTTTAATGTGAGTGTGACTAGGAGGATATATGTGGGTTTTCTTTAAAAAAAATAAATAAAAAAAAAGTTTCTTACGCATATATTCATGTAGGTGGGTGCAAAATAAAAATATATGACCAAATACAAACTGTACTTACCAGTCTTGTATCCAGGGGCTGATTTCTGTGTTTGTTGTATAAGGTTTTCATTTCTTCATATGCCATAAACTGCAAAGCACCATGGGAAATCCCAAATATTCCTGGCAGGAAGCCCTGGTTTGCCATGAAAAATAAGGGGAGGAAAAAACTATCACAAGAGTGAAGAGAGAAAAAATTTACATAACGGTGAACAACAGGAAAACAACCACAAGAGTGAACACAGCGAAAATGATCATATGAGTGAACAAAGAAAAGAAGTTCATAAAAAGAATTGAAACAGATGGCCTAAGACAGGAAAGTGTAGTATAATCTTAACAAAGGCTGGTGCCAAACATGTAATGAAATAAACAAATAAGTAACTTTTTTTTTGGCTTTGTGACAACAATTTAACAAACAGAATTTCAGACACACGATAAATAAATAAGAAATTGAAAAAGTGTGTGCGCTGTGAAGAGCCTGAACTGACTGCTGAACAGAAAATGAGAACTGCAACAAGACTATGATAAACAGTGAGAATAACACACACACACACACAAAAGCCAGAGTAAGCCATAATTTCCAAGAAAAAAAACCGACAGACTGAATAAGTATAGCCAGCAGGCTGGTCTGAACATCAATCTAAAGAAGACAGAGGTCATGACACTCAATGTGAGCAATCCTGAGCCAATAATAATAAGGAACCAGAAATTAGAACAGACAGACACATTTACCTACCTAGGATGCGTAGTAACACCTGACGGCGGAACAAGCAAGGACATTAACAACAGAATGAATAAAGCGAGAACAGCCTTTGCTAGTCTCAACATTTGGAAGTCTTCCCAGTACAGCACAAACACCAAATTAAGATTATATAAGAGCTGTGTCCTTTCTGTGCTTCTCTATGGTGCGGAATGCTGGAGAGTAACAGAAGGAAATGTCAAAACTGTCCTCCTTCCACACAATCTGCCTAAGAAAAATTCTCAGAATCTTTTGGCTGAATACCATCAGGAACCAAGAATTACTTATTTGGAGTAACCATGAGGACATGCACACCATCATAGCTGGCAGATGCTGGGGTTGGGTTGGCCACATCCTCAGAAACGACCCTGATACTATTACAAGAACAGCTATGCTATGGACCCCCGAAGGAAAGCGAAAGAGAGGCCGACCAAAAACAACTTGGCAGAGAACTGTGGAGGCCGAGATGCAAAGAATGAACCAGAGTTGGGGCACTGTCCGAAGGATGGCCGCTGACCGAACAAAGTGGAGCAAATTTGTTGCTGCCCTACAAGACGCCACCAGTCATGATGGCCACTGACTGCTTTGACGGTTGGCGGCTATGGATCAAAGAAGAAGAAGCCATAATTAACTCAACTCCCACAACATAATAAGAATCTTCAACTCATATGTTAAATCAGACCTACAGTATGGTTCTGAAACATGAAGATTAAAAAAAAACAAGAAGTTACAGGCTTTCATAAATGAATGCTTGGGTAGAACAGAATGATTGAAATGGTATGACAAGGTTACCAATGTGAAGTGTATGTGGTACAAGAGATGAGAAGAAGATGCTGGAGGTGGATAGGACACATATTGAGGAAACTATTGTTAGGAAGCTATTGTTGATAGCATTATCAGGTAGTACTTCTAGAATCCCGTAGAATAACAAAAAACACACAAATAGTGATACGTCTTACTGGGAGAAAAGACAAGAAAACACCTACGGTGCTGCCACAAGGCCTTCATCAGGGACAGACAAACAAAAAACAGAAGGGAAAGAAAGTGAGAATTAGGTAGAGAACATAAAACTATAAAAATAAGAGAAAACACTCCCTGATGTGTGTCACATGTTGGAAATAAAAATCAAATCCCAAGAAGTAAGAGAAGCAGAGGTAGACTAAAAAATACGTACAGCAGAGAACTGGAGATGGGTAAAAAAAACTGGAGATGGAAAAAAAACTGGAGATGGAAAAAAAACTGAAGATGGAAAAAAAACTGGAGATGGAAAAAAAACTGGAGATGGAAAAAAATAAACTGGAGATGGAAAAAAAAAACAAAGAGGAAGCTACAGAAAGACCTTGAGTTGAGGGCATGTGACAGGAGGACTTGGCATACATCTGTTGAAGGTCTATGCTCCTTGAGGAACTGACGAGTTGTGAATAAATGCTTACTAGGACAAAGAAATGGCCACAATCTGTTTGCCAGGTACAAACAAATGAAAACAGTGGAGCAAGGGAGAAAACAGTAAAGCATCAAGGTGCCTCTGATATCCAGGTCTCTGCGATCAGATCCTGCCTAACTCAGCGTGTAGATCTATATAAAAATCTCCAAATACTGCCCTTAAAAAAGCACCTTCTGTTTAACAAAGCTAAATTTGTTCACAAAATCCTGTCACATAATGCTCCAGCATATCTGTGGCCAATGTTCAAAGCTTTAACAAATTGCAAGTGCCCAAGCCTAAGCTTGACTTATTAAAGAAAAGTTTACAGTACTCTGCTGCTCATCTTTGGAATTGTCTTCCACATAACCTAAGAAACAGCCTCAGTCCCTATTCATACAATCGTAGACTTTTCGAATACTTTATGAGTTCTGATTACACGCCCCCCTAATCGGATTATCTTTTCTTATAATATCAACTATAGGTTCTAATGACGATGTTTGTACTTTTCAACATATTTTATGTCATGCTTATAAGTAGTTAATGTTAATATGAGTGTGCTATTCTATTTTACAACGTTGAATTCCTTGACATTGATATGTAAAATGCATATGAGAATAAATGAATTCAGTATGAAAGGTGAGAGAAAGGAAGGGCAGAATGTCAGACGGGCCTGCAAGCCCAATTTTCAACCCTTTGAAAATAAAGTTAGTTTGTTTGTTCATTCCCCCGAATACAAAAAGGTCAGTCTGATCTTGAAAACCATTTTATCTTCCTCATGGCATGCATTAAGCCCCACAGCTTAAATACCAAACAACCACATACAGTGGAATGTTTGGTTTTTAAGCTGTAGCTCATAGCACATATACATTTTACACATATATAAAACTCTCCCCTACTTCCATTTTTCGTGCATATTTCATTATTGCTACTTACACTGCTATTATTCACACCTCTTCCTGTTCATATTTATTATTAATGCTTTTCTAGTTTATTGTTATTTATCTTGTGATTTCTGCTTCATTTCCCTAATCACTGTGTTGATATTTACTGTTGTGTGTAGTAAATGTTGCTAAATGTAATGAGACGTGGCTGGCTGTCAAACATTCTCACATTATGAAGCATAATCATGAAGCTTGAACACACTGGATACTTCTTCTTCTTCTTCCTCGTTCGCCCTGAAAAGGACGGTGGTTGCGTTGTGTCTGTTTACAACGTAGCTGTGATATCTGCACCTTTCGGTCGACACATCCGACTTCTGCACGGCATTTTTTAGGACCGGGTTTGCCTTCCCATTTCGATCCACACTCGCTCAGCCAGCCTGCACAGCTGCAGACTGTTTCTAGGACCACCACGTGGAGGTGGAGTGCGGTCTTGACCAGCTCTGGTTCGCTGGTCCTGACGCAGGCAGTCAAGCTATGAGTCGCTGACTGCGGATACAACTCGACATGTTTAATCAACCATGTTATTAGAAGCAGAAAACAGGAAGAGGAAGTTAGCATAAGGGCAAGTAACTCTAGCATGAAACCATGGAGACATATATACAAACGATCCCATCAACACACTTTCTTCAAGAAGCCATATTACACTATTCTTTCTGTGTTACCATCCAGATGTTCTAAATTTCACCGCCATCAAAGCATTCATTCACTCACCTCATTCATTACCTCTCAGCTCCCAACCAAGCAAAGGCCAGCAACAAATACATGCCACACCTTCCTGTCCTTCCCTTCCTAGTCATCTTTATCCCCTCCATGTCTATGGTTAACTCTGTTCTCCATGTGTCTTTCTCTCTTTCATCAACCTTGAGAATTCTAGAACACAGACTGCCTTGTAATGCTATCAACTGGTTTTGTTTTTTTCCCCTGATGTGTGCTCTATCCCACACCTGCATCTTCTGCGCACATATTGGTCCATTGGTACTTAGCTGGGTGTTTCCATCACTTCAACATTGGTCATCTTTTGTCGTAGAGTTTCAACTTCCCTTATCTGTGCAAGCACACACTTATTGGGGGGGGGGGGGAAGAGAGAGAAAGAGTGGCTAAGAGGTATGGCTTTCATCTCGAATTCTAAAGGTGCTGTGTTAAATTCCCAGTAGAGGAAATATACTTACTTACTTACTTAGTCGTTCCCCTTCTACCGTGAGGTGTAGAGGTTTGGAAGAGAGAGCGCCAGACTATCCTATCGGCTGTCTTCCTCCTGGCCTGGTTCCATTCTAGTCCTCGATCCTTCAAAGATTGTCTAATGTTGTCCTCCCAGCGGACTCTGGGTCGTCCTCGGGGTCTGGATCCTTGGCTCTTTGTTTCCCATGCTTGTCGTGGTATCCGATCTTCTCCCATTCTGCAGACATGGCCAAACCATCTCAATTGGGACTGTTCTACTTGGGTCTGCAGGGGGTAGGATTTAAGGCCTTGACGTATCGTCTGGTTGCGTACCATGTCTCTTCTTGTTACTTCAACCACCTTCCTCAGATACCTCATTTCTGAGGTTTGGATCTGGCTTTTATGGGTTGTAGTCATTGCCCATGACTCGCATCCGTATGTCAAGACTGAGAGGAAATATACTTTATGGAAATTTTATTTCAGAACCAGTGGTCCTAATCATGTCATACTCTCCCCTGGTCTCCTGGGTAGTAAGATTGGATGCCTAGCTTCCTCAGATAAGGGCGAAAAAATATGAGGTCCTGTGTGCAAGTTACGCACATTAAAAATCCCAAGCAGTTGGAAATCTAAAGAGTAGGCCATACGACCGCTGCTCTGGCAAAATTTTTAAAAATTAGAAACCTACCCACCACATAAATATTTATAGAATGTGTGATTCCTATATACACACACATATAGGGATTCTTGCCAATGCTACAGAGTTTGTACACTGTGCTGAGATCCTCCTTGTGTGATCTAAGGGAGTAGATTGATGGAGTTGTCCGTGTGCAATGAAGATAGTCCTTAAAAACAAAACCAAACCCATTTATGAAAGGATCATAATTATAACCTCAGAACATTACTTGTCAATGAGAACCTTTACAAGTAGCAGAGTTATTTGTTATTACTGTGCTAAATGGAAATTGTGAGGCACAGTTCAGCTAAGGTAACTATGTAATATTCCACTGCAGCCAACTCTACTGCCTGCATACATGTACAATCACTGGACCAACAAACATTAAACTGTGTTCAAAAGTAAAGGAAACTCACCCTATATAATCCCCGCACCCCTTCAAATCTGTAGACGTTCCCCAAAGTCTCCCACATGCCCACAAAATGGACTTTTCCAGGAGTGCTGTACTGTAAGCACATGCGAGTTTTAGAAACCCAGATTGGGTTTGTCAAAGTTAGAGTGGCTAAACCTGTTTAGAAGAAATGCACATAACGTACTGAAACATACAGAAAATATTTTTTTTTTTAATACTCTACATCAAGAATGATCAATGAGCGCCAGAGGGCTCATTTCTAGAGGCAAAATTACCAGGTTCACAATCTGGTAGCATCACACTCCAGTCAATCAAACCTGCAAATAAGCCGTCAAGAAGGAGACTGGTCAACCCACCTCACATGGCTGAGACCTGGTTTACGTAAGTCTCTAACACTTCACTCCCCTACAGCATTATCTGCTATGGAACTACTTTTACTTTTTAAGTCAAGAATGCAAAAATCCCAGGCACGCGTGCGGTCACTTAAGAACTTGAAAGATTTAGCCCTAAAATGTTCAAGTTATATTAACTATCATGATAATAATGAGGAATATGTTTGGAGTACTGCCGATTAAATCCAGATATGCAATGGCCCAAGCAAAAGCCTATGTGCGAGTATCCACAGACCAACGGCACCCTCTGCATGGTAACATAGCTGACATTAAGGGAGCAAGAATAAAGAGAGGAATGTCATGGATGGCACAGGCAGAGACAACGATCAAGCAGGTGGCCACAGTCGACAACATATTCAAGGGGGAAGAGTGGAGTATGTCAGATGAGAACTGGATTAACTACCAGCAGGTCATCATGACCTTGGCAGAGAGTGTAGAAATTTGGGGAATGGAAAAACAGAATTGGAAATTAATCAACTGATATATGATCATTCCGATGATGATGATGCCGTTGTGTATACGGATGGGTCTGTGATCCGTGGTAAGAAATCAGGTTGGGGCTTCTCTGCTCGGGTGCAGGGCAGAATCGTCGCCGAACATAGCGGGGCTTACAAGATAACAACTTCCAGCATGAGAATGGAGGTCGAGGATGTTACTGCAGCATTAAGGTGGATATTTTGAAACTTCATTAACAAAGGGTACCATTGTGTCAGACTCTCAGTCCATGCTTCGGAAGGTTCAAAAGTTGGTTGGTTACGGCATGAATGAAAAACATTCATAGAAGCTTCCAGTCTAAAGAGCTGGTGTGGATATACTGTCCTGGACACGCTGGGGTATGTGGTAATGAAAGAGCTGACAGACTAGCATCAAGAGCACCCATAGTGGGGAGACTAGATATGGATAAGGGAGAGATACTGAGAACAATTAATGATCGCCTGTTAGAGAATGACACTGCAATAGATGAATCATCACGGTTAAGACTGTTGGAATATGGCATCATATGTATGGCTAGTAGAGATGGATGTATGAGAGGATGCATCCGTCGTGTTTACATCCAGCGAGCTACAGGAACAGTTAGCATTCACACTCTTCGACATATACTGAGGGAGACTGAGCACCTATGGGTTTGCCCAGAGAGCAATGATGTCAATTCTGTATAACAATAACAATCATGATAATATGGAAAACAACAGACGATACAGAGGAAAATGTATGTCAAATAGTGATGCCAATTTTTTACAAAATAAATAAGACTGCTGTACTACTCTCCAAAGGCTTTAACTCTTTGACTCCAGACCAACGCTCTGAGCGTTGCAAAATTCAACGCGCCGTGCCAGAGCAACACTCAGAGCGTGGTTTTAAGTTTATCACGAATAAACCCTAAAAATCGTCCGTTTAATGCAGTTCATATATTAAAACTTGTAGAATGACTTCCGCTACTATTTAAACAACTAATTTGACTGTAGTTAATAAGCATATGTGCGTGTTTTGGTGTTATTATCACAATTTTTGAAGATTCGCGTGTTTGCGTTTTTCGTTGTTATTGCTAGAGAAATATGTCACGCTTTATATTTACATTTTCTAAGTCTCCTAAGCAAATAATTGTGTCAAACTACTTTGAAACATTGCTGACATTGATGATGATTGTTTGGTAGTCACAGTTTGTTGTCAAAATACGGAATCTGTGCAGAAAAGCTAGACACACTAGATTTAGTTGATGAGTGGGCGTAGTCATATTCTGGCCGACCAAAAAGCAACAAAACTAGACCCACCGTAACATCTAATCACTAGTTCTTGGTAGAAGATGATGCTAGGGATACTATTAAAACATTAAACAAGAGCAAAAAAGTTTTTATATGACGTTATTCTTCTTTATTTGTTTGAAAATTACGTAATGCACGATTGCATAATTTATTTTTTTCTTTACAAATGACCACAGAAAAACTGGTGTGAATAACACTAAATGTACTAATTGTGGCCATAAGCATGACGTTTTTTTTTTTTTTTTTTTACTTTGTATATGGATTAACTTGACGTTTGAAGACTAAAAAGAAAGTTTTATTGTCTGCAACAGTAATTTGTCTTTGGTAAGATCGTATTCTACAGTTAACTTTTTAGTGTTTTTCAATTTTACATGCAAAATGTTTTAAGTATAACGAACACACTTGTGTTAATACTACCAAAGACATTATATATTACAATTCTCTATCCATTTCCCTACAGTTTGGTATATAATAAGTACATGTTCACAGAAAAAGATTAACATAAAATTTACACTAAAAGTCAGTACACTTCACCGTTTAGAATTCTTCAAAAAATAATTATGGCACAGGGTGGAAAATAATTATGGAATCAAAGAGTTAATAATGCTCAAACTTCTAAAGACTACTGTGTGAGTTCTCTGGAAAACATCTTACAAGATTCTCAGTTGCCTTCAATACAAATTCATTAAAACTGTCCAAGAAAGTATATGCTTTAATCTGGTAATATTCTGTTATTTTTCCGCTTAACACTCTTCAGACCGGATATATAAAAAATCGTTCCAAACGGAACGATGACTTTTGAAGTAAAAAAAGGCACATTTATTTTTTAATTTTGACTTCAAATCTATGTTTTAAACTCCGCCTATGCCGGTCCCAAGCCCGGATGAAAAAGGAGGAGGGCGGCCTGCATGGAGGCCGTAAGGAGGCAGCCCCTCCACCATGCAAAGGCACAACATGCCAATCACCTGTTTGCTTTAAACCATGATTACGAGTAACACAACAGAGAAAACCGGACTGATTCTAAAGGCGACGAACTGTAACGGACTACGACTTATGGAACATGGAACACAAGAAGTATAAATGGGAAGGAAGAGGAGCTGGTGGAAGAGATGAGGAAAGCAAAACTAGAAATCCTGGCTATAACGGAAACAAAGAAAAAAGGACAAGGAGTCATGGATCTCAATGGCAACACGCTGCTCTACAGTGGTGTACCCATATCCGAAAGAGCTAAAGGGGGTGTGGGTTGCATTGTGGCCCAAAATCAAAAAGATAGTATCAAGGGGTGGAACTTTGTCTCAGAGCGCATTATGGTTGTGAAACTAAAAGAAGGAGAAACCATAGTCAACCTGGTCATAGTGTATGGGCCAAATGAGGATGAGAGAGCAGAGGTCAAGGAGGAATTCTTCGAGCTGCTTCAAAGGACAGTGGATGACTGCCTAGATGAAGTTATTATGCTCGGAGATTTTAATGCCAGAGTTGGAAATGACCATGCTAGATGGGGTGGAGTTATCGGAAGATATGGAGAAGATACTCTCAATGACAATGGAAAGCGACTCCTTAGATTTTGCAGTGAGCAGAATCTGATCATTACAAACACAAAGTTCCCCCATAAGCGCATACATGCATACACTAGATGTGAACCAACAAAGAATGAGAAGTCAGTGATCGACTATGCCATCGTTCGGAGAAGCTCATTCAAATATGTCCGAGATGCAAGAGTCTGGAGGGGGCCAGAGATTGGAAGTGATCACTACCTGCTAACAATCAAACGAACAACTGAAAGAGTTGCTCAGCCTAGGAACTGCTCAACATCACGCAAGAAACAAAATAAACGAGCAGGAGAAATGTGCATTAGGACCTACAAGCTGAGAGAGCCAGAAATTAAGACCAGATATCAGGGGCTTATTGTTGCATTGGTGAGCAACACAGAAGAACAACCTGATGACTTGGAAACCCTCTGGATTAAATTCAAGGATATCATAAAGACAGCTGCTGCAGAAGCATGTGGAGAAGTCCGACTTGGGAACCAGAGAAAGAGGACACCTTGGTGGACAGAGGAAGTCAAAGAGAAAATAAGAGAGAAGAAAATGGCATGGAAACAATACTTAGGAGCTAAAAACACAACAGGACAAATGGAAAAATATAGAGAATATGTGACACTCAGAACAGAAGTAAAGAACAAAGTGCTAGCAGCAAAACAGAAGTCCTGGGAAGAATTTGGAGAAAAGCTAGAAAAAGATGCACAAGAAAACCAGAAATTGTTCTATAAGACCCTAAAGAACATGAGGAAGGAAAAACAATGCCCTCTCAAATTTATAAAGGACAAGCAAGGCAAATTGCTTACTGCCCCGAAGGAAGTAATGGAAAGATGGAAAGAATATTTCTCAGAACTCCTTGATGGTGAGCAAGGTAAAACATCAGAAATGATAACCACTAGCACAGAAGAGGAAACCAATGGTGATGAAGATGACATAAAGATGGAAGAACTGAAGGCAGCACTGGAGAAAATCAAGATGGGCAAAGCAGCAGGGCATGATGGTATAACACCAGAAATGGTTAAGTACATGGGAGCATCAGGCGACCTGTTACTCTTAAGGGTCCTACAGGCAGCATGGTGCAACAAGACCATACCAAAGGATTGGGAGATCGCCATCATAACACCAATTTTCAAAAAGGGTGACAATCGACAGTGTGGAAACCATAGAGGCATATCCCTTCTCAGTGTCCCTGGAAAAATCTACTCTAGAATCCTAGAGCAGAGACTCCGACGCCTAGCTGAGCCACAATTGGATGAGGTCCAGTGCGGATTCCGAGCAAACCGAAGTACTCAAGACCTAATCTTCACACTCAGACAGCTGAGTGAAAAGGCCCTTGAGTATAAGAGTGAGATCCATCTTTGTTTCATAGATCTGGAAAAGGCGTTTGACAGGGTCCCTTGGAGCAAACTTTGGGACTGTTTGGCAAGGAAGAATATTCCAGAACCTCTGATTCATGCTATACAGAGCTTCTACAAGTCTTGCAGAAATTATGTGAGGACAGCAAACCATAAGTCAGAAGAGTTCAGGACCACCACTGGTGTAAGACAAGGTGATATCCTATCACCTTACCTCTTCATACTCCTTATGGACGATGTCATCAAGGCATGTAAGGAGAGAACAAGAAAGTATTCAGTGGGGTACTGGAAGATGAGACAGGTCTATATTTCAGAGCTGGCATTTGCTGATGATGTTGCCCTGATTGCTAAATCAGAGGCACATCTCCAATCCAACCTGCAAGTCTGGAAGGAAGAGCTGGAGAAGAGAGGGATGGTCATAAGCAGCTCTAAAACAAAATCCATGGTGATATCACGAGAAGAAAGAAGACATCAGATTAAGCTGGGAGAACAGGTCCTGGAGCAGGTCGACCACTTTAAATACCTCAGAGCTATTATAGACCGAAAGGGAGGCATCAAAGAAGAGTTGGCCACTCGAAAAGCAGCAGCTGGGAGACTTTTTCAGGCCATAAATCGAGGATTCCTCAGCAAGAGAGAGGTTGGTAAGAAAACAAAGATGGCTGTATACCGCTCCACCTATGTCCCAGTCTTAACATATGGATGCGAGTCATGGGCAATGACTACAACCCATAAAAGCCAGATCCAAACCTCAGAAATGAGATATCTGAGGAAGGTGGTTGAAGTAACAAGAAGAGACATGGTACGCAACCAGACAATATGTCAAGGCCTTAAATCCTACCCCCTGCAGACCCAAGTAGAACAGTCCCAAATAACTCTTGCAAACGGAATTTTTTCATCAGTTTTGCCAGAATTATTTTTGTACCTTAAAGCAGTACCTTTATAAATTCTAAAGTTTCTGAGTTATTACACAACAAAGACACACATATTATACATCACAGTAAAAATAAATGAATGTAGAATTAGAATATGAAGGATTTTTAGTGATATTCTACATATAGTATTCAGTTATGAGTCATAACGAAAATACGGAACAAATTTCACAGAACACAAAAGTGACGTTCCCAACGTCATTTCGGCTTCTAGGGGTTTTGCGGAGGTACGCTACCAGCGTCGTTCCGGCCTTTAAGAGTTAAGATGGTTTGGCCATGTCTGCAGAATGGGAGAAGATTGGATACCACGACAAGCATGGGAAACAAAGAGCCAAGGATCCAGACCCCGAGGACGACCCAGAGTCCGCTGGGAGGACAACATTAGACAATCTTTGAAGGATCGAGGACTAGAATGGAACCAGGCCAGGAGGAAGACAGCCGATAGGATAGTCTGGCGCTCTCTCTTCCAAACCTCTACACCTCACGGTAGAAGGGGAATGACTAAGTAAGTAAGTATCTATGTTTTATATTAAGAATACATGTTAAAAATTATATTTGTGCTAAAAAATATACAGCTTTCACTTATTTTGACTTTGAAATTACACGCAGAAAAACATAAACACAGCATTTGTCCGTCCGCCATTTTGGATTTTTTCCGATCAACTCGACTTAACAGGTCGCAAACAAAATGCAATCTGAAAATGACTACAATGCATCTAGTGATGTAGATTCCTGTTTTGATGATTATTCAGAGGACTTGGAAACGTCTGATGAGTTCGATGGCGAAAATACAACTCAGATCACCAGCCGTACATGCAAAGGTAATGTTACTTCGTTAACGAAATGATAACAGCTGATTTTGAAAAGTAGTAAAACAGTCGTTTTAGTGGGCTATTGTAGTCAGTATAGCTGCTTTCTGTTTGTTTTTGAAAAAAAGAAACAAATATTTCACCTTTCAAACAGTTAACAAAGAACTCATGGCACCAGGAAATAAATATAAAGTGGATCTGACTTAACTTCTGAATCAGCTGATTTTTCTGACCTCATTCGCCCTGTGTCTCTGCTTTTAAAAATTATTATTTACATCATATGACTTTATGATTGACAGTATTCCTTTGTACGGAAAATGTAATGTGTGTAAATTTTCCTGTGTACACTAAACTGTAACTTTGAATTCTATTGTTGATCTGTAAAAATTAATTTTAAATTGTTCTTCTTGCAGATGTTTTGGTTATGATAGACTTGATGAAGGCCCACCTTCCAACCCTCCACCTTTTTCGCCTGAGAGGGTTCCAGTCTGCAACTGTCAGAGGTAAGCACCAGAGAAAATACAAAGCAGTTTTTGAGACCCTTTGACTTCTTCAAACTGTAATTTTATGAAAGAATATAAGAAAATATATATAAGAAAAGGGTGTTTTCTTTTTGACAGTATACTAGAGACAAGCCAACAAAATGGAGGATGAAATTATGGGTTCTTGCTGATGCTGTTTGTGGATATACTTTGATGTTTATTTAGGTAGATCACTGCAAATGGACCATTTGGTTTAGCTTATACTGTAGTTAGTTATGAAAGTAGTGGACAAGAGTGACCAGCCAATTAACAAGTACAATGTTTTGAGAAAGACCAATAAATATTGGATAACTCTTTTTTTCATTTTCTGGATATTGCTATGGTAGATGCTTACATTTTATTTCAAGACTAGCAGAAAAAACACCCAGATGTGGAAGACCAGCTAGATATGGTCAGCTAGATTTTACAGAAGAACTAATCTGGAATTGGGGAACATAAGTTTGTATGATGCACTACTCGCTTTAAAGCCACCAGTTTTTTCTCGGCACACCATGGACCCCAAGTTTACAGAGACAAAAAGAAGTTGTAAGCTTTGATATCAGATTGTAAAGATTGAAAGAAAAATAAAAAGTTAAATGTAAAGTTTGTGATATTTTTTTTTAATGTTTTCATGCAGGTAGGAATTGTCTGTCAGAATACCACAAGCCTTAGTAGGAAATATATAAAGATGTGTTGAGTCTTTATTATGTCACCCTCATAACTGATTTTACTTTTGTGTTAGTGATCATACAGTGTTACACTAGAAATATGTCTACTGAAGTCATATTTCATTATTTTAGCTAAGATGTTGCAGCTAACTAAAATAACTGTAATGTGTTCAGTTGAAGATTTTTAAAAAAATTATTTTTTTTGAAAAGCATAGTTATGTAACATTTCAAAAATTTGCATAATTTTATTATTTAATGTTGAATTGTTTTGAAAATGTAACATATAATGCAGAAATGGTCAGACTACAATAAAATATGACTGTTGTTAATTGTTCTAATACTTTATTTTTTTCTTCTTTGTGAAATATCATGTTTATAATTTTTGTATATTTTTCCTGTTGACTTTCCTTCAATGTTTTAAAACTCACATCAATATAAATTTTACATCTAAATATGGTAGTCTGTTCAATTATAAACAATTTGATGTATAACACTCTTGGGTAGACTTCAAATTATAATGTATCAAGGAACATTAGAAGTCAGATATGTCAGAGTATGAGAAAATGATGCAAAATATCAGGTCTGAAGAGAGTTAAACAAGTGGAATAGTTAAAATTCTTTGACAGTAAGTTTATCACAAAGGAGAGTTTATACTGTGAGTCTGGAAAGAGAATTCAACTAGACGATGAGGTACGTCAGCCAATTCCAATACTGAAGCATTCAAACCATCACCCACAACCACTACAACTACTAATGGAAGAATGAAAGGTATGAGGACAATGGACCCGACCCAATCCACTAGCTTCATAGGCACCAACAGACCATCCTTTTCCCCTTGAGAACTGGCCACTGCAGATTACTAGGTCACCTCTATTTCTCTACCCCCGGATATCTCATGCGAGTAAGTGTCCAGCTGGAACCAGAATCCAGACTCCTGAATACATTCCCCAAAAACTGCCCAATCCACGATGACAGACCTGGCCAGAGGGTGCTGAGATCAGATATCATCTGTGGGGTTGCCGTATGGACCTGGAAAAGACGAGCAACAGGCTTGCAGATTAAGCATGCCTAACAAACTTGATGCAGAAGAAGAACACATTCAACGATCTAGAACAGTAGTCAGCATAAGACATATCTAGATCCCGATGATTTGGTAGATCTCCATATGACAGATGGAGAAAAGAGAAAGATTTACAGGTGACTAGTGCCATCAATAAGGTGTATGTAACAGAACATACCTGCAAAGCTAGCAATCAGCAGGTGTTTTCCAGGTCCGAGGTTCTTTGCAGAGTCTCCATCCTGCATCCATGTTTTTGATGTGTTATAGCTGAAAGAAAAATAAATCAACTTTAAGGGGGGATGCATTGGGCATATTTTAATATTTAACTATCAGAAGAGGAACATCCAATTACCAAGTGGTAGGGAGCTCCAGGTCGGTTATTTAAGCTGACATCTTAATTAGATCTTCTGCTATTGAAGACTTACCACTGGTTGCCCTTTAATGTGGTGTCCCAACCATTTTCCTTTCTCTCTCTTTATGTAGTTGCAAGATGATCTCACCACCTTTCTAACTTCAGCGGCTTTGACTCTGCATCTCACCTCATCCACAGCATTTTTTTCTTTTGTTTCCAAAACTGACTACATTTGACACTCGTACAAATTAGTATGAAAATGCTATGAACCAGCTGTTGTTTTGCCTCCATGAAAAAGCTTGGGCCCTGAGCAATAATGTCAGAAGGTAAGCCACTGCTTTATCCTTTTGATATTCTGTTTCTAATTACCTGTCCACACGGTTATCCGCTATGAAAAATGAATGTAGGTAAATGTATTCTTCAACTGGTCTGTACAAGGTCTTACTGACCTGTATTGTTCCGTGTAGGCTGGGGTGTTGCTGACCTTATTTCTTCTATTTTAGAAATATGATATCACAAATGGAAGAGCAGCACTTTATATTATAATAATAGTATCCCCTTTCAGGCACTACTGGCTATAGGAACGCGCCCCCCCCAAAATGATGTCTCAGTGGGCACGAGGTTGGGTGCTTGGATAAACAGGTCAAGCTGTTGCCCATGCAGCATGCCTCTGCTGGTGAGTCCAGAGGAACGGCGGCACCCAATAAAGTCTGGCACCAGAACACACACATATATATATATACAAGGAATTTATGCCAAAGCCTCCTGTCCTGTGCTCTCTGCTCAAGGTCCTTTTATATCATCTTTATTCCATTTATTTCTGTCTCCAGTTGTCTTCTCCATGTATTTTTCAGTCTCCTACTTCTTCATATTAGGCTGCATACAACATTACAACAGGAGGCAATCTGATCATCACATAGGTCCTCCTATCAGACTAGTCTTGGTCCTTTTGCCTTCTTGATGCTTTAGGGAGGTGAGCATACTTGGGCCAAGACTTCCAAGTGCCATCCTCCTGCTGTATTTTGTTTTTATTACCTGCACTTGGAATTGAACAAAGAAAGCCATAAAGCTTCTGAGAGATGGAAAAGCAGCTGGTCCAGATTGCATTCCAGCAGAGGCCATCAAAACAGATATTGATACCTCTACAGAGATATTATACAAACTACTTGGCAAAGTCTGGGAGAGAGAGGAAATACTAGCAGAATGGAAGGAAGGTTATCTGGTCAAGTTGCATAAGAAGGGAAATTGACAAAGAGTGCACAAATTATAGAGGAATAATGTTACTATCAGTGCCAGGTAAAGTATTAAACAGAATCATCCTTGAGAGATTAAAAGAGTCCATAGACAAGCAACTGAGATATGAAGGAGCAGGTTTTCGACAAAATAGATCCTGTACAGACCAGATAGCTACATTGAGAATAATAGCTGAACAAAGTCTGGAATGGAATTCACCGCTTTACATTGGATTCGTGGACTATGAAAAGGCATTTGACAATGTAGACAGAGAATCGCATTGGAAATTGATGAGGCATTATGGAGTTCCCCTGAAGATCATTAACTTAATAAAGAAGACCTATGAAGATATGACATGTATTCTTCATGAAGGACAACTTACAGAACCATTTAGGATTAGAACAGAAGTCAGACATGGATGCCTCTTGTCTCCATTTCTTTTCTTACTAGCAATAGATTGGGTTATGAAAACATCGACATCATACAACAGAAATGGAATCCAGTGGAATCTGACTAAACAGCTTCATGATCTAGATTTTGCAGATGACTTGGCTCTTCTGTCCCATAACCATAATCAGATGCAAGAGAAAATGAAAATTCTCGATGAGAGGTCACAACTAGTGGGCCTGAAAATACACAGGGAAAAGACAAAGATTATGAGAATAAATGCAAGAAATGATAACAAGGTTGAACTTGAAGAAATACCACTAAAAGATGTAGAATTATACACATATCTTGGAAGTAATATAGACAAAGTTGGAGGGACAGACAGTGATATCAAAATAAGAATACAAAAAGCAAGAGGAGCTTTCATTGCATTGGGACACATATGGAGAGCAAGAGAAATCAAGTCCAACACGAAAATACGAATCTTCAACTCAAATGTGAAGTCAGTCCTATTGTATGGCTCTGAGACATGGAGAACAACAAAAACAACAACCAAAAAGCTACAGACTTTTATAAACGGGTGCTTGTGTAGAATAGAAGGACTGAAATGGTATGACAAAGTCACAAATGTGGAATTGATGACAAGAACCAGACAATTGCCAGTGGAACAAGAGTTGAGAAGAAGACGCTGGCAATGGATAAGACACAAATTGAGGAAACCTGTTGATAGCATTACAAGGCAGTCCTTGTTCTGGAATCCACAGGGAAAGAGAGGCAGAGGTAGACCAAAAAACACATGGAGAAGAGAACTGGAAACAGGTAAAAATGATGAGGAAAACATGGAAAGAACTTGAGCGGAAGCACATGACAGGAAGACTTGGCATGTGTTTGTTGAAGGTCTATGCTCCTTGGGGAGCTAAAGGGTATTGATTGATTGACATGGAATTGAACCCACTCCACCTTGTTAGCAATTATTAAGCTCGCTCTTCACACCTGGCTTTATCAATTCTGTCAACCTGCGGTGGTTATGAAAGTAAAGATCTTGTTGTAAATACCTTACTGTCCTGATAAAACTTTACCATCTCAGGTTGGCAGAATAAACAACATCATCAGTGAAGGTCCAGTTTAGTACAATTAATAATAAGCATAACTGTTTTATTCTTTGAACAAAATTATAACCGTGTTAAACCTACTAAGCTACTTTTTTTTTTGCTTTTTTACTTACAAGAAGAAATACAGTCCCCAAGATAGCCCTGCTCCTGTAACATTAGGTGTTACTCCTCTATACAGCCCCTTCCATCCATCTGCCTGGACTATTGAGCGAAATGCATGCATGACACCATTGTACTGTGGTCGAGCTGTTGTCTTGTTGCCTGGGCCTTCATCAACTGCAATTTGGAAATATGTATACACAATAAAATACTATCTGAGGAAATACTATCTTTGACATTTCTGCAAATGCTGAGGGAGGCTATCATTAAAAATTAAATCCAAGCATGGGGGGGAACAACCTGAATAGCCACAGGAAACACCCTGCTTAAGGACTGTGCAAGGCAGATTGAGGTAATATCATTTCAATCCCACCTTTTCCCAAGAACATGCCAACAATCTGTATAAGTATTCATTTTTTTTTTTTTCATTTCCAAGTAATGCTTAATGCTAATGTTATGTTCTTACGCTTGACAGAAAAAAAAAATAGGTGCGTTGTTGTCAAACACACCTGTCAATGTACATTATCCCGGGTAAGACAGAAGCAAAGATCAATGTGTTTTGACACTCTCAGTAAGTGTGATGGGTTACCACTAGTATTATGAGTAACTTAACAGAAAGAACATCATACTGAAATATCACTGAATGGCAAGAAGTCTGCTCTACACACAGAAGGAAGAAAATCAAGAATTTCAATCCATTTCAAGACAGAAAATGTGCAGCTCACGTTCCTCGTTCGTCCTGAAAAGAACGTTGGTTGTGTTGTGCCTGTTTACAGCGGAGCTGCGATATTTGCGCCTTTCGGCCGACACATCCAACTTCCAGACTGCATTTTTTGGGACTGGGTTAGCCTTCTCTCTTTGATCCCTACTCTCTCAGCCAGATGGCAGTAATGCAGCCTGTTTCCAGGACCACTACTTGGAGGTGGAGTAGGGTCTTCACGGACATGTTTAAAAACATCTCTTACCTGAAAGCAGAAAAAAAAGGCCGTTGCCTAGCAAAACTCAACCGACAAAAATATACCTTAATAAATCTTCCATATAAGAAATACAAACTCTTTTCTGATTTCTGAAATCATATGGCGACTCAAGAGTTAGGTAACCTCTTTTCAGCAATTAGAGACAAGACGTGGCAGGTTGCACTGCATATATCCGCACAGGAATTTACAGTATGTAGATAATAAATAACTTGAGGGCACTTTGTTTGGTTAAAATCAAGTCTCCCTATGCAAAGTTTTTCTTTACGAGACTAAGAAGTTATTTTCCATTTTCCCCGCTACAGTTTTGAGTGCACACTATGCACCTGCAAAATTATCTTCACAAATTATCTTGCATATCGAATGGCGGTGCTCCATGTTACCCCTATAGATCAGTGTTTCATAATGTTTTAACGGTCCTGCACCCTTTTACAGTATCCAAAGAAGCATCGCACGCCATTATCTTCTAGCTCACAAAAATATGCCAAAAATGAGAAAAAGAGATACACGAATGGGAAAATGTTATTTACAAAATGTGACTAAGACTCAGTTTTGAATTCATGTTGTCAATGTTCTATTTTGTACAAATACATTTGAGTTCTGTGTATTATATAATGTTAATGATGATGCACCTTATAAAAGATCTGGCATGTCTCGCACCCCCATGAGGTGCATGCACCCCTGGTTAAGAAGCCCTGCTATTGATCTACTTGCTTGACGCAAATTGCACCAGTTTGATATGATTCTGAATTTAAAAAACAAAAATAAGTGGCTATAGCTTGTTCAAATCATGTAAACACTTCCTGTAGACAACATGTTTTGAACTGGTAGTGAAAGAAGTATTCTGGTGCTTAATTTTAGCATGCTTTTATCAATTAATGATGTCATTAGGCTGTTTGTTTACAAGTAGCGTAGTCACATATATAACAGTCATAAACTATCAACAGATCAACGGCAATTGATCATTTCTAAATGAATTTATACGATATTGAAAGTGAGAATAACCTATTTTAGATTCCGAGAAAAACATTTAACAAATATGATATTTGTAAGTAATAAATTGATTAAATTGTGTGGGACAGGAATGTGTGATTCTAAATCAGCAATGTGTGACTGTTGGGGTGTTCATTCTAATGGTAAAGAACTTCATTACGCGAATGGTTGCAAAGGAACAAAAATGTCAGAAAATGTTCTTCAAAACGAACTCCAACAAGTAGTGTTTAACTGGTCACTTACTGGCAGCACACAAGTCTGTGATGACTGTACA
This sequence comes from Oreohelix idahoensis, assembly GCA_024509875.1. Taxonomy (NCBI): domain Eukaryota; kingdom Metazoa; phylum Mollusca; class Gastropoda; order Stylommatophora; family Oreohelicidae; genus Oreohelix; species Oreohelix idahoensis. The sequence goes on from JAMPIV010017459.1 coordinate 185,638, forward strand.
TATATTTTATTTAACGTGACAACATACGGAGTGGAACAAGACGATCATAGTTACAGGTGCAAAAGGGTCATACGTCAAAAATGTTGATAATTACTTTTCAAGTTCATGAAGATTCTCTAACAATTAAGTCCTCTTATTCAAGTGACTAAGGGTCACTTCCTCTACCATATCATATGTATTGCAGTCAAGTCCGTTGACCTTCTTTCAAGGACGTATCTTATGGCCAACGGATTCATTCTCAAGGAGCAATACTTCTTATCATACTTGTAACAATTCCAGACTTTTTCCATACGATACTTAGGTAGCATATATATATAAAATCCAAACAAAGTCATCCACGACAATACGACCAGGTTAGAGTTCTGTGTTGACTAACCTCTCTAGATCCATGCCATGACTTTGGCATTGACGAAAATACGGCATATAAAAAACATGTGAAGCATACAAATCAATTAACTTCGTTTACTCGTAGGTATCCTCCCTCTACGGTAATTCAAAAGGGCTAACGACTCCGTCTGTCCATTCTAGGAATGACATACTACGATGAATTCCCGCTAGACCAAAACTAGGAGCGGCCTGATACTTTAATTTAACTCAATAAACATTCGATGTGACATGGGGCGACACTTACTTGATACTTCCACTATTGGCTTCATCATGAATACCAGTAGATATCATTACAAAATAATGGCTTCTTCAAACTTGCCAGAAAAATCCAAGAAATATATATCGGACATAAACATGGTCCGAACTGCCCCGTTCAAAACATGACGTCAGAATTCCCTAACTAGGTTACCCGTGCGTCCAAAGCAACTCACACTACACTTCACAAACAATTAAGATAAGAACTCAACATTGGTTCACAACACTCTTCAGCCAATTTCCTAAAGTTTGATGCATAATACCTTCTTCTTCTTTGATCCTTAGCCGCCAACCGCAAAGCTCATGGCCATCAGTAATTAGACCCAAAATGTTCAACGTACCTGGTTTGTTTTGAAATACACACTTTTTCTCTCACTAACATCTTGTCCTCAGAAATAAAATGACGAAAAAGTGTCGTACACAATTATGGCAAAAAATGCACTTGGGCGTTTGGGTGGTAGTCGCTTTTCCGTCCCACAGAAAAACTACCAAAACATTTATTGACTTATCAACACGATATAACTCCCATTCGCTGCCACTTCTATCACTTCTCAACTCCAGCAAAACTTTCTGACTTGCGCTGAGTGCGTTCTAAAATCAGACTGCTAATCCCCGTTCTAACATTTCTCGTTCACTCCTAAAAAATGTGTTTATCCTACCACAACTTTCTCGTGCATATTTTTTTCTTGCTCACCCACCAAAACCTACAAGGGACGTAATTCCAAGTTATCTCCCTTTGATGATTTGACTCAAAACCATACACTTCTCTTCAATTCTTATTACAAACACTGTACATGCAAATTTGTCCCACCACAATTTTGGACTCACTTAATATGCTTAACTCTAAAAATAACTACTACATCTTCCAAGTGGAAACCACAGAGTTTCCTCCCTTTGCTTAAAGCACTCCTCTACACATATCACTTTCCTTCAACAAAGACAAACAGTCTTTTAACAACTTCATTCATTTTTTCCAAACCATTTATCAACACTCACTTACTTGTCTAAACCAAACCACCGTTCACAAGAGGGACACTTTCCTAGCAAATTATTGGTGTAATCTGATAATATGATATACAAATTTACTACTAATACCACTCAACAATCACATATACATATTTATAGTGTATGTGAACTGAAAGAAGAACAGTGGGTTTTGCCATGAAATGAGATTTTGTTATGTGTGTTTGTGTGTACAGCAAGCTCTAGTCGCCATCTATATCAGCAATTCTCAGAGAAGTTTTCTAAAATATCAAAAGAGGCGGCATGAGAATTTCTATGATACAAAACAGGGGCATATGGCCAAAACATATGGGAACCTCTTATCTACATAAATAGTCAGCAGAATTTCATTTCAGGCCAAACAAAGCATTATGATTATGAGCCAGTTGGTTTATGGTAACATTTTCTAAGGCACTAATATTCAGTCAAGTCAGTCCAATTGTATGACTCTGAAACATGGGGAACAACCAAAAAGCTACAAACTTTCATAAAGGATGCTTGCATAGAATAGAAGCACTGAAGCGGTATTACATGACCACTAATGTGGAACTGATTTCAAGAACCAGACAAGCGCCAGTGGAACAAGAGAAGAGAAGAAGAGGCATAGAAGAATTGTGGATAGGACACACACTGAGGAAGCCTACTGACAGCAATTACCAGGCAATCCTTGTTCTGGAATCTCCAGGGTAAGAAAGGTAGAGGAAGACCAAAGAACACAAGGAGAAGAGAACTGGTGACAGACATGAAGGGGATGAAGAAGACATAGAAAGACCTTGAGCAGACGGCACGGGACAGGAAGACTTGGCACAAGTTTGTAGATGACCTATGATCCTTGTGGAGTTGAAAGGTGAAGAATGAATGTTCAGTGGAAGCATTTTCAAACACTTAGTAAATAAGTCAGTGAGAAGTGGACAATAAACAAACAGACAGAATATTAGGGGCAGCAGCAATGTAATTCTTAGGAAAGACGCAGCCAATATACTAGCTGACCAGATAATCACCTCACTGAGTCTTCTGAAGGACAGAAGAAAGCCATCAAGCAATCAACATGATAGGGAGCAGAAAGTTAAAAGTTCTTGACAAAATAACAATTATAGAACTGGTTTGTAAAAAAAATGATAAATACAACTCAAAAAGATGAAAATAAAGACACAGAGAAAAATATCTTAATTCTAAGTGTTTAACAAGAGCTGTCGAGCTTCTCGATCTTTTGCAGCCAATATCAGGTTGAAGACTCCTTGATATTATCTACACTGTAGATCTAGACTTTTCCTTTGGCTTTTCTGCCATCCCAAAATGTGCTGAGCTGAAGTCATGCGCTCTAGTTTCTCCAGCTTGGCTTGCATTTAACATCTGATCCCAAGCTAGGAGTAAGAAGCATGTGGTATACTGTGCATTCCCCGCCATCCAAGGGGACTCTCCATCTATAAAGAGCTAAAATACTGTGCTCTAGTTCTAGGCTCTCCCAAGGAATTGTCACGTCCTGCACAGAGTCACTTCTCAGCTCCCCCTGCCTATCACTGGGTCTATAGTGAGATCCTCCTGCAAGCAGTCAATCAGGTCAAAACCAAAGAATCACGTCTGGGACTCAAGTGACTTCTCCAAGCTTAGTGTGCAATGCTGGGTTCTCAACAAATTTCACCACTAGGGAAATCTCTGGAAGTGTGTGGATGATTTCAAGAGTCAATGAGGGTGTAATTAGCCTCAAAGACAGGTTCACTTCCACATATATTGTAGTATTGTGCATAGCTGGTGGTTATATAAGGATGACTCCAGATATGCCTCCATGCATAAATATCTTAGCAAAATATACCCCAATTATAACCAACTTTCAGGTTGAACAGGGTATTACAGCAACATAGTAGACGAAAACAACAACAACAACAACAACTTATATATGTCATGTAAGGAAACTGAAAACATAGCTGATTCAAGACGTCGCAAACAGTGGAATTAACAATGCCCATCAGAATAGCAGCTGATGGTCACAATAAATAAGGAAAATAAAGCTAATTAAAACATCCACAGGCAATGGCATCACCAATTTTTATGACATTTTTTTTAAAGATCTTTGGAATTGTTGTGCCATTTAGAGAAAAATGTTAAAGGTAGTTCCATAGCATATACCGCTGTAAGGGAGTGAAGTGTCAGAGACTTCACATATACTAGGTCTCTGAGAAGGGATGACCAGTTTCCTTCCATGCTGTATTTACCTTCCCTAACTCAAGAGCGCAGTAAAGTACTCGTTTACAGCTGAGTAGACCGGAACATTACAGAAATGGTTTTCAGTGGACTAAACAGCTTGAGGGTCTAGACTTTACAGATGATCTGGCTCTTCTGAAACAACCTCATAGCAGGACAAAATGATAATACTTAACGAAAAGTCACAGCTATTGCTTCTGAAAATATTCAGGGAACATGCAAAGACTATGAGAATAAATATGAAATATGACTGCCAGATTGCAATAAAAGAAACAACCCTACAAGATGTGACTCAAACATAAATCTTGGTAGCAATACAGACATGAGGTTGGGGAAAGAACAGACAGTGGTATCTAAATAGGAATACAAAAGGCACAAAAAGCTTTCACTGCACTGATAAATATTTGGAAATGTTAAAAAATCCAAATCAAACATACAAATAATAATCACCAAATCAAATGTCAAGGGGACCAGAAGACGCAGCAATAGAGACCGCAGTCAGCGACTCATAGCTTGACTGCCTGCGTCAGGACGAGCGAACCAGAGCTGGTCAAGACCGTGCTCCACCTCCACGTGGTGGTCCTGGAAACAGTCTGCAGCAGTGCAGGCTGGCTGAGCGAGCACGGATCGCAATGGGAAGGCAAACCCGGTCCTAAAAAATGCCGTACAGAAGTTGGATGTGTTGACCGAAAGGTGCAGATATCACAGCTACGTTGTAAACAGACACAACGCAACCACCGTCCTTTTCAGGGCGAACGAGGAAGAAGAAGAAAATGTCAAGGGAGGCTGCTGTATGGCTCAGAAACATGGATACAAACAAATATTACAACCAAGAATGCACAATTTCATAAAAATGCAATGACATTGTATTGTACACAACAATGAAGAGACCAGATCATAGCATTACAAGGTAGTCCTTGTCCAAAAATGTCACAGGGCAAGAGAAGTAGGGGAAAACCCAAGAACACACAAAGAAGGGAAAAAGAAGACTTGGAAAGACCATGACAAAGAACAGGAAGAGAACATGAACGTTTTAGAAGGCTTATCTCCACTAGGAGCAGAAAGATAATGAATGAATGAGTATGACTTTTATTTATACCAACCATACTTGACTGGCTGACATGAAGAACAGTGGGCGGTGTTCTTCGTTGTCATCCTAGTAAGTCTCCAACATCGTTAGGGTTATGATATCTAAACCTAACCCTAACCCCTTTTTTACTGCATCTCTGAATTCTTTTTTTTTTCAAGGCTGTATCAAAAAGGCAGTACACTGTTCTTTATTTCAACCATATTTACCATATTAAAAGTATTCTCTATGTGCCCCTGACTGAGTGTGGTGTAAAGTTTGTTTCCCTTTTCTTTCTTTCTTTTTTTTTTTTTTTGTAATATCTTCTTTGATCCTTAGCCACCGACCGTCAAAGCAGTCAGTGGCCATTACACCTGGTGGCGTCTTGTAGGGCAACAACAAATTGATTCCACTTTGCTCGGTCGGCGGCCATCCTTTTTTGTAATATGGCCCATGTAAATTATGACACTAGCAATAACCCGTCAAACTTGACAGGTTTTTAATTATAGTGTGCTGTTTCCGTTCCCGGATGAGCAGATGGAAGTACATTCTTAGAGTGTTTTTGGTTTCTTTCTATTATACAGTGTAATCAAACTGTTAATGAACACCGTCATTTGAACGCTTTTCTTTGTTGATTGTAACTATTTTCGGGAGAGTATATATAATGAAAAAAATACAATTTTTCAACATGGTTGCATTCCTCACCTGTGACCAATGTACAAACGGCAAGAATTATGTTATTTTAGATTCAATTTAAACGTTCTTTGATGACAACATTTCGTATGAAAGTGCGTAGATTGTTTTCAAAGAGTGGTTCTCTGATAATAAGTGGTTTTAACAAAAACTTTCAAGTTTTCATGATTTGTACATTGGGTGAGGGCTCATGCACACCAATTTTTACGCACTTTTTCTTTGTCGAGCGCTACTAATTTCGTGAAAGAATTTAAAAAAAAAAACTAAAGTATTTGTTTTATATAGCACCCACGCCACGCAAGTTGCACAACGTGTTGCGCACTTTTTTTTCTGGCACGAGTTATTTTTTTCAGTGAGACCGACCAACGTAACATACATCGGCAATTATGTTAGTTGGGATTTTGAATATTAATTGGTTGTGAATGTGCTGCATCAATATAAATTATACAATCTACAGATCTGTCTATTCATTCCATTAAGAAAGATGTAGGCCTATGGTTTTTCTGTTATTAATTAGAGATGCAGGGCCTATTTGTGATTTTATCAAAACTATAGGCCTACTTCTGGCGTGCAACATTTCAAATTGGATCTTTTAAATTTTTCCCATATAGGCCTGTTACGTGTGATGTAACATGTTATGTCGTGCTGATAACGCGAATGTAAAATGCGAACGCAGCAGTTGGAAATGATGTATCCCAGTCCGATAAACATTCAATATTCTTTAATATGACACTTCACAATGTGACAACGCTCCAGTTTCCAGAATCAAATGATCATATGAGATTTCATATACACAGTCCTCTGTCCATCCCAAAGGCATGAATACGTAGGCAAAGTAGCCATCAGTAAAGTTCTGCGTACACAAATAGTCTTGTAGCCATCGTCACGAATGTCAACGGAATAATATACACTACCTTCATATAAACTGTTGCCACAAATCTCAGGCGTGCATTAAGATGCAGTCCTCATAAAATCTTCGAATAACTAGTGGACTTAACACATATCTCAAAACACAACCTTCCACCTCGATGGACACCAGCCAAAAGATCCAAGATTGACCGCTATCTCTCAGAGGCAGACGTCACATACTTCATAATTTGTTTAAACTTATGCCACAATTAACATCAATGGTGTGGTTTCAAAATCGATGCGTTTTCGTGCCTCCTCATTTTGCATGCAGCGATGCCTTCGCCTAGTGAGTGCAAGCCGGAGTGCAAAATGAGGTGTAACAAGGACTTTTCTGTTTTTTTGATTTTTGTAAAATTTACTGCCTTAAAAATTGCATAACTTTTTTTTTAACTCTTTAAGTCTAGGAAAACATTAAATCGGCTTTCCGTTTAGACCCATTTAACGTTAAATCGTATTTCGGACGTCATTTCCGACAGGAAGAACTTTCTTTTAAATACCTCGTGTGTTTAAGAGAGAACGTGTTTTTGTGGTTTGATATTAATTTAAGATTTTTTAAGTGCATATTTTATAAAATCAAATGGCCACGCCCACTGCTTCTGGTAGACTTAGAAGACTAACATCAAATCAAGCTAGGAAGTTGTTTGAAGACATTTTGAATAGTAATAATAATTCAGACTGTAGTATTTATTCACAGGATAGCGATGACGACTGATTTTCAGCAGGAGCCTGATATCGAGTCCTCGGAAACCGAGGAAGATAATAGGAGGCCTGATGTCGATAATGAAGTTATGGATACAAAAGCACGTAATCAGACTGTAATAAATTCAAATAATATATCCGAGCCAACAAGAAACAGAATCAGGAGGGATGGTAAAGTTGATTTTGTTAGTAGGCCTAATACAAACAATGCGGTTTGGCATTCAGTTGCGACTGGAGAAACTAAAGCAAATTTTACTTTCCGCCAGACAAGACAACATAAATCCAGCTCTGTATAGCTTGCAAACACCTCTTGATTTTTTAAAATTGTACATAGATTATGCTGTTGTTAGCACTTTAATAACCAGCATTTATGCCTATGCTGCAAAAGTTGTTGAAACAAACAACCCACATAGAAAGTATTCATTATTTGCTTCATGGACACCACTCACTTATTATGAATGGCTCAAGTTTACAGCTGTAACGATTGCGATGGGACTGGATCGAAGACCAAAAATCAAGGACTACTGGCACACCGCAGGACATTTTTATACACCTTGGTACCACGAGATGTTTTCGAGAAACCGTTTTCAAACTATTTATCACAGTATGCTGCATGTTTGTGAACCAGAAGATCAGGACGCAGCTAAAATTGAGCCATCTGTTGAGATGCCGTTGACCAAATTTCAGAATGCTTTCTATCCGTTTGAAGAGGTTTGTATTGATGAGATGGTTATAGGATGAAAAGGTAGTGTGACCGAGCCATCTTGTCAGCCAAATTGTCTCCGTGGTTCACCCATCTTGTCAGCCATATTGTCTCTGTGGTTTAGTGCCTTTTTACCACATTATCTTCAAGAAGAAGATTTATTACAAGGCCATAATAAAGCCTACAAATTATAGCACGTTTCACTAGCTTTGCCCAACTTCAAAATGCTATATCTCAGCGAATATGTAACGCATATAAGTGAAATTTTGTGTGTGAATTTGAAATGGTATAGACCCTATGAATTAAACTTTTCATTAAAATGCGGCCATTGGTTTCAATTTTCGTTTCTTTGCGATATAATATAAAATCCTACTTGCCAACACACATCACACGCACACATATTGAAATGTCTACAGTAAATTATACGACCTCATTTGCACATTTTTGGTTTACACTAGTCAACAAATTTTCAAAAGTTTTTTGTACCAGAAATTAAATGTACCATTTCTTATTGATTTTGACATGCTGATTTCAAATATCATAATGAAATTCACCAATTGGCTCTGGTTTTTTTTTAAATGATGGATTTACATTACAGTAATACAAATAATGTATGCTTGTTTACTTCTCTGGGCTGAACAGCTAGTCTTTCTACTTTAGCATTATAAAAAATTGTGGTTACATACTCAATTAATTGATATTTTAACATAAAATGATAGAAAAAATAAAAACATTATTTAAAGTTCACATATCATGCTTTAAAAAGGCACATTTGAACCCATTCCGTCATTATTCAGTCGCTGTTCGAGCTCTCTTTGCTTGCTTCTTGTAGTCAATCGATGAGGTGTCTCTTGTCACAGTCCAACAGTAATCAACAAGCATTGAATTGCTCCAATTGCCTTGATACCTTGTCTCCATAGCAGCAATGTCCTGGTGAAATCGTTCACCATGCTCATCACTGACCGCTCCACAGTTTGACGTAAAGAAATCCAGATGAGAATCCAGAAAATGATTTTTCAAAGACATGTTGCAGCCAAGACTCTTATACTTCAGAAGGAGATTTTCTACAATTTCATTGTAATTATCAGATCTGTTGTTTCCAAGAACATTGTCCACCACTGACTTAAATGCTAGCCATGCTGCTTTTTCCTTGCCATGCAACACGCAAAGAAACTTGTCATCATGAAGAAGTTTTTGAATTTGCGGACCAACAAATACTCCCTCTCTTATTTTAGCTTCACTCAGTCTTGGAAATTTTCTGATGAGATATTTGAAAGCCTCATCGGTTTTCTCCATTGCCTTGACAAAGTTTTTCATGAGACCCAGCTTAATGTGCAAGGGTGGCAACAAAATCTTGCTGGTGTCGACAACTGCTGGGTTCTCAACGTTCTTACTGCCAGGCTGCAATGACTGCCTGATTGGCCAATGTCTTCTGATGTAATGGTCACTTCGTGCACGGCTATCCCACTCACAGAGAAAGCAACAGTACTTGGTGTATCCACCCTGTAGTCCAAGCAAAAGAGCGACCACTTTTAAGTCACCGCAAAGTGACCAATGATGATGATCGTAGTTTATACACTTCAAAAGCTGCTTAATGTTTTCATAAGTTTCTTTCATATGAACTGCGTGACCAAATGGAATTGACGGTAACACAATACCATTATTCAACAAAACAGCTTTAAGACTTGTCTTGGATGAATCAATGAAAAGCCTCCACTCTTCCGGTATGTAATTGATGTTGAGGGCTGCCATTAAACCAGAAATGTTGTGGCACGCAGAAAGGTCACCCTCTTTGAAAAAGAATGTAATAAGCGGCTTCTGGCGGTTCCTATACACAGAAATTGTAACATCTTCTGCCAGGAGATTCCACTGTTGCAATCTGGAACCCAAAAGCTCCGCCTTGTTCTTCGGTAAATTCAGATCTCTTACAAGATCATTCAGTTCACCTTGGGTTATTAAGTGTGGTTTAGTGGATGTAGTTTGCTCAAAATCTGTGTCACTTGAGGTTGATGGTTCAGGACCACCAATGTCCTCTTCATCAGTGGAAGCAGCTGAAAAGGATTCTGGCACTTTGGGAACTGGTAGATCATCGTCATGTGGTACCGGAAGTATTGCAGAGGGGATGTTTGGATATTCCAGAGTCCATTTTTTCTTCTTTGATATGCCTTTCCCAATTGGAGGGACCATGCAAAAGTAACAGTTGTTGAGATGATCAGTGGGCTCTCTCCAAATCATTGGGACTGCAAAAGGCATAGCTTGCCTTTTGCCAGTTAACCACAGTTTAAGATGTGCTGCACATGTATTGCAGCATATGTGTGGCGCCCAGCTCTTATCTTGATCTCCTATTCTGCAGCCAAAATACAAACTGTACGTCTTCTGGCATTTCTAACTACGATACTTTTGATAAGGACAAATGCACTAACTAATGGCAACATTTTATCAGAGATAAGGTATTTATACACAAAGGGGATGTAATCATAGGTAGGATTGCATCATCAACTTCTAGTAACATTTTTATTGGTCATTAGAAAAAATTATGCAATCGCCCACAACAGTTGCGTCATATATATATAAATTTACCGTAATTAAATAAACTAGTAGCATATATCTTGAAAACTAGAGCCAATCAACATTTTTTAATGTCATTTTCGTTTTCAGCACACCAAAATTAGTTAAGATCAGCTATTTTCATTTCTGGTACATTTTGGTTGTTGACTAGTGTTATCAAGCAATTGGCATGATTTATGAGTGAAATTGCGTGAAATCGTACTTCTTGAACATAAAACAGTTTATATCCGGTGCAACGCACACATTGTCAATCAGAGGTGTGTCTACAAAAATTATTGTGTGGTTAAGAAGGAAAAATGAGTCTGCGAGTACATTTTATGACATTACAGCAAATCACAAATAGGATTTTTAAGTATTTCTGCAATGAAACTACTCGAGGAAAACTATATCATTCTATTTCAAACCCACAAAAGAGGACTATTCACGCCTTGGGGATAAGCAAACGATCATTGCACCGCTGGATAGCGACATCTGAAATGTCTAATTCCAGTGTTTTACACACGAAAATTAGGCCAAGAGTGGTGGATAATTTTGACAGAGAATTGATCCGCAGAGAAATTTGCAATATGTTTCACAATAATGAGGCAGTGACTATTAAGGAAATTGAAAATTTGGTTAAGAAAGAATAATGACATTGATATTTCCAAATCTACGCTATGGAGGACTATTAGGAGTTTGGGATTCACTTTTAGAAAATATGTTGGTGGTAGAAACCTTATTTGTGAGAAGCCTCATATAGTTGCAATGAGAAGCAAATATTTACGCGAGGTCAGAGAAATGAGAAGAGATTGTTATGATTTTGTGTATTTAGATGAAACTTGGATCAATGCGCATCACAGTAATGAACGAGAATGGCAATCATCTGATGGAACAACTAAGAGACTAGTACCAAGCAGCAAAGGACAGCGCCTAATAATTGCACATCCAGGAAGCAGCCATCATGGGCTTCTAAATAATACTGAACTCATAATTGTTTCAAAATCCACAGATAATAGGGATTACCATGCAGAGATGAATGGCAAGATATTTCAAGATTGGATTGTGAATCATGTACTTCCTTCCTTGGATAGACCGTGGTGTTTGATAATGGACAATGCCTCATATCACAACGTTGTGGCACCAGAAGATAAAGTTTCTAATTCACCAAGTATTAAAGATGTAATAAAGATTTGGCTGACCATAAACAACATTCCATTCAACGAAATGTCCATGAACCTGAATTACTTGGAATTGTAAAAAAAAGACACAGCATACAAAGATATTTCACATAGACAAGGCAATCCATGAACATGGTCACAGATGTTTAAGATTACCTCCTTACCATTCTCACTTAAACCCAATAGAATTAGTATGGGCTAAAATTAAGGAACAGGTAGCAACAGAAAATAGAACGTTCAAATTAAAAGATGTTGAAATACTTATAAAAGCCGCCATCTCCAATATAGCCAGGGATTATTGGAAGAAAAGTGAGAACCATGTGTTACAAGAGGAAGAGGAATATTGGAAGAATGATGGTTTGTCCTTCATTCAGCCGAGATTGATTTTCAATTTCTCAGAGACATCTGATTATGATTCGGATGAAGTTTAATTTCTTTAAAGATGACCTTACCGTTATTTACAAGCACATTAGAGGAGCAACGTTCCATTATGATATTTATGAACCGCAAAGAGATGATACCCATTGAAATAATTAGATCAAGGAAGGTCCAGTATGGTAGCGCATTAAATGTCAATGACAAACAATGTCACGAGTATCTCGCATGCAGATCATTTAAGAAATCATCTTTAACACGTATTCAATTGCAAACGTGATGGCCACATTATTGTAATAGTAGACATGCCTATGCCTAATCAATTCACAGAATCTGTGCATGAAGTGGTAAAATTTCTTTTCTCGATACACAATAATTAGTATGCCGACAAAGATCAAAGGATTTCATCCGTTTATGGGAACTGGACAAGATGCACAGATATAAAGTATATATTTGTTGGGTCTAACCCAATATAACATCGTATGCAAAAAATGGCATTAATACGTTAGACGGTTAATCAGATAATTACATTTGTTTGAGGGCAAAGCTAGTGAAACGTGCTATAGTTGTGTTTTTGCTCTAGCAATAGTTGTGTATATTTGTGTTTTCATGCCTTCTAGAGCAATAATCGCTTGTGTTATTTGCGTGGCGCAAATTAGTACGCGCAGCGCGCAGTAAGTTGAGTGATTAGCCTAGGGCTTATAAAAGAGATAGCAAGCGGCGAAACAGGCCTATTTTTGAGAGAGCCGCCCAGAAGAGAACAGACGAGGTTAGACCCCTGTGTCAATCTGTAGATGCCTTGAGCACAAAGTCTATGAACACTGACTGGGTGTTTGTTTGGTGGTGTTCGGTAGTATTAAATGTTGACCTGTATAAGGCTTTGGGTTGCTTGAATTGTTAAGTCTGCTGCTGAGAGGGCTGCAAGCAACTAATAATTGCAACCCCTGTCAAACGATCCTTAATAAATTTTCTTAGTGCATGGGTCTTGGGTGTGAGGTAGCCACATCGACATAAGTTCACCGCCACCACACCTAGCGCCCTGTCACAGTAGGTTTAGGCACAAACAGTTCAATGCAACCAAGTCCCACAAATACCATATCAAAACATATGGACTATGTAATTCAGCAACAGGCTGTGTTTTCAATTTGAACATTTATTTTGGAAAAAATAAAGCCTATGATCCAAGTCTAGATCCCAGTTCTGCTCATGCCGTGAAAGTGTTCAGCACTCTTTTGAAGCCACTGAGATCAGGACATCATATTTTTGCTGATAGATTTTATTCATCCTAAGCTCTGATTGAATATCTGCTTGCACACAATTATAATTATACAGGAACAATGAATGTCAACCGTGTCGGCTTCCCTCCTGAAATAAAAAATCTCAAGCTTGGCCATCATGAGATGAAATGGTTTTTGGACTTGGAAAATACAACATTATGTGTTTCTTGGAAAGATAAAAAAAGCCCTGCATACTTGTTTCAACCAAATCAGTTGTCGCAACAGTTGAGAAGTGCAAGGGTCTAAACAAAATTACAAAGCCAAAGGTAGTTGATGACTACTATATGAGTATGAATGGCTGTGACCGAATGGATCAAATGGTTGGTTACTACAGTATGCATAACCGTAAAACCAGAAAGTGGTGGAAGAAGATTTACCACTGGATGATTGAAGTGACACAGGTAAATGCCCACATTCTATACAATTTGTGTCAGGAAGGTGCGACAACAAAAAGGAAGCACACACTTCAAGATTTAAAACAGAGTTTGATTGAGGATCTGTCCAAAGAAGCTGCTCAGCTGACACCAGGCGGTGTAACAGATTGTCCACCCAAAAATTCTAAACACTCCATGAAAGGAAATGAAGTGGAACGGATGATTGGAGCCAGACATCTAGTGGAATATGATGGAAAGGACAGAGCCTGTGTTCATTGTAGCACCAATGGAAGGCGTCGCAGATCAAGCTTTGTGTGTATAGGATGCACGGGCACACCCCACCTTTGTACAAAAAATTGCTTTGTAGCTTATCATAAGCAAATATATATATATATATATACAGGGTATGTCTAGATATGAATGGGATCCGCGGTAGCATAGTGGTTAGTGCACTGGCTTCCTAGCTCAGTGGTCTATGGTTCAATCCACAGATGAGGTGGGATTTTTTTAGGCCGCAAACGGCTCCTGTGTCGACCCAGCCCCAAATGGGTACCAGAGCAACTCTGGGAAGGTTAAGGTGGCAGGCGTGATGCTGACCACATCACCCCTAGTGTGCCGACGGTCAAAAGAATATGGGCCTAACACCATATTCCCAATATGCCTCAATGGGCGTGTAATGGGACCCTAGATATGAATAAGCTTTGTAAATAAAATATTCTTTTCCCTTTTCTGATATGTTTGATAGGGCCTACAATTTGAAATTTTCATTTTTAAAATGCTGGGGACTTTTTTTCTGTTAAATTTTTTACTTAGGATTTAATGATAAAGTAATGTTTATACATAGTGTGAATATATTTGTGAGTGATCTTTTGTGATTTCCTATGGATTATGTGTTTTCCTGTGGATTATAAATAATCTTCAGAAGAGGAGCAGCTCGGCAAGGTAAGAATATATTTTTTTTTCCAACTTACCTACTGTTTCATATGCTTCTTATTCAGCCTCCATTTTACCTTGCATTTTACATTTTACTAACTAATGATTTTTATTGATAGCATTTAAATTATGCACAAGATGCAGTTACTAACAATCATTCATGTGTAAATAATATTATAATTCATATCTTTCTGATGAATAAACTGAAATTTCCTCTTTTTTACAACCGTGAGACCTGTTGTTGCAGTCTGTGAAATTAACAATTTCCTGAGTGCTTACAGACTAAAAACTGATTGTGCTTTGTTAGAATACTTCTGTTTGTGACATTTTGAAACTTTACCCTTGGATATTCTCCTGAGGAACAATTATAGAAGAATTTGAATGAATACTTACTACTCCGCCTGTCACTCCTGCTGCCATATGTTCAAATCGAATGTGAGTTCGTAATCCGCGGTTCTTGTTCGCGGGTTGTTGTTGTTGAGTTTTAGTTTCCATTGTGAAAGACTAGATCACAAACAAACAAATGAAATATATATATTTACAAAATGATTCTATACACCCGATTCATAACATATTGATTTATTCCTAGGATGCTCGCAGCGTCAAGAATGTCCTTTTGAGGAAATGTCTACAGAAGAAACCCCCATAGTTGATCCGGAAATGAAAAACAGGAAGTCGTAATGTTTAACTTGACGGAAAAGACCTGTAATCTGAATTTCGCTAATTATATTATTATTTCATTTATTTTCACATAATTTTTTTTTTTATATAAAAGTACTTGAGTCTTTTTTTTTTTTTAAGATTACCGCACGCCCACGGCGACCGTTGCCTCAATTGGCTGTGTGTGGTGTACCCGGAAACGGGGCCTCCCAGTACTGAGGCACAGTTAAGTCCCCGATGTCACTTATCGGTGCAGAGTTGAGAGAGATGGCTGAGCATCACAATCCCCCCTGTGTTGCAGCATGATGAGAACCAAGCATTGCACACTGAGCTTGGGGGGATCACTTGGGCACCAGACTTAATACTGGCTCTTGACTGGATGGCCGCATGCAGGAGATTTCTACAATGGAGGGTTGGCAGGTGGTGGGTATCTGGAAGTGGCTCTGTGCAGGACGTGAGGATTCCTTGGGAGAGCCCAGAACCAGAGCACAGCATTGTGCAAGCTCTGCATAGTTGGAGAGCCCCCTGGATGACGGGGAATGCACAGTGTGCTACCCCACCTATCCCCAACTGCTAACTTAGAACCAGAAGTGGGGTCCTCTGTATGCGTGCCAGGCCAGGATACAATGCCTGGGAAAGATACTGGAGCTCAGAACTCCCTAACTCAAAGTTGCAGGATGGCAGAAAAGCCACGGGAAAGACAGGGCTATTTTGAAGATAACGCAACCATATTTTTACCATACGAGCTCGGACGCCGCCTCGGTAAACAAGGTCCGCGCAGAGCAGTGACATCCCCAGGCTGCTTGCGAATAGTCTACTACTGGGAACTTAAACAGATTAGGGATGAGCCCACTCTCCCGTTGAACAGGTGCTAAAGTCGTAGATACTGGGCCAGAAGGCGCACCGGAAACCACAGTATCACGCAACTCGCCTTTTTTTCTATGGAGAGTACACCGTCAAATAAATCTCGTAATGGTGCTCGCCCTGTGGAGCTCCACCAGGCAGGTGCAGTGCCGGGCTCTGAGCCTCGACAGAGCCCACCCTCAGCTACTGGAGGACCCTCTAGACCGTCTTGTGGAGTCAGCAGACGGCGGAGGAGAACTACTGACCAAAACAAAACAGAAAAAGAGAAACCCAGAGTGCCACTTGTCATGATGCACTGGAATGCAGAGGGAGTGAACAGCAAGCAGGCTGGATACAGCAAAAAGACAGAGCTGGAAAACATCTTGTATGAGAAGCAAGTCAGTGTTTGCTGTATCCAAGAGACTCACTTGAAAGCAGATCAAACCTTTAAAATAAGGGGATATCAATGCTTCAGATCCGACAGAAAAGATAGACGAAAAGGAGGAGTACTTACTCTTGTAAGGAATAACATTCCTGCACACGAAAGGAAAACCTTCATGGATGGAGCAGAATATCAGCTGTTGCAGCTAAAGGTAGACAAGATGGAAATAGAACTCCTGAACTATTACTGTCCGAACAACAAACCCCTGAGTCTCAGCACTATACAGGTACCAGCCACCAACTTTATAGCAGTTGGAGACTTTAATAGCCACTCCCAGAGCTGGGGCTATAACCATCTGGATCACAGAGGTGAAGAGGTTGAAACTTGGCAAGATGATCACTCCCTAATCCTAGTCAATAATGCCACAGATACTCCTACCTTCTACTCCAGAGGATGGCACACAACTTCAACACCAGATCTTGCCTTCTCCACACCAGATATAGCTGGATCTATTAGTAGAGAAGTAGGAGACCAACTAGGGGGAAGCGACCATCGCCCAATCTTTCTTACTGTCCAGAGTGCAACTCTCAGTACAGGCCCAGCCATTACAAGATGGAACTACAAAAAAGCCAACTGGGGTTTATTCAGGCATCAGGTGAACACGCTGCTGTCTACCCTCAAGGTACAGAACAGAGACATTAATGAAGTGGTAAAAGACTTCAACAGATGCATACTACAAGCTGCAAAAGAAACCATTCCCAAAGGATGCCGGCGTAACTACATACCATACTGGTCCAGCACACTCCAAGAACGTCAGGAAGCTATGGACAGGGCTAGAAAGGACGCAGAGTCTCAGCCTTCACTTGAAACTCACAACAAATGGAAAAAGGCTGTAGCAGAGTTTCAGAGAACAAAGCTAGAAGAAAAACGGAAAAGCTGGAGAACTAAAACGGCATCGCTGAACCTTGAGAAAGACGGCAGGAAACTTTGGAGATTAGTCAAGTCTCTAAATGAAGAGCGTTCCTCACCAAGGCAGACTATCACATTGGATGAAGGTGGCAAACTTTTCAGAGGAAAACAAGCTGCAGACTTGTTTGCTAGAAGATACAGTTCAGAAAGCAACTTACCCATTAACATAGACCATCAGAGAGAGATAAGAAAAGAAATACTGGCAACCAAGGGACAGACAGATACTCCTGCCCCAATGAGGGAACCCATCACACTAGGAGAACTACAGAAGGCTATTTCCAAGCTTAAGTTTCAAAAGTCACCCGGCCCAGACAAAATCAGCAACGAAATGCTAGTAAATCTGAGCTCAGCAGCAAAGACAAAACTGCTTGAGATATTCAACCACAGCTGGTTGAAAGGAACGGTACCCCAAGTATGGAGAGAAGCCATCACAATACCCATACTAAAGAAAGGGAAATGTAAGACCGAGGCTGCAAGTTACCGGCCAATCAGTCTCACAAGCTGTGTTGGGAAGACTATGGAGCGAATAGTCAACCACAGATTGAAATGGTATTTAGAGTCTGAGCAGATCCTGGTGCCGGAACAAGCTGGATTTAGAGAATGCTACAGTATAGAAGACCAAGTTACTTACTTGTCTCAAGCAATAGAAGATGCCTTCCAGGAGAAGAAAAAGGTCCTAACGATCTGGGTCGACTTCAAGCAGGCCTTTGACAAGGTGTGGAAAGATGGCCTCATTGCAAAACTTAGGAGAAGTGGAATCCAAGGCAACATGATGAAATGGATCCAGTCATACTTGCATAACAGGAGAACTAGAGTCACTCTTGACGGTCTGCAGAGCAGAAAAGTGTTGCTCCATCAGGGGGTACCTCAAGGAGGAGTAATTTCCCCAACACTCTTCCTTGTTTACATCAATGACCTGGTGAAAGATCTCCCTGCAGGAGTGAAAGCTGCCTTATATGCAGATGACCTAGTACTCTGGTGCGCTGATGAAAATGTCACCACAGCAAATTATAGAATGCAGCGGGCAGCAGACATGCTAGTGTCATGGGCAGAGAAATGGCTTATCACAATAAACACAGACAAAACCTCCACAACACTGTTCTCCCTCGCCCCCAAGGACAAATCAGCTAACATACACCTAGGGACAACCGTGATCAAGGAAGAAAGCTACCCCACCTATCTTGGGGTGACATTTGACCAAAGGCTTACATGGAATAAGCATATTGAAAATGCAGAAGGAAAGGCCCGAAGACGACTAGGCATACTCAGAAAACTAGCAGGTACCAACTGGGGAGCAAATGAACGAAATCTAAAGAAGATTTATAATGGAGTAATAAGACCACACTTAGAGTTTAGCTCAGCAGCATGGACATCAGCTGCTAACTCACATCTGCAGTCTTTGGACAAGGTGCAAAATCAAGCTCTCAGGCTCATTACAGGAGCCATGAAAACTACACCAATAACAGAGATGCAGAAGGTTGCTGGATTACAGACACTGTCCCATAGAAGAGACACAAAAAACCATGATCCAGATGGAAAAGTACAACAGTATGCCAATGCACCCAATGAAGGCAAGACTAGATGATCTGGCATTGGGACGTCTAAAGCGTAGCAGCTTTGTGCATCGGGGAAAAAGACTTATAAGACAGCATCAAGAAGACCTATCCATGAAGACAACACCACTGAAGCCCACCCTATACCCTGTACCATGGGAGCAGGCCAGCAGTGCCCTCCAAATTAATACATCAGTCAGTGGTCTCACAAGTGGATGTGAGTATAATGATCTGCAAAAAACGAACTGCTACATTGAGTATGATCCAAGAAAGCTATCCCGATCAATCATGGATACATGCCTATACAGATGGATCAGCAACTAATGCTGTTAGGAATGGAGGTGCCGGTATCTTTATCTCATATCCTGACAACCACTATGAGACTAGGCACATTCCCACTGGTAAATTCTGTTCCAACTATACAGCTGAGGTTCAAGCTCTAGAGCAAGCTGCAAATATGATTTATAACACCAACTCTGACTGCCACCAGGTAGTCATCCTCACAGATGCACTGTCTGTCCTGCAAGCTCTCAAGGGTGGTAAACTCCCGCATCTGAGAAATGAACTAAACAAGGTAGCTGCAAAAAAGAGAACCATACTTCAGTGGGTACCATCTCATTGTGGTGTACCCGGAAATGAAAAGGCAGATAAACTTGCAAAAAAGGGAGGAGAGTGTGAACAAGAAGATAATGAAGTCACATACTTTGAGAAAAAGAGAGCTATCCAGACTATCAGAAGAGAACAGAACCAACCCAAAGACGACTATCACACTCTCGACCGGCAGGGACAGATAACTATTTTTCGACTCAGGACAGGGCATAACAAACTGAATAAACACATGCACAAGCTACGACTGTCTGCTTCACCACTGTGCACATGTGGATTAAACGAACAAACTGCTGAGCATGTTCTACAGGACTGTCCTCTGTATGACCAGTTAAGAAAGACATACTGGCCCAATGACTCAACACTAAACTCAAAGCTATATGGAGTTAAAGAGGAACTTCAAACAACAGTCGAATTCATCATGAGAACTCGTCTGACGGTATAATCATCATAGATGCGATCGCAAGAAGAAGAAGATTAGAGGAAAAAATATTTTAAACGTGTTTGGTATATCAAGATCACTTGATTTATTATCTTTGTACATCTTAAAGATAATGAAATCTTGGAAATATATTCCCATGTGTGTCGTGAGGCACGGCCTGCCATATCTCCACAGATCTCAGTCCTGGTTGTTCTCCATCAGTTTTACTCTTTAGTTCTTCCCTTATTAACGGTAAAGGTAGACCCATCGTAAATAATGCAGTAGGGGAGTTAAGTTTTAAAGACTTCGCTTTACTAAGTCCAGCTTTATGAGGTGGGTGACCGGTCCTATTCCGCGTTGCCTAGGCCTTCACTAACTCAAGAGCAGATTCAGGTACGTATTTACAGCTGGATAGCGGGATGCTTCCAGGCTTCGAAACCGGTATCATTACCGTCTGAAAAACCACTCTGTCACTCGTTGCTTAAGTCGTCCATTATTTGTCCTCTGTCTGTCTCTACTTCTCATCTTTGCTCTATTGTCCTAATTGTTACAATGTTTTCTAGCGCTTTCCTTCTCACAGCATGTCCAGTGAAAATCGATCCCGATCTCCTTTTGTGATTATACATGTTACGACATTCGACTCAACAATAATTTGTATTTCCGTAGACGAAAGAACCATATGCGTGCTGAAAGCATTGTGAAGAATAGACCACCAGATGCTGTTTTATATGCGGATTTTCTGCTGAATCAAACAAGTGTAAAGTGCAGGACCTAATGTGTAAATCCCGGTATAGGCCGCAGTACCAGATGATCAGTTGCCAGCTACTGAATCGCTTCTGCAGAATATGTGCAAACATCAACCCATAGTGGATTCTCATATTCTGTTGCTCTGATCTGCAGATCAACATTGACCAGCAAGAAGATAAGACCCATGCTCCTGATTTTGCTGAAGAGGAGTAGTGTGTCGTATTTCGCGTTTGTGTGTGATAGATTCCCATCGTAATTTGATGTTTTCATTATCCGACTGCTCAAGAATCTTCGCTGCATTGGCCATAAAAACTGAATGTCGTATGACCATTGTGAGACTATATATAGTTTTCCTGAACAGTTGATGTTACTAAACGTGACTGATCCAAACTGTATCGGTTACTGCCGTTCCTTTGGACCTACCGGCTACGTAGAGAGGGGGAACATTCAGCATGGGCAACAGCTTGATCTCCATATAACTGTGTCCAAGCTCGCGCCCTGGCAAGAGAGACATGAAGACACTGGACATAAATCCAACAACCTGGGAGGGTGACGCTGCCGATCGCACAAAATGACGATGCTACCTACGACACCACCTTATATTGGACGAAAAGCTCTCACAACAAGCAAACGATAAAAGAACATCAGATAAAAAAGCAGCTGAGAGCTATCACCTCAGAGGCGCATTCCCATAGTCAGTTTTGACTTGAAGGTGGTTAATACTATCAATAAAAGTCCCGTGTTTCTAGTTTATCGTCCATTTGTAAAACTGTGTCAGTAGCTATTTTTCTTTACATATTTATATTATTTGTCCTGAAAGTATGCCCTTCCTTCTGCAAATGTTGAGCCTATGAGCCATTTACATTAATCAGCACACGATAAACCATGCCGAGCCTAATTTAGTTCCTGTCATGTCGCGCGCTTGATTTTTTTTTTTTAAAACTAAAATATGATAAAACGTTCAGGATTCTGTAAATATATTGACAACGTCATCGATCTGGTCACCAGGTTTAGCATTTATGGCTAGTGGGTGAAAGGGGTTGAAGTAAAGGCAGTACAGTGTAAGAAATCTATACCGACGGACAGAATTCAGATGCTTCGTGATCAGATGACTAAGAGTTAACGTTCCTTTCGGTGCACTAACTGAAAGACTAAATGTCAGAGGTTACGGCTGTTAATCGTGTTAAGAATGTAAACACAAAACATATTTTGGCGCGGTTATAGGGTTTCACTGTTGACAAAGTTGTATTTACTTATTTGATGGCTGCGTTAGTTTGGGCCAGTCACCAGTTACCAAAGTGTAAAAGCTGGTTTCAATCCCTAGAAACAATACGAATTTGTAGACGCAAAGGCGACCTAAGTACTCACACTTAGAGTAAGTGTACAAATACGTTGAATCACTTTGACGTTGTCGCCTCTCAATAGAGGTCTGTACTTTCTCAGACTTTAATCTTCGTATTTACTTACACGCCAATTGTCAAAGATAATGGGAAACTCCGCCTAGGCCGGTCCCAAGCCCGGCTGAAAAAGTGAGGAGGGATTCTGGGTGGCCTGCGTGCTTCATGCTTCTAAAGGAAGTAGCGTGTAAAACCGTGAATCAGCCAGACGGCTTGTATTTTATCTCCTTAACATTTTGGAAGGAAAATATCCAGTCCAACTTCTGATGGGTTATATTTAGGATATCTGCAGGGTGATTGAAAAGTCAGATGTATCTTCACTCCTGACTAAATTATATGAAACTGTCACTGGATTTACTCCCCTTGCTCTGCAGTGATGGTCCAACAATGGCCAAAACATAGAGTATCTAATGTGGGTCTTCAAAGGTATCTACCTTTGCACAAAATTATTCTTGGCAGAGATGCAAATAAAAGGATGATGATGCTTCTACCGTGAAGGAGTTTTCACAAGATATTCAGAAGTCAAGAACAATGCTGAACGTGTCGTAGCAAAGTTAACTTAGTATCTGCCCGCCACCTTTTGTGAAGAGATATATTGTTTGATCTTAGCTCGTTTAAGCCCCCGATTTAATTCAGTGAAATGTTAATTTAATAGCTCTTTTTAAGTGTATTTTAAAATGACTGAGACATACGGGTGCAGTACACTCAAAATGATTAAATAACTATAAATGTGTATATATATATAGATAACACATTTAATAATCAATTATATTTAACAGTGCAAAATCGAATAATTCTTTAAAAACTCATAACAGGTGATGTTATGGTTATTTACGGAAATTTTAGTTCTTGGGAAAGTTCACTTGGCAGTTTTTAATGTGTACTTAACTGCCAGTAGGGGGTCGGTTGGTTTCTGCTCCAGCCAATATTTGGTTCTTTGCAGATTGTAGACTGGTTCACTCTCATCACTGGTTAAGCCTGGTGTCAGAAACACGTTCCAAGAAGTATCATGGAGTAATTACGAAGTTGGTCCAGCATCTTCAAGACCCGTCTGATGATGGTGTCTAGCTTTGACTGAAGGCCACTTATACCACACACTTGTTCCACAGATAGTACCACCAATTGGTACCACCGACCCAAATTTCTGTGGGAATACAGATTGACTTCTGGCTCAGAGAAATAGTTAAGGCAACTTGTTTAAGATGTCCCTTATACGTGGTCTGTGGTATTACTTTTCGAATAGAATCCCAGTATGACTTAGTGTTCAGGTTCCTAGGATTCCAGGCTTTCCGTGTTAATAAAATTAGTTTTCCTGGGATACAAGTCCACAAGATGCCGAGACATGTTGTCCTGTCCTCTAAAGTGGAATCCTGATCATATTCCGTACTCTGGCTTGTCTGGCTGTCTTCTTGACGAGTTGAATTTCACAGTGCTCTTGACTGGCGAAAGTGCCAGATTATATTGCAACGCACATAGTTGTTACTATTTGACAAGGCTCCAGTCAAGAGTGTTGTAATTTTACATTTAAAATGTCAAGCCAATAGCCTTAAACTATGCATGTTATGATATTGGTATCCCAACACATGCTCATGGAATGTTACTGTGTGACACATAAGATGTGATTTCAAACATCACTTTCCATATAAGGTAGTGTGATTTCCGTTCTAGTATTGATCATGTTTACAACTCACAACTTCCTAAATTTATTACTGATCATATCTTCCCAGAAGCTATTACAACATTTCTGTCGTCTCAGGTGCGTGTCTGCAATATGTCACCAGATGGGTAATTTACCGACCCGTACCTGTGTAAACACTGACACTTATGCGACGTCTGGTTTGTGTCCTCTCCAAGACAGAAATTAGGATGTCACAATAGCCATATCAATGATAAGCAAACTCACTGGGCCATCTCCATGTTGTTTACAAGTTAATCCAGCGCCCACCCATGACCGGTGCATGAGAATTTGACCAGCATGACTGGCGGCCAATATTGCCTCCCCTGTGTCTAATCCCTCAGCGGGGATGATCAGGTACACAGACATGACGTGAATTACAGGAAGAAAGTGTAAACAATGACTCGAAAATATCAAATACGATCAGAGGTCGATGAAAAGAAAGTGAACGGCACAGAATGAATTACAGGATGGCACAGGCAAATGCCAAGTCTGAGGTCATTCTGTGACAGAAACAAATGTCAAAATAAAGACAATTAACTGCTGTTTTATTATTTAACATGCTGTCTGATGTGAAGTCTTGATTTGCAACCCATCATTCTTTACCCAAACGGAACGCCATATTTTATAAATAGAAGGATGCAGAGAGAACCGATGAAAATACACCTTTATGCAGTGTTTACAAATAACGTACTAGCCTAACAATGGCGATCTCAAATATGTGTAACCGGGTTTCAGTAGGAGATAAAATACAGCAATATGAGCGAAGTACAGCATGGCAGAGGTCAAGAATTCACAACTAGGAATGTTCATTTATAAGTGTGTGCAAAGACCTCCAAGGAAAGTATTATATTACGGGAGAAATCTCGAGTGGAATGTATCGTGACATCAGGCAGGTCAAAAATGTTGCTGTTTAGGCTACGCATACAATAAAACTAAAGCCTTAGATGAAGAAAATCGCTCCAGTAATAAGGAAGATAATAGAAATCTTAGTTTTCAATATTTGCTTATCGAGACAGATTTTACATACATTTTGGGTACACAAACACACGTTAGCAGTAAGCTCCCCTTGTCGTCCGGCCTTGGCCTATACATAGGACGTGCTCTAAATGGAAAGGGGTCATCATAATTTCAAAACTACAGCGAGCGCCAGAAAGTTAATGCAGATTGCTTTTGCCTTCTGTATCTGAGAGCAGATCCTAGATAGACTGTTACCCATTAACAGCTCGACTGTATGTACTTGAGGGTAAGAAAGAATGTATAGATATATGTATATATATATATATATATATATATATATATATATATATATATATATATATATATATATATATATATATATATATATATATATATATATATTCTGTTTAAATAATTGGTCAAATTGTGCATTAGGAAGTGTGTAAAATGTGTTAGAAAACTACGGTGTATTTCTGGTGGCCTTACAAGCATGTGTATATTTAAATAAATTGAGAATGTAAGCAAGAGTGAGTTCATAGTTTTAGACAAGCTTTTAAAGAATTATTTCTTGATGGAATGGACCACACACCAGGAACATAAGGAAGGATGAAAGGAATTGTTTTACTGTATTGATTGATATATTACTTAGTATGTTACACAAGACCTAATAAATGTATGGAGGCGAATCATGGACAGTTAGCTATAACCAAGGAATTGGAGAAAGATATGTTCACAGTGAACTGAATTATGTTAATGCTGACTTGATATGACCTGTGCGTCTACCTGCACTCTGTCGTCTGAAACTATCTCTTACCTCCTACTTCTGTAGAAAGGGGATAGAGATAGGCAATATAGTGGTGAAAATGAATATATTTCAGGTTGTATCCTGTAACTAAAGTCCACCTTAAGGAGCTTGACTCTAATATAGGAGCTAGTGATGCGAGATCCCTTGATGCCATTGGGACGGTCACCCAATCCTAGGCCTGGAGGAGACACAATTTCCTGCCAGAACAGAGGTGGAACAGAATCAAAGCCCATATTACAGATGAGTAGCCACACAAGGCTACTGTTCGGTTATCCCTCATCACCACAAAATAGTTTATGATGATCCAGAAAAGCATTTTATCTAGGCAACCGCCTTAGTCAGAAATAGACAAACTTAAGTACAGTGAACAATTTTGAAGAAATATTAGATAAAGACTGTCTTCAACAAAGTGATTTCAACTTAAAGAGAACATTTATATAATTCAAAACGACTGTAGAAAATTATGCCTATTTTCAAGTGTTTTTTATTTACTGATGTCATTGAATTGTGAGTTGTCTTTAAAGATTTTCAAGCAGAAAATAATATTTGTAAAAATAAATTGTAAATGTTTGCCAGCAGACTTACTTAAATTCTTTAAGTTAAGTTACAGTTCTTGTTGGTAGATAGTTTAGTTAATACCCCTAGCAGAGCTAATAAGAATAATAATAATATTAACAGAGGAGGATCTGGAGAGGAGCAAGTAGGAACTTAGAGTAATATATTGCCATCTTCTCTAGGAACTTATACAGCTTGATCCTACCTATGATGTCTATACACCCTTACTCTTTTCAGAGAAGGGGGTATTACTTATAGACCAGACTCTTATCTGGCACTATCCTGGTATCACCTGATACAACTTTATGTCCAGGATATCTTATAATTTCAATAATAATCAACCCTCTCATGACACTGTGTCACATTAATTTTCAGCTCAGCATGAAATCCAGTTTGTTCTACACATGATTTCACAGTGGGTAGCAATTTTTGCTGTCTCTTGTAACGTCAGTTTATTGGCCATTTTAGGTTTTATTACGTGACTGATACCCAAACTGTATCAGCTACTGCCATTCCTTTGGACCTACTGGCTACATAGAGAGGAGGAACATTTAGCATGGGCAACAGCTTGATCTACATATAATTGTGCCCAAGCTCGCACCCTGGCAAGAGAGACATAAAAAAGGCACTGGACATAAATCCAACAACCTGGGAGGATGACGATGCACAAAATGGCGATGCTGCCTATGGCGCCACCTTATATTGGGCGAAAAGAAGCTCTCACAACAAGCAGAAGATAAAAGAACATCAGATAAAAAATATAAATCTGTGAAGAAAAAAATGGTACTGATGCAGTTTTACAAATGGACGATAAACTAGAATCACAGGACTTTTTTTTATAGTATTAGCCTCCTTCAGTCAAAACTGACTATGGAAATGCTCCCCTGAGGTGATAGCTCTCAGCTGCTTTTTTATCTGATGTTCTTTTATCTTCTGCTTGTTGTGATATAAGTGTAAAAACAAATTTAAAAAAAAATTCCAGACATTCTGGGATTTAAAAATAAAAACCAAAAAAAAACTTATTTGTCAATGGCAGTTATTCCTCATTTGCTTCAAGTATATCTGGTGGACACAAGTGAGGATATAAAAATGTAATAATAGGAAGAGATTGTGTAATCACCCTGTAGTGTCACTATGCCATAATGTCACTCAACTATTCAAGACAGAATGTCCCCTGTTAAAGAATCTCACAACGCATCACATACAAAAAAAAAACTGAAAGGAGTCAAGAGCTGCTGACTCACCTTTTTGTTTTTTCCTAGGAAAATCTTCAGATTTTGGCCTGGAATATTCATAATCTAAATTATCAAGGAAAAACTGCACAGATGGCAGCAGAAATGAGAGAAGAAGATGCAGGTGATGGATAAGACATTGTTATTGGATAGGACATATACTGAGGACACTTGTAGATAGCATTACAAAGCAATCCTTGTTCTGGAATTCCCAGGGTAAGAGAGGTAGAGCCCTGTGGAAGTTCCCGGGGGTGGGGTCTTATGAGACAAAGAAAGAATAGGACTACTGCTCCCTCAGACGTGTCATCGTCTTCAGTGATCCATAACCGGCAACCGTCAAAGCAGTCAGTGGCCATCACGCCTGGGGGCATCTTGTAGGACAGCAACAAATTGATTCCACTTTGCTCGGTCGGCGGCCATCCTTCGTACAGTGCCCCAACTCTGGTTCATTCTTTGCATCTCGGCTTCCACACTTCTCCACCAAGTTGTTTTTGGTCGGCCTCTCTTTCGCTTTCCCTCGGGGGTCCATAGCATAGCTGTTCTTGTGATGGTATTAGGAACCCTTCTGAGGACGTGGCCAACCCAACTCCAGCGTCAGCTAGCTATGATGATGTGCATGTCCTCCTGGTTACTCCGACTAAGTAATTCTTGGTTGCTGATGGAATTCGGCAAAAGATTCGGAGAATTTTCCTTAGGCAGATTGTGTGGAAAGAGGATAGTTTCGACATTTCCTTCTCCAGACATGTCATACAAGGCAACTAATAGGAGGTTGCATATTGGACTGGTAACCTCATCTTGTAAAACAAATTGCTACAGAAAACACTTCCACAAGAGCATGTGAATGCTTTGTGCAGACGGCTGTAGCATGGGCTCCATAGGGAGCAAAGAAGAAAATGATGACAAAGATAGGTAGAGGGAGATAAAAAAAACACATGGAAACGAGAACTGGAGACAAAAATTAAAGTCATAAAGAAGACATGAAAGGATCTTGAGCAAACAGCACAGGACAGGAGGACTTGGCATGAATTTGAGGCCTATACTCCTTCAAGAGCTGAAGATAATGAATGAATGAATCATTACAATACCAACGCCACACACACGCAAAGATAACTATTTCACTACATTATATAACTAGTGGGTGCTCTAGTCTGTCAGCTCTTTCAGTATGCGGTAATGAGAGAGCTGATAGACAGCCATCAACAGCACCCACAGTGGGTACACTGAATATGGATAAGGGAGAGATACTGAGAACAATTAATGATCGCCTGTTAGAGAACGACTCTGCAACAGATGAATCATCAAGGTTAAGACTGTTGGAATTTGGCATCAAACGTAAGGCTAGTAGAGATGGACGTATGAGAGAATGCATCGTCATGTATACAAACAGCAAGCTACAAGAACAGTTAGCACGCACACTCATCGACATATACTGAGGGAGACTGAGCACATATGGGTTTGCCCGGAGTGCAATGATGTTGATTCTGTTTTTTTTTTTTTTTTCTTAACCCTTCGGCCCAATGACATGTCATTGCGAGGCTGAGGAACCTGAGGACTTTCCTTCCAACCCGGTCAGGAGCTTCGCTCCTTCCCATCCACAGAGGGTTTATCACAGGAGCCATTCAGGTTATTCAGTCAAATTTCCGGTCGGAAACATTCCTTCAAACGCCGACGCCCGGGTTTGAACCATGAACACCTGGTCGCCAGTACAACGCCGAAGCCATTACACCAGCGCGGCTCCCGTTGATTCTGTTCAACAATAACAATATAACTTATGATACAAACAAGAAGTTTGTTAGTTTGCACTAGGCTTTATTAACTACATTAAAAACAACATAGAAATATGTTTTTATTTCTAACTACAACATCAATTAAATCAATAAAATATTTGTCCATAAACAAAATATATTGCACATAGTTTATAGAGAAAATTAAGCCAATCATACAATTTTAGTTGAAGAAGCAGTAAAATATCTTGCACAAATGCAGTGGAAACTGAAAAAGGATGTTTGTTGGTTTTTCATGACCACTATATAAACTTTGAAACTAAACATTAGACGTAGATTTTTTCCTATATTTTGTTTAAAAGTGAACTTTGCACTAATGTGATCTCTATTGGTTAGCAATGAAGTTTGCTGTCATAAGATTTGTATAGATTAACAATGAAGCTTACTTTCATGGTATCTATGAGAGCTGAAATTGGGCCTTGTTACCTGAGATCCATATGGGTTAACAATAAACCTTAATTAAGGAGGAACAGGATCAGTTACAAGTGAACATTGCTTTCCTAGGACCTCTATAGTTTAACCAAATTTGGTTTCATTTGGTTTTAAGGACTATCTTCATTGCACCCGGACAACTCCATCAGTGCTCCGATCTCCTCCCTAAGATCACACAAGGAGGATCTCAGTACAGTGCACAAACTCCATAGCACCGGTGAGAATCCCAATGTGTGTATATAGGAATCACACATTCTATAAATATTTTTGTTGTGGGTAGGATTCTAATTTTTCAATTTTGCCAGGGCAGCGGCCTAATGGCCTACTCTTTACGATTTCCAACTGCCGTGGGATTTTTAACGCGCGCAACGGGACCTCCTATTTTTTTCGCCCTTATCCGAGAAGGCTAGGTATCCGATCTCACTACCCAGGAGACCAGGGGGGGAGTATGACATCATTAGGACCACTCGTTCTGAAAAACATTTCTATAAATTATATCCCCTCAACTGGGAATCAAACCCGTACCTCTAGAACTCGAGGCGGACGCCCTACCTCTAAGCCACTCTGACCCCCTTAAATATACTGAACAAAGAGTAAAAGAATAAAAAAAGTCAAGCGTTTAACAAACAAATGCCATAAGGACAAAATAGTAACAACAAATAACATCCTAAATATATAAGGCTATGCATATTTTTAAAAATCTCAATTGCCTTATCCTACTTTTTCGTTTTAATGACTGCCATTCTGTATTGTTACTAAATGAATAGTGAAACATGCAGTTTTAACTCTTTAAGTCCCAAGCAAAAAAGTGGGTTTGGCCCAAGCAAAAATGGCCACCCCAGTGCGTTTTTATTGTTGTTGTTTGGAATTAATTTTAAAAAATGTTCATATGCATAAATAACCAAAAGTCCAAAATGGATGGCTATACTTTAAGAAAATAGCGTTTTTGAGTTGTCAAAATTAGAAAACACTGGAAAGAATTAGATGAATTCGTATAACTGTTGTCGGGCCAATTCTATCAAGAAGTACAGTAACTGGCTGTAGGAAATTAAAAGAAGAATTGCAATTGCTTCACATAAACTAGGTTTCATTTTTTAGGTAGGGATGAAAACCATTTCTCGATGTCTTTGCCTTCCCTAAAAAGAGAAAATCAAAGTTCACAACTGATAGAGCATGCATATATTCCCCAGTAGCCCTCGAGAAGCAAGAACGGCTAACCATTCTGGACACTCAATTGTGTGAACAGTTGCAACAAAAAGCTGATTTTACTGTCATCATTCGTTAATGAAACTTGCTCAACAGAAGGATTTTTTGAATAATACCATCATTATTTTTACCCTGGACAGCAAAAAAAATCTGCGGACATTTTTACTGCAATTCACTTGTGCGTACAAGCATTTTCAACTTGAAGATTTAAACCAAAACGAAATAAGCACTTAATTCTCCGATGAAATTTTGAATGGTTTTATAAAAATATGAAATAATAGTCCATGGCTGAAAAACGTGATGGAATTTGGCAGTTTTCTCTGTATGAAGCAAAAAAAAAAAAAAAAAAGGGGACATGGGGTTTACCTCATACAATTAAAAACAGGATGATTCCAGGACATCCTACAAGAGATTGTCCTGAACTTGTCTTTGTGTCTTATGCACAGGTCGACTTGCGGCAAATCCTAGATGTAATTACACTTAGTTTCAGCTGTAATAGAGGACAACAACTAATTTTAAAGTTATAATTTGTACATGATGATACTTTAAACAATAGTACGTTTTTTTTAGTTGTCAAAATTAGAAAACAGCCCTAGAAAGAATCAAGAGATACGAAAGCTAGTATACTGTTGTCGGGCCAAATGGGTCTAGAAAGAAGTACAGTATACTGGCTGTTGGGACTTAAAGAGTTAATCTGATGTCTCAGCTAGGTTTCAGCTTTTTTAGGTAGGGATGACCAGTTCCATTTCTCGATGTCTTTGCCTTCCCTAACTCAAGAGTAGAATCAGGTACTCACTTACAGCTGGGTAGACTGATGCATTATGCTACTTGGTTTCAAACCCAGTAGCTTTCCCTCAAGAAGCAAGAACTCTAACCATTCTGCCACTCAAAGCCCTGTGTGACCATTAAGGAACAATTTTAAAGCTGCCCAACTTTTACTGTCATTTTTCTGTTACAGCCCTGCAAACTTTCTCAACCGCCTAAGTCTGGTTTTTTTTGGAATAAGTACGCATTATTTACCCAGTGACCGCAAAAAAATCTGCGGACATTTTTGCAATTCTACTTGTGCGAAGCAGCATTTTCAACTTTGAAGATTTTGAAACCAAAATGAAAAGCAGCACTTAATTCTCTGATGATCTATGAATGAGTTTATCAAGAGTATATGAAATGAAAAGCTCCATGGCTGAATGATGCATGATAATTTGGCAGTTCTCTGCATGAAGCAAAAACAAAACAATAGGACTTGAAGTTAGTTTATCGCACATACAATTAAAAACAGGATGATTCCTTGAGCCATCCTAGAAAAAGAGATTGTCCTCGACTTACGAAGTATGTGTCTTATGACCACACGTGCTTACGGCAGTCATCCTAGAAGTAATGTACACTTACGTTTCATTACTCATTACAGTAGAGGAATGTACAGTACAGTAATTTTATGTTATAATTTGTACGTTGTGTTACTTCATTATAAACAATGAGTACAATTTGTTTAACATACAGTCATACTTCGCTTTACTGTGTGTCGCTTTTTGGCGATTCACTTTTCAGCACTTCGCTAATACGCCGCTTTTCAATCATATTCATGATTTTCGGTGCTGGCCTCACTCATTCGGTGACTTTCAGCATAACATGCTCACACTCGGCAGCTGAGAAAGAGAAGTGAATGCGCCTGCGCCATTTTATTCTCGTTCATTCAGCACCTGTGTCGTTCAAGTCTGTTTACAGAAGGTGTTCGCTTTGCTTCTCTTTGTGTTACTGGCAATTTTCAAAACTTTTACAGAAATATTTATATTTACTAGTGTAAAAGCCCATCATAAGACGGGAATTAAATTCAAAAGCACCAATACCTAATGGCAATTTTACTTATTCAAAAGTATTTTAAAAAAACAATAATATTTGTTTTACATCTGATGTTAAAAGTCTGAACTTGACAGAAGAGCATCTTGATTTTCTGTTGTTTTAATCTGGTACAACTTAAATTGTGGATCTCCGCATCTTCCAGTAACATTTTACTAATAATGTAGTTTTACACTCTTTAATATTAATATATTTTTAAGTACTTTTGTTCATGAAAAAATACACCGATATAAGGGAACCAAATAATTTTGTATAAAGTATGAAAGAGAGATGTTAGTGGCACCGTCATTTGCGCATTGTGTTACTATTTTCGGGAGAGTACATATAAGGGAAACAATACAATTAATGTCTAACTTTCAACCAAAGTTGCATCCCTTAACGTTAGTGACAGAAAAAGCTGGGATTTTATATATATTGATAATGGAAATTAAGTGTAGTAGTAAAAAAAGAAGTAGTAAGCCTCTTACTTTAAAAAGTTATGTATGATTAAACTTAGTGAGCAAGGTATGTCTATGGCTGAGATAGCCCGCAAGCTAGGCCTAGCTTGCCTAACAGTTAGTACAGTTGTTAATGCTATGGCTTTTGTTTAGGCCTAGCTCTATTTGTTTTACTTTCATATTGTTATTTTAGACCAAGCTTTATTGCGCACTTAATATATGATAATGTATGCATGTTATTTAGGCTTTTAAGCACCATTACATGCATTTGCAAGCTAAAAAGGCCATGCTTCGCTTTTCGGTGATTTTCACTTTACGGCCGGGATCTGGCCCATAACCCGCCATAAACCGACATATATTTTAGCATTCAGACATGTTACTTAAGATCTGAACTTTGAACTTTTTTGCCCTGCTTTAGAGTGAAAATAAAATATCACGCAAAAAGATACAAATATCAGCTTGGAAAAAAAAAACAACAGGAGTGCTGAAAACATGCATCAAAACATGACACTTATGATCATGACAAATGAACAGTGAAGTAAAAGTTCTCTTGTAAATTTGCAAAAGTAAAAGTAAAAATATATTGGCAGAAAAGTAAAAATAATTTACAAAATTAGCAACAGAAAAAAAAAAAAAAAGGCCCAGAGCCAAACCGTGGCTCAGATAGCTTTTTCTTTCATACAGCAAAACTTTGGCTCAGATACTTTTTTTTCATAGCTCCAAAAATAAAGTTCATCTTTAGTTCAAGTGGCTATGATAGGATCACTTGCAAAACCTATATTGCCAGGCGACATGCAAATATCTCATATCTTTTTTTGACATTTAAAAAAAAACCTTATTTAGTCACGTAGACTACATTTTGCCTTTTTTTTTCATGTTGTCATTACTTTGATTACATTTATTATTTTCTTTTCCATCACTATCATGTGTATTATGTGCTGATGAAGGAAAACTTTTCTACATTAACATAAGAATAAATGCATGAAGGCATATATGGAGTCATCCTTAAATGACCACCAGCTATGCACAATGCTACAATATAATGTAATGCTAGCATGACCAATCCATCAGCTGTAATACTAGCATGTCCAATCCATTAGCTGTAATGCTAGCATGTCCAATCCATCAGCTGTAATGCTAGCATGTCCAATCCATCACCTGTAATGCTAACGTTTCCAGTCCATCAGCTGTAATGTTATATTTCTATCCAACGCTAATGACACCGAGATGCAAAGAATGAACCAGAGCTGGGGCACGGTACAAAGGATGGCCGCCAACCGAACAAAGTGGAAGCAGTCTGTTGCTGCCATGCAAGGTGCCACCAGGCATGAAGGCCACTAACTGCTTTGACAGTCGGCGGCTAAGGATCAAAGAAGAAAGAATGCTAATGAAAATGTGTTCAAAAATCTGCCAAAAAACTTTCGATTTTCGGAATATTTAGGTTTTCAAGTGTTTGGATTCAGGGATACGGACCTGTTGAATAGAACTGCCTCGACATTCTTGTGTTGGACTTGATTTCTTTAAATTTCCATAGATTTCCCAGTGCAGTGAAAACTCCTCTTGTTTCTGTATTCTTATTTCTTATTCTTTGTTCAACGTATTTTTATTTGATATCACAATCTGTTCCTCTAATTTTGTCTACAGTGTGTTCCAAATTATTATACATACTTCCAATGCATTTAAATCAAACTTAATACACTATTTTTTGCTATTTTGCAAGAACAGAGCAGGATAATGCTACATACAAATGAATATTGCCATTAGATTGTTATTCGTGAAGTTTTTTTTTATAGAAGGTTGCGCAGATCTAAAAACGCACACAGTGGAGGACCTGAGACATCAGATTTAAACTGCATGTTTCACTATTCATTTAGTAACAATACAGAAAGGCAGTCAGTTGTTCATCGCCATGAATAATGCATTGTTGTAGGTCATCAACACTTTGAACATCTGTGACTTTCAATGTGAAAATGCCATAGTTCTATCTCAAATGATAACTGAGTTATCAGCATTAAAAGTGTGTATACATCAATTTTGAAATGCACTGTATATTGCTGCCAAGATGTGTGTGTATATGTTACTCCACATTTTGTAGGGAAATTTCTCCAAGTGCAATGTGGCTATCATTTGCACATTTGTTTTCATAACTTCGACTTTTCTCATATTAGAAAGTCACAATCAACAGATTTTGAAGGAAAAAAAATGGTGTGTATTAAAATCCAGCTCTCATTTTAAAAAGAAACACACATAAAAAGAAAATCTGAGAACACTGCAGAGTCATAATTTCACTGGACTTGTACACTTACCCTTCATAGAGAGGTATTGTGCGGTGGGAGAGACTTTCATGATTATCAGATTATTTCATGTAGTAACTCTCTCCTACACAGCATTTACAGACACATTTTTAGTTTGCCTTTGAAAGGCTGATACTATACTGTATTGTGTGACAATTCATTTCCCTCCACTGCATTACAGTCCATCATTCATTTAAAGTACTGTTTTTGACAATAGTGTTAAAGGCCGTGTGATGTGGAATGTTTGCAACAAAATTTCTCACCCAAACAGAAACAATAAATATAAACCACATTTAGTACTGTAATAGTTAAAATAAACATAATTATGAACTCTGATGTCAATTTTTTGGCATAACAGTCATTTTGCTACTATTATGTATGCAACCATTGTTCTGCGGATTGGTTTCTTAGTGTGGCCACACTAGTAACATCTATAGCTCAATGCAGCTACTAAAACATCTAGAGGAAGACGCAGCTAAGAGATAAAGAATATAATAGCACAAGCAAAAGCAGCATTCCAGTAAATGAACAGCATCCTATGCAACACATCTTTGTTAATGGAAATAGGGAATCAAGCTTTTCAGTGTCATAAAGAGATGGCTCATTCATACAGAAGTGAATTACAATAAACATTTAAAAAAAATAACTGGATACTTTATAATGTGTTTTATGGAGGAATGCTAAGTATATGGTCAGCAAACAACTAATGAAAATGTCCTGAAAAAAGACGTTGATGCACAAAGGAAGCCCACTTCAAACATCAGAGGGATGTGGTACACTTTTATCTCAAAAGTTCTGAGAAAAGTAATATTAGAAAATATTGCAACAACTATGAATACTGAAGAAGAAATAAAGGATGGCACAGAGAGAGGATACCAACCAGTTTAATTACATGGCATGGAAGAAGTCAACAGCAAAAATAATAACAGCCTAGGGACAAGAAGTTGTGTAGTGACACATTAGTCTATGCCAACCAGAGAGGAAGATGAAGAACACAGTTGTATTATTGTTTTTAAAACTCATACTTCATAGGATATTCCTACAAGATGCAATTATTTGCAACTTAAAGTAGTTCACATGCAGAAGAATATTAGCAGAAAAATATATAGGGATACAAAATAAAAAGGTATTGTGCTTCATTGATAATAAAGTCTCCATCATCATAAAATAATTAAATGCCTAGAAAAAATGGATATGGATGGAAAAATAAATAAGAATAGTCAGTAACCTTTTTCAGGAATACACTGTAATAGTAAGATCTGGCAGGAATTACTCATCACATATAGAACAAAACAAGCTGTGAGACAAGGTTGCATACTGTCCTCTGCCTATTTAATATCAACACACAAACAATTTTTAAACAGTTACTGGAAATTCTAAAGCTGAGGGAAGAACAACAAACAACCTTAGATATGTAGATGATACAGTTTTGTTTGCTGAAAGTGAACAGGAATTACACAAAATTAGTGAATCAAGTAAATAAAATAAGTCATCTATATGGATTGGACTTTAACACTGCGAAAATGGAAAATATGATAATCAGGAAAAGACACGATAAGCTATTACAAATAAGAATAAATAGAAAGCTGCATGAAATAGTCAAGAGTTTCTCACAGCCTGGACACATAATAATTGATGATGGCAGATGTGAAACAGAAATCAAGAAGAGAATAGGAATGTTCAAAGCTATGTTCAACAACATGAGATAGACACTATAACATCTAAACAAAAAACTCATAAATTAAAACTGAGAGTCATCAAATAATATATACATTCATCACTGCTGTATGGTGTAGAAACAAGGACAATAAACAGGCAGTTAGAAGAAAGAATCAAGGTCCTTGTGATGTAGATATATAGAAGAATGGGGTGCATCTCACGGAAAGAGAAGAAAATTAATAAAGAAGTCCTAGAAAAGCTAGCAATGAATAGAGGAAATTTATTTTTTTTCCTTTAACCAGCGGCACTTGGGCTTTCAGCCCTTCAGTCCAATGACATGTCATTGCGAGGCTGGGGAGCCTGTGTACTTTCCTTCCAACCCAGTCAGGAGCTTTGCTCCTTCCCATCCACAGAGGGTTTATCTCAGGAGCCATTCAGGTTTTTCAGTCAAAAATCCCGATCGATGACACTCCTTCAAATGGTCACGCCCAGGCTTGAACCTTGAACACCTGATCGCCAGCGCAGCTCCCGAATAGAGGAATAATGAGTGAGGTCAAAGTTAGACAGCTGATAATATTTTGGCCATATAAAAAGACCATAAACCATAATGGAAGTAAAAGTTGAAGGCAGACGTGCAAGAGGAAGACAGCGCTATACATGGGAAGATAACATCAAGAGATGGACAGGAAAAAAGACCATCAGAGTGCACCATCAAGAAAAGAGACAGAAGACAGAGATCCATTGCAGACGACCTTCGAAGTGAAGATAGCAGCTTATGTGATCTGGTTGGAAGTTCACACGAAACAGCTGTCAGAAAACAATCCTGGCCGATGAACATGAAAATCAGATAACTCTAAGCATGGTCTGTGTCAACTCAAATGTGTCATGCAAATACTGCCATTCACACATATTTTTATTTTCATTCATAGATTTGTTCCACTCTACAACCCAAAGTAACATCATAAACATCTAAAAAACAAATCAAACAACTGTATCAAAGATACAATGGCCAAAACAAATAATTATTACCAACATGAATTCTAAATTGGCTGTTGCTGTCGCCCTGTTTTCACTCA
Source organism: Oreohelix idahoensis (assembly GCA_024509875.1). Classification (NCBI taxonomy): domain Eukaryota; kingdom Metazoa; phylum Mollusca; class Gastropoda; order Stylommatophora; family Oreohelicidae; genus Oreohelix; species Oreohelix idahoensis. The sequence goes on from JAMPIV010017459.1 coordinate 223,788, forward strand.
CAGATCTGCCCCACTCTAATCCCAGAAGTTACACCATGAATATATCTAAAAATAAGTCAAATCTAAAATTACAGTAAAAAGTACATGGAACAAAACAAATAATTATATTACTGACATAAAGTCCAAATTGGCTGTTGCTGTCGCCCTGTTTTCACTCGCAGATTTGCCCCACTCTGGTCCCAGAAGTTACACCATGAATATATCTTTAAAAAAAAAAAAAAAAATCTAAACATTACAGCAAAAAATACATGGAACAAAACAAATAATTATATTACTGAAATAAAGTCCAAACTGGCTGCAATAGGCTTTGAGGACTGTGGGCTCCAGAAGTCCCACATCTTGTCCTCTGGAGGACGGTGTCACTGGATATGTCCTTTCTTTAACAAATAAAGAAAGAAGAGAACAACTGCTCTCTCAGGCATGGAGGTGAGTAATTTAACTGTTTAGAAGATTTATTAACAGCCAAAAACCTGAGCTCCAAGTTTATCTGCTGAACATTGGATTCGTGGACTATGAAAAGGCATTTGACACTATAGACAGAGAATCACTTTGGAAATTGATGAGGCATTATGGAGTTCCCATAAAGATCATTAACTTAATAAGAAAGACCTATGAAGACATGACATGCAGAGTTCTTCATGAAGGACAACTTAGAGAACCGTTTAGGATTAGAATGTGGAGTGAGACAGGGATGCCTCTTGTCTCCATTTCTTTATTTTACTTCACCCAGTTATGACAAATCACAAATACTACAGCATCACAGAGCAGCCAGAAAAAAGCACACACAAAAAAACCCCCAAAAATAAATAAACACAAGAAACAAGATTTGTTCACTGGCTGATGTCTAACTGCCTTCTCCTGATGTCCTGTCAGCTCCGTACGATTGGGGAGGAGTGATAACTCCATGTGAAATGGCCTCTCTTTCCAAAGAAGCCAGTTGTCTGCGCAGCTTGCTGACTTTTGACCTCAGCTCTTTATCGTACTCTCTGATTTTGTAGATTTCTTGCCAAGCTTCTTCCTGTGGGGCCTGGTTTATGACACCCCGAAGGTACAGCCCTGTCCACACAGTCTGGAGAAGATAGAAGAACTGTTTTATACAATGACAAACATTTTTTTCCTTTAGACATTTTCATTCTACCACAAATATTGTGAAAATAAACAGAGAAAGACAAAGATTAAGAGAATAAATTTTATAAATTATTATACTTGAAGGGACACCCCTACAAGATGTAGAATAATACATATATCTTCGCAGCAATACAGATAAAGTTGGAGGAACAGACAATGAATATCAAAATAAGATGATGAAAGACAAGAGTTTTCACTGCACTGGGAAATATATTGAAATCAAAAGACATCAAGTCCAACATAAAAATCAGAATCCTCCGCTCAAATGTCCTATTCTATAGTTCTGAGACATGGAGAAAAACAAAATCAACCAAGAAATTCATCATCATCAGCTGCCACCTCCACAATGAAGGTTGACTGTAATGGATCTCCAACTTCTTTTGTCTCTTGTCTTGATGGTGCACTCTGATAGACTCTTTCCTGTCCATCTCTTGATGTTATCTTCCCACTTATAGCGCTGTCTTCCTCTTGCACGTTTGCCTTCAACTCTCCCTTCTATTATGGTCTTCTGCAAGAAATTACAGATTTTTAAAAATTGGTGCATGCATAGAATAGAAGGATTGAAATGGCATGACAAGATCACCAGTTTGGAACTGATGACAAGAACCAGACAAGTGCCAGTAGAACAGGAGATGAGAAGATGCTGGTCACATATAGGACACACTTTGAGTAAACTTGCTGATAGCTTTACCAGGCAGTCCATATTCTGGAATCTCCAGGGTAAGACAGATAGAGGGAGATTAAAAAACACAGAAGAGAACCGAAGAGAGATATGAAAGGGATAAAGATTACATGTTCTACATGGTGATTGACAAGTCACCCCTTATTTTTAAATTTTGACATCCTCACTTGTATCCATTGGGTATGCCATTTATCTTGAGTATAAGTTGAGAACTTTATTCCTATTTTGGATCTTAAAAAACATGCACCCGACTTATAGTCGAGTCAAAATAAAATCCCTCCCCCTTCCCACCGCATACTGGGTTGCGTTTTGTAGGGAGAAATGCTGGACACTATTCCCGCTTTTCATGCAAAACAGAGGCTAAGCCCCATCCCCCCACCCGTTTCATTGTACAAATGTGGAGATCTCGGCTCCTGCAACTTTTGAGTTAGCGGTTGCGGAAGGAGACATGGTAGGGAAGCGACAAGGCTGGTGAACAAAAATGGCTACATGCATGGTTACCATGCGATGACGGGACCTTTTTTTCACTGCAAATAATAAGTTGATATAATATGCTGTGTTAAAAATACTGTCTGACTTCTTAATGAGAATATACATGATGATATTTAATATATGGGTTTGTGATGTCACCATCATGGAAGATGAGGTGCACACTTGTAGGAAAACATAACTAACAGTTCACGTATATAATAACAGGGTGGCAAGTAAAAGCAAAAAAAAAAAACTATCGTATAGGATTTCTCATACTATCCATTCATAAGCTTCTAGGCTCAGCCCTTTGTTCATCTTCATAATTACCCTACCCATTCTTCGCTCGATCATTACATTTCCACACACTGATACAACCGCGCATGGATATAAACATGACATACAGTAGTCCCATCCACCAGACACCAATTTCCTGCGGTACGCTATATTTTGAAGGCGGAGCTTAAAAACCAGCACTTGCGAGAGCGGGAAAAACAAAAACATACACTCTATGCACGATACAAACGATAAACAGTAAATAAAAAATGTACATCATACTTTTGTACTTCCTGTCATGTGTACACAGGTACACACAGCTGTATTAATCATTTGTTGTAAATACACTGACATTTAGTTTTTTTTTAAATTTTTTTCCAGAAAGTGCTAATACAATGAGTTTGAAAAGAAAATGTACTTCTTATGCGGCTGGCTTTATGGTGAAATTGCTAGAATTTGCAGAAAGTCATGGCAATTCCAATGCGATGATGGAATTTGGAATCAATGAAAAACTTGTTTGAGACTGATGTAAAATGAAAGAATATTTGCAAGAAATGCCGAAACGAAACAGGCAAAGAGAGGAAACACATCGTCATTTACCGCTCTTGAAGAAGACATAAATAAATGGGTTTTAACTCAGTGGCAACATGATTGCATCATTACTCAAGGATCAATTTGAATTTGTGCCATTCAATTGAAAAGGAGTGGACAATATAGAAATTTCTTGCATCTGTTTTTTAACTTTGACTTATAATTGGGTCATTCATTTTGGAAGGTTTTAAGTCCTAAAATCTATGGGTCGACTTATAGTCGGATTGACCTATACTCGAGTTTATACGGCATATGAAACAAATGTTAGAAACAAGTAGCATTGTCACGTGACTAAAAAGTTGTTTTTCTTTTATTTTCAGAAATAAAACTGACATAACAAGAGACAGCAAAAACTGCTGCACGCTATGAGGTCATGTGTTACACAAGCTGGATCTCTTGCTGAACAGTAATACTAATGTGACATGACACAGATTTCTATGCTGTAAAACATTTATTTTGACGTTTGTTTCATATAAATTAGTTGAACAGGGGTGAAGAAATAGCAATCGTAAAATAGGGAGCCTACTCTGCCGTGTCTCCACCTTGGCGAGGTAGAGGAGCTTGTGTGTCCCCATGACCCCAAGAGCTATGCCGGCGGTAGCATAGCTACCAGCAAGGTCTCCCAAGCTGGACAGGTCGAAGGGTAGGGACCAGACAAAGAGAGACACACACACCTGCTGCCTTGCAGGCAGGCTGGGGACAGTCATGGGCTAAGGAAGGCAACCCTACAGAAATACCTGTTGAAATCGGGTGCACTGAGCCACAGGCTTAACGAAACAGTGCAACATACTTCGCTTAATGATGACAAAATAGGGAGTGAACAGTGTATTTAACAGTTAAGATTTCTCTTTATTACTTCCACTGGTAATGATATCAATCGCCAAGCCAGCGAAAGCAAACTCTGAACTAATATAAGGCAAGAAGTTTAAAACGGGGTAAGAGAGGCCAAGGAAGACCAAAGAACACATGGAGAAGAGAACTGGAGACAGACATGAAGGGCAGGAAGAAGACAAGGAAAGACTTTGAGCAGATGGCACAGGACAGGAAGACTTGGCATAAGTTTGTTGAAGGGCTATGCTCCTTGGGAAGCTGAAAAATAACGAAGAAGAAGAAGAATCTATGTCTATTTTTGGCATTTTCCCTGGATAGTTCAACTGCTTCAAAGTTGCCCAACAAATGCGGAACAGAGAAAGCACATAATGCCGACACCAGTACCATTTGTGGAAAAGCTCTATGGATATTCAAATAGCCTCAAACTGACTACTGTTTTCTTTGAAAACGTTCAAGTAGACATCTGAGAGTCTCAGAGGAAACAAATAAAGAATAAGGCTACTTCCCCCCTCAGACTATAAGAGGTGACTTATATGACATTAAGCATGGGGCTGGTAACCTCACCATGTAAAACAAACAGTTACAAAGATTACCACTGCAAGAGCACAAGATATCTTTAATGCAGGCTTCCTAAAAGTAAACCAGCTGCTACAGTTGTGGCTCCATGCTCCATAAGGAGCAGAACAATGAAATGATGATGACATTTATATACTTATATGGGACCAAAGATGCAGCAAAAGAGATGAATGCAGTCAGCGACTCATAGCTTGACTGCTGGCGTCAGGGTCAGCAAACCAGAGCTGACCAAGACCCTACTCCACCTCCAAGTGGTGGTCCTGGAAACAGGCTGCATCACTGTAGTCTGGCCGAGAGAGTAGGGATCGAAGCGGGAAGGCAAACCCCGTCCAAAAAAATGCTGTGTGGAAGTCGGATGTGTCTGGCCGAAAGGCGCCAATATCACAGCTTCTCTGTAAATGGTGACGCTTCTCTGTAAATGGCGACACAACACAACCAACGTTCTTTTCAGGACAAAAGCAGAAGAAGAAGATATACTTGTATACATTACAATGTATACAAGGAAGTTGGTTATATATGATAAAGAAATGAATGCAAAAAAATTGACTTCACATGCCTCACTGTGCAAACTATAGCAAGTAAGCTATAACAGTAATAGAAAGTCACTTCTCACCAAACTCTGCGGAGCTACTGACGGCCAAATCACTGTCTGGTTTGGCTCATACATTGGGTTCATGAAATCTTGCAAGACTTCTGGCCTATTTAGGTAAGACCTGAAAAAAAAAAGAAAAAAAAAACATGCCTAAAACGTACATACAAATTCTCTGAATATAACGCAAAGTATCGTCTTTGTACAGTTGTTTGTACTATAAAATGTGATGCTGAGTGTTCACAACTGATTTAAGTTGGATTGCCGGGTAAGAAGCCTGTAAAGCTGTCAATTTGTGTTTTGTAAGTTAGTTCAAAACTCCATTCATTTATCATTTCTTTCATCATCACAATCATTACCCTTCAATCCCCCAAGGAGCATAGGGCTTCAACAATTCAGTGTCCGGGCCATCCACTCAAGGTCTTCTTTATACCTTTCATTTCTGCCTCCAGTTCCCTTCTTCATGTGTTTTTTTTCCAGTCTCTCTCTACCTCTTTTACCAAGGGGGTTCTGGAACAAGAACTGTCTTTTAATGTTATCAATAGGTTTCTTCAATGTGTGTTTTATCCATCACCAATGTCTTCTCATCTCCAGTTCCACTGGCTCTTGTCTGGTTCTTGTCATCAGTTCAACTGGCTCTTGTCATCAGTTCTACTGGTTTGTGTAATCACTTCTACTGGTTTTTGTAATCAGTTCTCCTGTGTTAAAGGTTGTTTCCTGCTAGAATAAAGTTCAAATGCAAATACAGGAACACCCAAACTTGAAAATATCAAAGATCAGACTGTCGTACGATTAAGACGATTTAATTTGACGAAGTACAACATTGAGATACTCCACACAATGTGAATGTAAGATGACATGAAGCTCCATAATAATTAATAATAGATTTGTCAGCAGACATGAACGGTTTATGTAGATGAGCCGTTAGAAAGTTAAACTGTCCACGTATAGTCTATAACGCCATCGTTATAAAAATCTGAGCTGTATTAATCAAATACCTTTTCTGTCCTTCCTTAGCCACACACATCAGGCACACATTAAAGTGTAGTCAGTACATAGTCTGACAATGAAATAGTAAACCATCTTCTGATAAGGTGTCAGTGCTAGTAGTCCCGGACTGGCCGAAAGATGAGCGTAGACATTAACCATTAGCCTTCCAGCTGGCAGAGTCGGCATCGTCAATTTTCGACTTAAATATTACGTCACATTTTTAATCCAATCGTCTGCGTTTTAGTGCTCTCCTACGTGCGCACTTAGCGATGACTTAACAATGCCTGGCTGCACCTACAGAGTGGTAAACAAATTTTGGTTCTTGCCCCTGTAATCAGTTCTAACTGGTTCTTGTCATCAGTTCCTTCCGGGAGTCAGGGTCGGTTCAGCGATGGATGTATGGTACGTCTCGAGTGATAGGCGGGTAGGTGGATATGGTGCGAGACCTAACACTGCCAACTAGAGTCGGGTGCTAGCGCATCGGTGCCGGTTTGCTCGACGTGGCACGCTGCATACGACAAGTCCGTGCGCGATGCGTGACGGTCTGGTGGACTTTCTTGAGAGTGCTCGTTGAGGGCGGCGATGAGTGCGATCGCGAGAGAGAGGTAGTGCGTGCGAGGAGAGTAGAGGTGAGAGCTGAAGTGGGGGGGGTGCCGGGGGGAGTGGGGGGGGGGGGTAGGGCTTGGGGGGGGCATGTGAGGGAGGGGGTGCTCAGGACAGTTCGGGAGCATGTCTACGGAGAGCTATTCGTCGGGGGGATGGTTCTGAAGTCTCTCACATGTGGCGCGCGAGTGTGTAGCTGTCCGGTGTGAGTCCGTCGTCGATTGGCCAGGCTTGGAGTGGGTTCTGTGAGCGGACGATTCAGAGATATTGCCTCTGATGTATGGGTGGCGTGGGGGTGGCTTCAGTTTGCACAGGCGACGGGAGACACACGATCTATTACACCGCAGTCTGGGTGGGCGGAGGGCTCGAGTCGAACGATGTGATGCGCGTGTTCTGACGGCGTGTCTGCCGCGGAGCAGTTCTCTCGGTGGGCGGAGTTAGGGCGTCATTGCGTATATTGGTTTTTTGCGGGGGTTTATCGGTCGTCATCGGAGGTGCTGCGGCTCGTTGAAGGGGCTTGGGGCGAATGCGGGATAGCTGTCGCGTGCGACAGGGGGGGGGATAGCGGTGGGACTGCGTGTGATCGCGTACATCAGGGTTCATGGCCGCATTTACAATGCGTGTTAGGATTCACACATGGACTTTAACTTGCTTGTTGTCACTGGGCCAGGGCATCTTCGCCAATCCTTTCTGGAGTTTCAATTCATCTGGGAGATCATAGGTGCAGGATTCACTTCTGTCGCTCGCGCGTGTGGCCGTCGGATGCGCGGGGTGGACATGTTCTCTATGCTCCACAGGCGCATGGTGCCTGGCGGGTGCACGGTTGGGGTCTGGCTGTGTATCAGGGGGGTGGCTATCTAGGGATTTTAGGGCGCATCTAGTGGCGCTATGTCTGTCTAGCGCATCGTGTAGGGAGAGAGATGGGAGCTGGAGTGGGGGGACACATTAGGGGGCGGGGTGATTGAAACAGAAGGCGCAGGGTCAGGAAGATAGTCGAGACGGGGTGCAATGAGGGGCGGTAGGAAGATTCTAGATGATATGAGGCAAGCTGTGGTTATACAGTGAACAGATCTGGTGGATGTTTGGTTTGGGGTGTTGTGTTGGTATAATGGTGGGGGTGGGGGAATAAGATATTGGTTGGGGGGGGTTATAGGTGTAAAGGAAATTTTGTGGGGGTTTGGGGTGGGTGGTTTGTGTTGGGGGTGGTTGGTTTGTGTTAGGTTTTTGTTGGGTGGGGGGGGGGTTAAGTGAAGGTAGTTAGTTATAAGAATGTTGGGGTAAAATTGTTGGGGGGGGTTGGGGGAGTGTGGGGTGGGTTTGTGGGGGGGGGGGGGGGGTTGGGGTGGGGGGTGTGGGGTGGGGGGGGGGGGGTGGGGCGGGGGGGGGGGTTGGGGGGGGGGGGGGGTTTGTTGGGATCCATGTGGGGGTGTGGGTTGTGGTGGGGGTTTGGGGTGGGGGGTTGGGTGGGGGTGGGGGTTTGAGTTTGGGTGGGGTGGGGGGGTGTGGGATGTGTTGTGGGGGGGTTTTATTGATGGGTTTGGGGGGGGGGGGGGGTAATTTGGATTGAGTGTTTTTGGGGGACACCCCGGTTGGTTAGGAGCTTGGGTGGGTGGTTTATGGGGGGGTGTTACGAGGTGGGACCACACAGGTTGATTGGGTGGGGGGTGGGTGGGGGGGTGGTGGGGGGGGGTGTGGGGGGGGGGGGTATGGGGGGGGGGGTGGGGGTGGGGGGGGGGGTGTTGGTGGGGGTGGTGGGTTGGGGGGGGTGGGGGGGGGGGTGGGGGGGGGGGGGGGTTGGTGGTGTGGGGGGGTGGGGGACATGGTTGGGGGTTGGGTTTGGGGGGTTTGTTTGGGTGGGTGGGTTCTGTTGGGGGTTGTATTTTGTGGGGGGGGGGGGTGGGGGTGGTTGTATTTGGGGGGGGGTTGGGTGGGTTGTGGATTTTGGGGTGTGGGGTTAGGTGGGGGGGTGGGGGGGTGGGGTGGGTGGGGTGGGGGGTTGTTTTGAATGGGGGGGGGGGGTGGGGGGGGGTGTTGGGGGGGTGGAAGGAGAACTGGGGTGGAGGGGGTGGTGGAGGTGGGTGGGGGGTGGGGAGTAGGGGGGGGGTGGGGGGTGGGATGGGTGGGGTGTAGGTGGATTTTGTTGGGTGGTGGGGGAATTGTTATGGGGGAAAGAGGGGGGTATGTGGGGTGGTGGGGCGGTGGGGTTGATGGGGAAGAGTTAGAGGGGGGGTTGGGGGGGAATTAGGGGGTTTTTTTGGTGTTGGGGGGGGGGTGGGGGGGGGGTTTGGGGGGGGGGGGGAAGGGGCGGGGGGTGGATGGTGTGGGGTGTGGTTGAGGCGGGAGCTGAATAGGGGGGTGGGTGACTGGTGGGATTGGGGGTGGGGGTGTATGATGTCGGGGTAGGGGGGGGGGGGGAGGGGGCGGGATCGGGGGGGGGTGTTGAGCGGTAGTGGGGGAATGAGAAGGATGGGTGGGGGGGTGGGGGGCGGGTGTGGGGGGTGGGGGTTGGTGTCTGGGGGGAGCGGGGGTGGGGATCGGGTGGCGGAGGGGGGGGGGGTGGGCGGTGGGTGGTGGGTTGGGGTGAAGGGTAGGTAACGGGGTGTGAGGTTGTTGAGCAGGAACCAGTATGGGCTGGGGGAGTTCAGGTGGGGGGGGGGGAGGCGGGGTGGGGGGGGATGAGGCAGACTTCGGTGGTGTTCAAGGTGGGTGGGGGAGAATAGGCAGAGGTATTATGGTTGGGGGGTAGGGGTGGGGGTGGGTGGATTCAGTAGAGGGGTGGGCAGTGGGGGGTGTGGATGTGGGTGGAATGGGGTGATGGGTGCTGGGGGGGGTGGGGAGTTAGTGGGGCGTGGGGTGGTGGATCGTGCCTTATCGTGGATATGGGGGGTGCGGGGTGGGGGGGGGGGAGTAGCGTGGGGGGGGCGCGCCGTTCTATCAGGGCATGGTGGTTATTTTTGGGTCCGGGGATTGCACTGGTGGGTGGTCGCTGTAAGGTAGGGGGTGTCGTGGGGGTGGGTGGGGTGTGGGGTGGTGGTTTAGTGGGCGGTATGGGGGATGGGGTGGACTAGTGGTGTAACGTTTGTTGGGGGTGGGGGCGTGCTAATAGGGGGGGGGTTCAGTTGGTTGGTGTATGGGTGGAGATGGAGGGTGGTGGGGGTACTGGGCACTTGAGGTTTGTGGAGGGTTGAGGTTGGGATCGGATAAGGGAAGGGGTTGTTCGAGGGTCACGTTTGGTGGGTACGGAATGTTTGGTGGGTGACAGTGAGGACTCAAATGGTGATTGGTGGGAGTAGGGTGTGGGAGTGCATGTTGGGTAGGGTGGGGGGGTGGGGTTAGGAGAGGTTTACTGGGGGCTGTATGAGTACTTATGGTGAGGTGTACAGGAGGGAGGGGGGTTGAGGTTCACACTTTTGGGGGTTTCATGGGGTAGGGTACGAGGATATCGAGTGGGGGTTCACAGTGGAGGGGTTGGTCGTTAGCTGGGAGAATTGTTTTTAACATGGATTGGGGGTGTGGGTTGGGCGGTGTGGGTGTGGGGATCGGAGTGTTGTTGGGGGGTGCGGTGATGGTGACTGGGGTAGGAAGGGAAGGAGGTCCTGTTAGAGGGGGTGGGGGTTTTGCGGGCTTGGTGGTGGGGGGGGGGGGGGGGGGGCGGGGGGGGGGGGGGTGGTGTGTGTGGGGGTGGGGTGGGGGGGGGGAGGTGTGGAGTGGTAATGTGGGATGGTGCTTATGGGGGTGGGTGGCGTAGGGAGGGGGTGGTGGGGGGTTGGGGGTGGTTGGGGTTGTCATTGGGGGGGTGGACATGGGGGTCGTGGGAGGTTGGGGGTGGGTAGTTTGGTTACAAGTGACAAATGTGGGGGGGGTTGGGAGTGACTTTGACAGATAATTACTTAGGAGATAAGGACTTTATCAGATGGGTGAGGGAGTGTGGAGAGAGTTACAGGTGGGCTGACGAAGAGGGGTGGAGGTATGTATAGCCCCCGGGGAGTGGATAAAGTAGGGCTACTATGGGTCTGGAGGGCTGAACGGGTGATTATGGATTGGCAAGGATGGGAGTATTGTGAGCATGTGTAGTGGGGGATCGGTCGAAGCATGAGGTGGACGAGCCTTGAGATAGCTACAGTGTGCGCAGACTGAGGGATAAGAGGAATCGGTTAGGGAGCGATTGGGGGTCGATATGATGTGTAGGGTAGCGCAGGCTGGGGGGGGCAGTAATAGATGTAGGTGGTGCAGGAGGGGTTTAGGTTTGACGGGGGCACGGGCTTGGGGACCAGGGAGAGTTGAGCGAGATCGAGGGGACAGTTAGGGATTTATGTGGATTTGTGTGTTGCTCGGTTTTCATGATATGTCTGAGGAGTAAGTGAGTACGTACATAGCGTTTGACGTATGCGAGTTGTAGTGGCAGGAAGTTGGGTTTAGGCTGTGTAGCGTGGGGTTATTGATGAGGATTCTGTAATAGAATGAGGTGTTGGGTCGTGGTAGTACTGATACATCAGAGTCAGCGGTTTATGCAGCTCATGGGGGGGGGCAATTTGGTAGGCTGGGTGCGACAGATGATACAGTTGTGATTCACAGACGAGCCGTTGAAATGCACTAGGACTGGTCACAATAAAACGGTGGGTCACACACCTTTCGAGACAGTATGAATTTAGATCGCGAGAGGGAGGGTGGGGAGATGGTCCGAGAGAGTGTTATGCTCGACATATGCGACTTCTGGAGTAAGGCGCGGTGTCGGGAATGGGGTATGGTATCTTCATATGGTTAGGTTAGCACGTATGTGTATATGGGAGTGTTTTGGGGGAGGGTGTATGAGGATGTTAGGTTGTCGACTGGTTCGTGGTCTACAATTGGGATGTGGTGATTGTATCATAGTGTTGTTAGTTAGTGTGTTGGGGGGCGGGATTTCAATGGAGTGGAGTATGTAGGACTGCTGGAAGTCAGCATCAACATAAGACCAACAGGGATGGGCGAATGAGAGTATGCATCCAGCGTGTAAACAACCAGCGTACAACAGGAACAGTTAGCAATCATACCCTTCAACATTTGATGAGGGAGACTGAGCACCTATGGGTTTGACAGGAGTGCAGTGATGTCAATTCTGATCAACAATAACAATTTTATTTTCATTTTTGTGATATATTCAAATACATATTGTTATTGACTGCTGTTGGCGTGGACAGTTTAAATTAGAATTTCTTGTTTCCTTACTCTTTGTATTACTTTGTTTTTTTCATTACATTATGATTAGTTAATGGTGGTTTAAAACAAATATGTTGTTTCTTTTGGTTCATAATGTGCCTGTTTTTATTTATTACCTACCAGACATGTTACAAGAGGCAACGAAGGAGTATAAATATGGAGCCGACTACACCATCCTGCAGAAAGTGAGTTATTTTAAAAAAAAACAAGCAACTTACCATAATGACACAGTCCTCTCAGTTACCTTACACTTGTGTCTCTCTGCCTCATTGTTACATAGGAATGTACCTGAACAAGCAGATGGTTAAGCTTCAGAAACATGACTAACAGAACAAGGGTTGTAACAGTAATTAATTATCAAGCACATTATTTATGTGGAACTGATGACAAGAACCAGATAAGTGCCAGTGGAAGAAGAGATGAGAAGAAGAAGACGCTGGTGATGGATAGGATACATACTGAGGAAACCTGTTGATAGCATTACAAGGCAGTCCTTGTTCTGGAACCCTCAGGTTAACAGAGGTGGAGGTAGATCCAAAATACATATGGAGAAGAGAAGTGGAAACAGAAGTGAAAATGATGCGGAAGACGTGGAAAGAACTTGAGCTGATGGCATGTGACAGGAGAACTTGGCATGTGACAGGAGGACTTGGCATGTGACAGAATGACTTGGCATGTGACAAGAGGACTTGGCATGTGACAGGAGGACTTGGCATGTTTTAGTTAAAGGCCTTGGGGAGCTAAAGGTCGTTGATTGATTGACATTATTTAGAGCTCTAATTTTACGCTCATAACAATATAATGATTAAAAGAATACAGCAGAATCAACTGATACAAGATAGTGTTACATTATTTTATGTTGATAATGGACCTCTCACATGACCCGCTGTATTAAAAGCATTATGATCATCAAGTGATCTGTCAAAAGGCACAACTGATTATGCTTTACCATTTCCTTCAGTCTTTACTTTCTTACTTTTCCCTTTTTCGGTCTATTCTTGCGGTAAAGAACTGAAATTTTTGTTTTTGAGCCAAGTGTCAGTCCTGTTTTTGTAGAATTTCTGTAATATTGTCTATCCATCTGCCTCTTGGTCTTCACCGTGCCCTGAAACCAGATCTTCTACCGCTGTCGGCAATTATGCTAACTGACCAGGTTTCATTCTCATGAGATGGTCAAAATACTATGTTCGATCTCTCTATGTATTTGATGCAGGAGATAAACAATGTTTCCAGTGCCAACACTTCTCACTTGTGCTGGTCAGGGACTATTTTTGACATTGACATCAAAGAGTTTGTAAGAATATACTATTTATAACTGACATTTAGTTTCCATAGTGACTAATGTATGTTTGGGTATTGGTAGCACTGATAAGCCACAGCACTGGCTTTTTGACACCTTATTTCAGTTTCTGTCATATCTTCCAACTTTTTGTGGAAATGCTTCCTAGATATTTAAACTGGAGTCATAATAAGCTTGATTTTGTTGAAATGAATGTTTCAAATCTGCCATCACCGTTGTCAATACCTTGTTGAGGTATGGCAGCGTGTGTACCCTGATTACCCCCAGAGCTATGCCAGCGGGAGTTTTACTCCTGGAAGGTTCTACCAAGCTGGACAGGTTTGCGTGAGCAGGGGTCAGACTAAACAGACACCCTGGTCCTCCAGGTTGGGGGTTTTAGCATAGGGCTATGTAAAAAGAAGTGAAGTTACGGAAATGACAACAAAAAATCTTTTCACACAACATGCCTAAGAAAAATTATCCTAATCTTTTGGCCGAATACCATCACCAACCAAGATCTGCTTACTTGGAGCAAGCAAGAGAACATGCACACCATCATAGCTGGCAGACGCTGGTGCTGGGTTGGCCATGTCCTCAGAAGAGACCCCAATGCCATCACAAGAACAGCTATGCTATGGACCCCTGAAGGAAAACAAAAGAGAGGCCGACCAAAAACAACTTGGCGGAGGACTGTGGAGGCTGAGATGCAAAGAATGAACCAGAGTTGGGGCACTGTACGAAGGATGGCCACCGACCGAGCAAGGTGGAATCAATTTGTTGTTGCCCTACAAGACGTCACCAGGCATGATGGCCACTGACTGCTTTGACGGTCAACGGCTAAGGATCAAAGAAGAAGAAAGATGCTTCAAATGGGCCTGATGATCTGCTGATTTCCATAATTGATATCTTTGATGTGCTAATCTTTATGTTGCATCTTCCCCAAGTTGAATTAAGAGCATCTGTATGGTTTTGCAATTTGCTTTTACCTTTCTGGGAGTTGCGGTAGCGCTGTAGTTACACCACAGATTTGGCTTCCTAGCTCGGTGGTCCATGGTTCGATCCCCAGTTGAGGTGGGATTTTTTAGACCACAAACGGCTCCGGGGTCGACCCAGCCTCATGAACTGGGTACCACAGCAACTCTGGGAAGGTTAAGGTGGCCGGCGTGATGCTGACCACATCACCCTTAGTGTGCTGATGGTCAACAAAATATGGGCCCAACACCATATTCCCAATATGCCTCAATGGGCGTGTAATGGGATCCTTTACCTTTATCTTTTCTCCTTTCTACATAAAACTTTTGTCATCTGCAAAAAGTAACCCATTCAGTGAATCATATATCTTCATTATCTGGGTTTACTTCATCTTCTGGGCTAGCAGCTTATTGGTTTGCCTCTGATGTTATTTTTGTCTATGCATATGCTAAACAGAAGCAGTAATAGCATCAACCCTGCTGCACTCTTGTGGTTATATCAAATGCACCAGTAAATCAGTTTTTTAACTTTGCTTTGGCATGTATAGTACAAAGCTCTTACGTTATCTAAAAGCTGTACCCATATATATATATATGGCATATGGCTGACATCAGTACCATTCATGGTAAAGCTCTACGGAGATTCAAATAGCCTCAAACTGACTACTATCAAAGGCCTTCTCCTACTTTATATAAATACTATATTTATACCACGTATATTCGACAGTTTATTCACATTATTGTCTTAAAGTGAACACAGCATCTCTGCATTTTACTCCTTCTCAAAGACATTGTTGCAAAACGCATTTCGCACTCTTGGTCTTCAATCTGTTGTGATATTAAGCTTGGTTGTGAAGTCTGTCATTTGATTATTTTGAGCCCTAAAAATGAATTCGAGAAAATGTTGTACTGCAGCAGAAAAGCTCTTAGTGGTAAAATATGCAGAATCTAACGGCAATCTGACAGCAAGTTGACATTTTCCCATTAACTAGTGCAACATTCGATTATGGCGAAAAAACAAAGAGGCGCTGCAAGTGTTGTCAAGTAAGAAAAAAGCGAATCGAGGGTCACCACCAGATCTTCCAGACCTAGAAAAAAAACATTATTGGAGTGGGTAGTGGATAAAAGGCAACAAGGCATCGGTGTTTCATGCATTGAAATCCGACTTAAAGCTCTGGAACGTAAAAAATCTTGTACAGGCACAACAGCATTTAAAGCGTCATATGGATGGGCAGTTCGTTTTATGAAGTGACATGGTCTTTCAGTTCGTCGAAGAACTGCTATCGCGCAGCATCTTCCATCTTCTTTCAGTTTTTTAACAAATGTTTCATAAAATAAAATCTTGAAAAATTATGGTGCGTATTATACACGAATTTCCATTTTACCAGAAAATTTTGGGCTAAATCAAGCATGCGTATTATACACGAGTGCGTATTATACACGAGATTTTACGGTACATGAAAATGTATACTTTTCACGGTACGTCTGCAAATGAACAAATGCTGACTGAAGAAGACAATCATTAAAAATATCCAAATTCAAGCAAGGGCAAACAATTACATCCCTTGACATATGGAACTCAGTATAAATATTTTCCTTTTTAATAACTAAAACATGCTCAGATGTCAACTTGCATGTGTCTGTGGAAGTAGTGACTGGTCTAACGGTGCACTGATCAATGTGCTTTGAACTTTTTTAAACCAATATTTCTCTTGCTCACTTCTATAAGGTACTGTGTAAACAAAAATACAAGATTTTTAAAAATCATATAAACCAAGACACATATGTGATTAGTGGTTTGAATAGGTGTCTTCCAAACAGGTGTAAGACAAGGTGATAGGACTATCACCTTACCTCTTCATACTCCTTATGGACGATGTCATCAAGGCATGTAAGGAGAGAACAAGAAAGTATTCAGTGGGGTACTGGAAGATGAGACAGGTCTATATTTTGGAGCTGGCATTTGCTGATGATGTTGCCCTGATTGCTAAATCAGAGGCACATCTCCAATCCAACCTGCAAGTCTGGAAGGAAGAGCTGGAGAAGAGAGGGATGGTCATAAGCAGCTCTAAAACAAAATCCATGGTGATATCACGAGAAGAAAGAAAACATCAGATTAAGTTGGGAGAACAGGTCCTGGAGCAGGTCGACCACTTTAAATATCTCGGAGCTATTATAGACCGAAAGGGAGGCATCAAAGAAGAGTTGGCCACTCGAAAAGCAGCGGCTGGGAGACTTTTTCAGGCCATAAATCGTGGATTCCTCAGCAAGAAAGAGGTTGGTAAGAAAACGAAGATGGCTGTATACCACTCCACCTATGTCCCAGTCTTGACATATGGATGCGAGTCGTGGGCAATGACTACAACCCACAAAAGCCAGATCCAAACCTCAGAAATGAGGTATCTGAGGAAAGTGGTTGAAGTAACAAGAAGAGACATGGTCCGCAACCAGACGATCCGTCAAGGCCTAAAATCCCATCCGCTGCAGACCCAAATAGAACAGTCCCAACTAAGATGGTTTGGCCATGTCTGCAGAATGGGAGAAGATCGGCTACCACGACAAGCATGGGAAACAAAGAGCCTGGGATCCAGACCTCCAGGACGACCCAGAGTCCGCTGGGAGGACAACATTAGACAATCTTTGAAGGACCGAGGACTAGAATGGAACCAGGCCAGGAAGAAGACAGCTGATAGAATGGTCTGGCGCTCTCTCTTCCAAACCTCTACACCTCATGGTAGAAGGGGAACGACTAAGTAAGTAAGTCTTCCAAACATCATGTGGTCGATTCCTGGCAGAAGCAAAATTTTTTAATTCACTCAACTGTATACAGTTTTGATGTGCTTTTGTTAATTATAGTTTACAAGTGTCTCTGTGTTGAAGGGTTTACTTGCTCGGTGAAAGGCTGAAGGAAATGGAAAGCAAGAAACTGAAAACAGGGGAAATGGTGCCATCCTTAAGACATGAGACAGAAATCTCACATAATAATTCTTTGCTAATTTCTTAATGAATTACTTGCTAGTAAAATCAATGAAAACATATAAATGCCCCTGATAAAACAGTTATTACTCCTAAATCAGGCTCAATGTGAAGCATTCACATTTATATAATGATGAAGCACAATCTTTCTAAATGAAGTAAAATGCACTCACCAAAATTTGAAGAGTAAGCATGCTGAAACAGTATGACAAGAAATTTCTCACTGAACTCAAATGAGCAAGGAAACTGTTGCCAAATCTGGAAGAAGCAGAAATGGTGAATGGTAGATCACTGTGTTGTCCATAACTAAATCACTACATTTAAATGATCTTGACTCATTTATTACCTTTGGTTCTTGAAGCAACACTAGTGCTCTGCAACATTCTTTCAGTGCAGTTTTTTCCTGCGCTTCATACACTGAATTCCTGGTTAACGTTATTCCTTTTTTTTTGTGTGTGTCTTTAATATGACTTTTCTTTGTATTTTTTTGTTCTTTCACCAACCTTTTCTTCTTGCATGTGCATACTTAGACCTGCCTGTCTACACTTTAATGAGTACAAAGTGTATGGCTTGTTCCCCTCCTTCTCTTTTGGCTATTAGTACTTGTATCGGTAATCTGGTTTGTTCTGTATATATTGTTTCTGCTGTTCATTACGTCTAGAAATGTTATGTTAATAATGTTTGTCACATCCATCCTTTTACAACATAAATTACTAAACGTAGTTCCTCAGTATATAATATTACTGAACATTTTTTTCCCCCCTAGGTGATTCCATTCTTATGGCACTCTCTTTGGCAAACCTCTACATCCTAGGGTAGAAGTGGAATGACTAAGTAAGTAAGATTCTTCTTTTTCTTCTTCTTCTTCACCCTCAGACTTCTACAATAATGACTATTAAAGGCAGCAGTCAGCTCTAGGTTCCTGACATCTCCAAATAGGTTCCATTCTTAGATGTCATTTTCCAGAATTCACTTCTCTATGGTGTATGTCATTCCTGTGTCTTTCCCTCTGATATATGGTGACATTCAAAGTGACTTTCTCTGCATCATTCATTCATTGACCGTTACCCTTTAGCTCCCACAGGAGCACAAGGTCTTCAACAAACAAATGCCAAGTCCTCCTGTCCCATGCCATCAGCTCCAGCTCGTCTTCCTCATTATTTTAATTTCCATCTCCATGCAAGGAGGCATATCTGGAGTCATCCTAATATAATTACCAGCTATGCACAATGCTACAATATACAAATGTGGTAACGAACCTCTGTCTGTGAGACTAATTACACCCTCATTGACTCTTGAAATCATGCGTTTCGGAACAGAAAAGCGAAAGGAAAAAAACCTAGATACTCAGTGTAGATACCAACTTGGTATTAGCTGCTAAAGAGCAAGAAGCTCAGCAGCCCTAGTTCAACAACAAAACAAAACAAAACAAAACACCCTCAAGAATTTTTTTTAATTGTTTAACTAAGGCTGCTGAGCTTCTCTCTCTTTTGCAGCCAATACCAAGTTGAAGACTCCTTGGTATTATCTACATGGTAGATCTAGGATTTTACTGTGGCATTTCTGTCATTCCGAATGTGCTGAGTTGAAGTCATGTGCTCCAGTTTCTGAAGCTTGGCTTGCATTAATGGGTCAATTAAATTAAATATCCTAATGCCAATGAATAGAGACATAAAAAAGGAGACAAAATCTGCTTCATAAGATCTATATCAATAGTTAACATAAGGAGATCACAAAGACTGAGATAGCTGAAGCATATCAAACGGAATGGCTGTTAACAAATATAAAGGTAAATAGAATAAAGAAGGAAAAAAATATGTTGCTCAGAACGCAACAATAATTAACATCATATCCACAGAGCGGATGCTAACACAGACATAAGAAATTTTTTTTTTTTTTTTTTTGCGTTCGAGGCGAAATCTCAGGTTATTATTATTTCTAACCTGACATTGATTTTACGTGAGTATCCCTTTATTTCTTGTACAGAGACAGGTGTCCCTTGCCATTCAGGCAAATACTCGCCGATTTCGGAGGTACCCATTGCAGCTGGGTCGGCTCAGGAGCCGCCAGTCCCTGGTCGACGACACTCCTTCAAATGTACTCGCCAGGTCTCGAGTTAATCCAGTCCAAATCCCGGTCGACGAAAAATCCTCAAATGCCGTCGCCCGGGTTTGATCCTGTATCACCCGGTCGCCAGAGCGGTGTTGTAACCACTACGCTAGCGCGGCTCCCCTAAGAAAAATGAATAGACAAAGAAAAAAAAAAAATCTGCTACATAGAACCAAATCAATAGTTAACATCATGAGATCACAAAGACTGAGATGGATGAGGCATATCAACGTTAACAAAGATACAAGAAAAGTAGAATGACATTTCAGAGTACCAAAACCAACGGGTATTCAAGGAGAAGATGGATGGGCAGTACGGACATGAACTTGAATGAGACAAGAACTGTCAACTGGAGAGAGAGCTTGTGATCTTATCAAAAACCCAAACAGAATGGAGATGAATCATGTCTGTTACAAAGAACTTTAAGGGCTCGGAATAGATGAATCATCAAGGTTAAGAGTGTTGGAATTTGGCATAAAATGTAAGACTAGCAGAGATGAACATATGAGAGGATGCATCTGTCGTGTTTACAACCAGCGAGCTACAGGAACAGTTAGCATTCACACTCTTCGACATATACTGAGGGAGAATGAGCACCTATGGGTTTGCCCGCAGTGCAATGATGTCGATTCTGTTCAACAATAACAAAAGGGCTAGGAATGCTGAGGACAAACAAGATGGATAAATATGAAATATCTACCTGCCACACACAGTCAATGAAAAGCAGGAACACAGGGGACTCCTGTCTCTGTTTGGTTATAGCATAGGCCGATTTGTTGCATCTTACTCGGAATGGGTGTCCAGCCTGTAGCCACTCTCGTTCAATCAGAGCTTCAAACCTCGATAAAGTAACGGTAGAGGCAAACATTAGCAACCTGTCAAAGCATTCATTTTTTCCTAGAGTGAAAGCCCTTTCTAAGTTACATTTTCTTTTCCTTTTCATTCCTTATGGAGTATGGTGTCACCACTGCAGCTCGTCCCCTTGCATGAATCAATACCCTTTAGCTCCCCAAGGAGCATAGACCTTCAACAAACACATGCCAAGTCTTCATGTCCTGTGCCATCCGCTCAAGTTATTTCCATGTTTTCCTCATCATTTTCACCTCTGTATCCAGTTCTCATCTCCATGTGTTTTTTGGTCTACCTCTGCCTCTCTTTCCCTGTGGATTCCAGAACAAGGACTGCCTTGTAATGCTATCAACAGGTTTTCTCAATGTGAGACCTATCCATCGCCAGTGTCTTCTTCTCAACTCTTGTTCCACTGGCACTTGTCTGGTTCTTGTCATCAATTCCACATTTGTGACTTTGTCATACCATTTCAGTCGTTCTATTCTACACAAGCACCCGTTTATAAAAGTCTAGCTTTTCGGTTGTTTTTTGTTGTTGCTCTCCATGTCTCAGAGCCTTACAGTAGTCCAATTTTTGTTGTCTTGACATTTGAATTAAAGATTCTTATTTTCGTGTTGGACTTGATTTCTCTTGTTCTCCATATGTTTCCCAATGCAATGAAAGCTTCTCTTGCTTTTTGTATTCTTATTTTGATATCATTGCCTGTCCCTCCAACTTTGTCTATATTACTGCCAAGATATGTGTACGATTCTTCATCCTTTAGTGGTGTTGCTTCAAGTTCAACTTTGTTATCATTTCTTGCATTTATTCTCATATTCTTTGTCTTTTCCCTGTGTATTTTCAGCCTGCATCAAAATATTTATGTGTTCTTGCAGCAGTAATTTCTATACCAGTTTGTTTTATGTGATGAGGTTGGCAGTCCCATACAGAACCTCATTTGAGTCATCTTGTATGATATAACTGTAGGAAAAGTAGTCCAATTCTTTTTGTTGTCTTGTCATTTGAGTCACCTCGTATGATATGACTGTAGGAAAAGTAGCACAATTCTTTTTGTTGTCTTGTCATTTGAGTCACCTTTTATGATATGACCGTAGGAGTAGTCCAATTCTTTTTGTTGTCTTTTCATTTGAGTCACCTTGTATGATATGACTGTAGGAAAAGTAGTCCAATTCTTTTTGTTGTCTTGTAATTTGAGTCACTTTGTATGATATGACTGTAGGAAAAGTAGCCCAATTCCTTTTGTTGTCTTGTCATTTGAGTCACCTCGTATGATATGACTGTTGAAGTAATCTAATTCTTTTCATTGTCCTGTCATTTGAGTCACCTTGTATGATATGACTGTAGGAAAAGTAGCCCAATTCTTTTTGTTGTCTTGTCATTTGAGTCACTTTGTATAATATGACTGTAGGAAAAGTAGCCCAATTCCTTTTGTTGTCTTGTTATTTTGTCACCTTGTATGATATGACTGTTGAAGTAATCTAATTCTTTTCATTGTCTTGTCATTTGAGTCACCTTGTATGATATGACTGTAGGAAAAGTAGCCCAATTCTTTTTGTTGTCTTGTCATTTGAGTCACCTCATATGATATGACTGTATGAAAAGTAGTTCAATTCTTCTGCACACATAACTATCTTTGTCAAGCTATCTACACATATAACTATCATTGCAAAGCAATCTACTCACATAACTAACTTTGTAAAGCAATCTACACATTTAACTATCTTTGTACAGCAGTCTACACATATAACTATCTTTGTCAAGCTATCTACACAGATAAACTATCTTTGTAAAGCAATCTACACATCTGTAAAAATGCATTCATTTCAAATTGTGTATTTTCAACTACAAAACTTACAAAAAAAAGGGGGGGGGGGGGAAGCAGATATATCTGGATACAGGCCGCAAATTTTTATTCATGAGATAAGAAGCACAAGCTTCAGGAAAGATGTTATGTTGATTTTTTAAATGAAGAAATATGGTGCTACTTACCCTGTGACAGTGCGACAGTCATGGTCAAGTATGATCTGAGACAATGAAGATACCAGCAGTGTTGTGTCCAGTCCTTCAGAGCCATGGACCAAAACCGAAACACCTGTCAATCCCGAAAATAACAAATAAATGAAATTACAAAAAAAAAGAAAAAAAAAAAAGAATGTGTGTTGTCCCTTTCTTTACTTAACAAAGTTGTTAACTCATTCCGTCCAAACTGGCACGTGGCGCACCAGATAGGCGTTTTGATCGGACCATGGCGCGTGGCGCGCCAATGTGATATATGTCGAATTAGAACGGAAAGTTATAAAATACCGAGCAACTAGCCAGTTTTTAAATCGATTCATTACATTTGGCACATGTTTGTGGACGTTTGTGAGCGGAGAAAAAAATCTGTGAAGTTAAAATTGTGTGTTTTATATCCATTTCTAATCCTTTGTTTACAAACAAAATGGTTCGATGTGGTTTTGAGAAAAAAATCATAAAAATTACATCCATGAAGTGATAGTGATAAAAGTTTCCAGATATGTTTCAAACTAAATGTGCACTGATATTCTGAATATTTTATTGCGGTACATTAATTGGGAACTGAAAAATTTAAGTTTAAGTATACAATTTTATTTAATTTTTTAAACATTTTTTTTTCGTCCATGGCGCACCAGTGTCATATATGTCGAATTAGAACGGAAAGTTATAATATACCTAGCAACTAGCCAGTTTTTAAATGATTTCATTACATCTGGCACATGTTTGTGGATGTTTGTGAGCGGAAAAAATCTGTGAAGCTAAAATTGTGTGTTTTATATCCATTTCTAATCCTATGTTTACAAACAAAATTGATCGATGTGGTTTTGAGAAAAAAATCATAAAAATTACATCCGTGACGTGATAAAAGTTTCCAGATATGTTTCAAACTAAATGTGCACTGATATTCTGAATATTTTATTGTCATACATTAATTGGGAGATGAAATATTTAAGTTTAAGTATACAATTTTATTTAATTTTTTTAACATTTTTTTTAAATGTCTACACTTCACAAGACATAACACACACCTATTCATATCAATTAATTATATGAAGCAATTCATAAGATTTTCCAGTCAATTTCACACATTTAAATGTATAACACAAGTACCTACTGAACGTATGTATTTGTCCACTGTCTGTTTTTAAAACCTCACATGTCTGAAAAAATTGCATCCATTTTCGGGCCTGGGTAAAACCCAAAAACAGCCTGGGAGGGAAAGAGTTAAAGAACTTTAACTCTCTTTATTTAACAACTTCATTTGAAGACGATACATGAAACAACAAGGCTAAGACTGCTGGAATTAGGCATCTAACGTGAGACTGGTATGGGTGGACGTATGAGAGGATGCATCAGGAATGAAACATCCGGCGCTCTGCAGGGACAATCGGCATTCACACTCTTCTACATTTGCTGACAGGGGACCAGGGGGGAGTATGACATCATTAGGACCACTGGTTCTGACAAAAAATATCCATATATTACATACCTTCTACTGGGAATCGAACCTGGTACCTCTAGAATTCGAGGCTGTCACCTTTACCTCTTAGCCACTCCAACCCCAACAGTGTAAGACATATTAATCATCATCATTACTACACTTCAGCTCACCAAAGAGCACCGGCCCCTCAACAAATCCATGCCAAGTACTTCTTGTCCTGTGCTGTCCCCGCATGCTCTTTCCACGTCCTCTTTATCCCTTCCATTCCTGTCACCAGTTCTCTTCTTCACGCAATTTGCTGTCTCTCTCTCAGCCTCTCTTACCCTGGAGGATTCTAGAATAAGGACTGCCTTGTACTGCTATCAGCAGGTCTCCTCATTCTGCGTTCTGTCCACTGCAGCATCTTCTTCTCACCATCTGTTCCATACTAGTGATCGTGTCATACCATTTCAATCCTATTCTACGCAAGCATTCATTTTTGAAAGTCTGTCATTTCTTGGTACAGGTCTGTATCCTTTAACTCTTTGACTCTGGAACAACGCTCAGAGCGTCGGTCAGATTTGACACCCATGCCAAAACAACTGTCTGAGCGTTGTTTTTAATCTATCACGAATTAAAATTATGGCACAGGATGGAAAATAATTGCGGAATCAAAGAGTTAATCTGAAATCCTCGAGATCAGCTTTGTTTCGACAACCAGATTTTTTAGGTTTTTAGATGCTGCCCTAAACATGTTCAAACAGTCTCTCCCAAACCGCACAAAAATTGCCCAAGACGCCCAAAATAAGTTTGGGAAATATCAGAAATCACCCAAATTATGATTAATAAGTAGCCCAAAGAAACTTGAAATTTTCATAATATTTAAGTTTTTGGGTGTTCGAATAACAGGATACATCCCTGTAGTTGTGTTGTTCTCCATGTTTTGAAGGCATACAATCGGACCGCTTTAACATCTGAGTCTCTCGTTCTTACTGCACTGAAACTCATGAAACAAAGATTGTACCGCTTTAACATCTGAGTCCCTTGTTCATACTGCACTGAAACTCATGAAACAAAGATTGTACCACTTTAACATCTGAGTCTCTTGTTCTTATTGCGCTGAAACTCATGAAACAAAGATTGGAATGCTTTAACATCTGAATCTCTTGTTCTTACTGCGCTGAAACTCATGAAACAAAGATTGGATCGCTTTAACATTGTCATAGATTTTAGCTGATAGGTAATAGATGTTTATAGTCCTGTCTGAGCAGAGGTGATAGTGTTGACTATGCGAAAGTAAGGTGGAAGAAATAGTTTCTCTCACGAGGTAATAGTGTAAGAGAGGGGCAAAGTCTACAGACAGGGGGTATGATGTGCTGGTGTTGTGGGTAGTGGGTTTCCCCCCTTGCTTCACCCTAGGCCTAGTGAATTCTGTTCATGAAAGGAGCGACCATTGCGGTGTTAGTCTCTTGGCCTAGCAAAACCTCTCATACCCCAAGATCGT
The DNA here is from genome assembly GCA_024509875.1 of Oreohelix idahoensis. NCBI lineage: Eukaryota > Metazoa > Mollusca > Gastropoda > Stylommatophora > Oreohelicidae > Oreohelix > Oreohelix idahoensis. The sequence goes on from JAMPIV010017459.1 coordinate 248,845, forward strand.
TGTGCGTGGTGAAGAGCCACACCCTCCTCGAGGTAGTCCTGGTAACTGAGGGTGCGAATCCTCAGGCTAAACACAACGGATCTAGAGGAGCAAACCTCGATAATAAAACCGGTGCACTACACCGTACACGCCCTCTGTGGGTGGGAAGGAGCCAGATGGATACTGAACAAGTCTTGGGAGTGGGAACGAGTGTGGACTGCTCCCTGAAGATCGGAACCCATCGTACAGGCACAGAGACTCAGGACGTGACGATCCTATTGCCTTCAACTCTTGGTCACATGCCTAGAGCCTCGGAGAACTCGGCGTAACCAGCAGGCAATTTGGTGGCGGGGAAAGAGCACTGTGAGCCCTACCTTGGCTACGTATCACAAGGAGACGCAGAAACACCCCCTTTATCTCCCCCAGAGCTGGCACAGTACACTTCTGGCTTCTACCCGGGGCGTTAGGAAATCCACAGGCACCCCAGCATCACAATGCCAAGAAGATGACAAAGTTGGAATTTACTAACTCAAACCTGGCAGAGCAAGTCCTCCAACAGATGCGGCCGATGCTGGGCCCACTGGCGCGTGGACACGTCCCGATCCCCATCGAGACTTGCCCGGGGAGCCCACCCCGGCTCAAAAAAGCAGAGAAGGCCACTCTCCAAACCTCCGATGTCTTGCGGGCAGTGTTAGGATGTGCAAGAACATGGACAGGAAGACTCCACAACTTCCCCACTGAAGACACGCCCACGGCGACCGTTGCCTCAACTGGCTGTGTGTGGTGTACCCGGAAACGGGGCCTCCCAGTACTGAGACACAGTTAAGTCCCCGATGTCACTTATCGGTGCAGAGTTGAGAGAGATGGCTGAGCATCACAATCCCCCCTGTGTTGCAGCATGATGAGAACCCAGAATTGCACACTGAGCTTGGGGGAATCACTTGGGCACCAGACTTAATACTGGCTCTTGACTGGATGGCCGCATGCAGGAGATTTCTACAATGGGGGGTTGGCAGGTGGTGGGTATCTGGAAGTGGCTCTGTGCAGGACGTGAGGATTCCTTGGGTGAGCCCAGAACCAGAGCACAGCATTGTGCAAGCTCTGCATAGTTGGAGAGCCCCCTGGATGACGGGGAATGCACAGTGTGCTACCCCACCTGTCCCCAACTGCTAACTTAGAACCAGAAGTGGGGGTCCTCTGTATGCGTGCCAGGCCAGGATAAAATGCCTGGGAAAGAGACTGGAGCTCAGAACTCCCTAACTCAAAGTTGCAGGATGGCAGGAAAGACAGGGCTATTTTGAAGATAATGCAACCATATTTTCACCATACGAGCTCGGACGCCGCCTCGGTAAACAAGGTCCGCGCAGAGCAGTGACACCCCCAGGCTGCTTGCGAATAGTCTACTACTGGGAACATAAACAGATTAGGGATGAGCCCACTCTCCCGTTGAACAGGTGCTAAAGTCATAGATACTGGGCCAGAAGGCGCACCGGAAACCACAGTATCACGCAACTCGCTTTTTTTTTTTCTATGGAGAGTACACCGTCAAATAAATCTCGTACTGGTGCTCGCCCTGTGGAGCTCCACCAGGCAGGTGCAGTGCCGGGCTCTGAGCCTCGACAGAGCCCACCCTCAGCTACTGGAGGACCCTCTAGACCATCTTGTGGAGTCAGCAGACGGCGGAGGAGAACTACTGACCAAAACAAAACAGAAAAAGAGAAACCCAGAGTGCCACTTGTCATGATGCACTGGAATGCAGAGGGAGTGAACAGCAAGCAGGCTGGATACAGCAAAAAGACAGAGCTGGAAAACATCTTGTATGAGAAGCAAGTCAGTGTTTGCTGTATCCAAGAGACTCACTTGAAAGCAGATCAAACCTTTAAAATAAGGGGATATCAATGCTTCAGATCCGACAGAAAAGATAGACGAAAAGGAGGAGTACTTACTCTTGTAAGGAATAACATTCCTGCACACGAAAGGAAAACCTTCATGGATGGAGCAGAATATCAGCTGTTGCAGATAAAGGTAGACAAGATGGAAATAGAACTCCTGAACTATTACTGTCCGAACAACAAACCCCTGAGTCTCAGCTCTATACAGGTACCAGCCACCAACTTTATAGCAGTTGGAGACTTTAATAGCCACTCCCAGAGCTGGGGCTATAACCATCTGGATCACAGAGGTGAAGAGGTTGAAACTTGGCAAGATGATCACTCCCTAATCCTAGTCAATAATGCCACAGATACTCCTACCTTCTACTCCAGAGGATGGCACACAACTTCAACACCAGATCTTGCCTTCTCCACACCAGATATAGCTGGATCTATTAGTAGAGATGGAGGTGAAATTCGTTTCTCACCTTAGACGCCGAAAGAAAAACATCAGGAATGTGTATATTTCGATGGATATCACCATGTTATGTTAAATTATAGAATAAAAGATACACCAGAGTAACTAGTGGTGTAGATATTTTCCTATAACTGACCTCGAAACCCTCGAATCGGTCGGTTGGATCGGAGGGTTGATCAGTGAGTTAACAATTCACTATCGTAAAACAAGCTATTGTTACCGAAACAGAACCAGGCTCGACAGTAAACATGACTCACTCTAATATCTTGGGGGCTAAGGAGATTTCTAAAATTGGATACTGGAATGTAAGAACTATGTATCAAGACGGAAAATTGGAAGAAGTAATTAAAGAAATGGATAATTATAAGTTGGACTTATTGGGTGTCAGCGAGTGTAGATGGACGGGGAAGGGCATAAAATATATTTCAGAAGAAAAAAAGCAAATTATATACTCTGGTAGTAATGATAATCGTCACACAGAGGGAGTAGCCATCCTAATGACACAGAAAGCAGCAGCATCGCTTATCAGCTGGGTACCTATCAATGAGAGGCTAATATTAGCTAGATTTCAGACACGATTTTTCAAGCTCTCAATTGTACAATGTTATGCACCAACTAATGACGCTCTTGATACCACAAAAGATGACTTCTATGAAGCACTTCTAAGTACCATCAACACAATACCCAAGCATGACATAATAGCAGTCATGGGTGATTTTAACGCCAAAGTAGGTGACAACAACGATGGAGTACAAAGATATCTCGGTACTCATGGCATAGGCTGTATGAATCAAAATGGCGAAAGACTTCTAGAACTTTGTGAAATATCAAACCTCGTTGTGGCAGACACCATCTTTCCACATAAGAATATCCACAAGATAACATGGAATTCACCTGATGGCAGAACTAAGAACCAGATAGATCACTTCTGCATAAGCGCTAAATTTCGCTCATCAGTTCAAGACGTCAGAGCATACAGAGGTGCAGAGATCGGAAGCGATCATAACCTCTGCATAGCTAAAATGAGAATTAAACTGAAGAAGTTATACCAACCGAATAAAAATAGAAGAATAGATGTACACAGACTGCAATCAAATGATATAAAGAAGGAATATAATGTCAAAATGAACAACTATTTTGATGCTTTAGGCAAAATTGACAACGATATCACCACCAAGACAATCGATACTAAAGGGGAACAACTGAGAACAGCAATGACAGAAGCAGCTGTAGCGACCACCGGATACCTAGTACATAAAAAGAAAAAATGGATGAGAGAAGATACTTGGGATAAAATACAAGAAAGGAAAACAGCAAAACTTAAACTACTAGCGGCAAGTACACATAATGCAGTTGAATCTTGCAAACTAACTTATAACTTGTTAAATAAAGAAGTGAAGACAAAAACTCGAAGAGATAAAAGACATTTCATCAATGAACTGGCCGTAGAAGCTGAAAATGCTGCAAGAACTGGTAATAGTAGGTGCCTTTATCAAATTACGTACAAAACAACTATGTCACCAGCCTACTGCTATGGAAACACCTGTTAAAGGTAAATTAGGGAATTCAATACCAACAGAAAAAGAACAAATGAAGAGATGGGCTGAGCACTTCATGGAGGTGCTAAACAGACCACCACCAACAGTAACACCTGATTTTAATAATGAAACATCCACAACCACCTTGCCAATAACTTGCGATGAATTCACACTGGACGAGATCAAACAAGCCGTTAAAAGATTAAAAAATTTTAAAGCTGCTGGAGTTGACGAAATTTCAGGGGAAATGATTAAAGCAGTTAATGACAACAACCTCTTGAGAATTTTAGATATTATAAATGAAGTATGGAGAGAAGAACAACCACCACAACAATGGAAAGACAGTATTATTGTAAAGTTACCGAAGAAAGGTGATCTATCAGACTGTAATAACTGGCGTGGTATATCTCTATTATCAGTACCTGGAAAATTATTATGTTGCATGATGTTTAGAAAGACTTAAATTGCATGCTGACGAAAAGATCAGAGAAGAACAAGCGGGTTTCAGGCCGAAACGATCATGTATTGATCAAATATTCACACTAAGAACAATTATAGAAGAATCAGTGGAAAGGCAATCGCCACCTTCGTCGATTTTCAAAAAGCCTTTGATAGTCTACACCGCCCATCATTGTGGAAGATACTTACAATCTATGGTTTTCCAACAAAATATGTGAATATAATCAAAGCGCTATATGACAATGCAAGATGTTGTGTTAGAACAAATAAAGGGAATACAGAATGGTTTACAGTAGAAATAGGGGTGAAACAAGGCTGTATTATGTCACCACTACTTTTTGGAATAGCTATTGATTGGGTTATGAGAAACTATACCCACAATGAACAATTGGGTATAAAATGGACAAATGGAAAATTCCTGGGGGACCTGGATTTCGCAGATGATGTAGCATTCTTAAGTTCAACACCAAGACAATCCCAAGAAGCAATAAATAATTTGTGTCATCTCTCGGTTAAAATTGGTCTCCAAATAAATGCCTCTAAAACTAAAGCTATGAACTTTTCTAACGAGACCTTTGATATCATCTTGAACGGGGAAAAACTATAGAAAGTTGAAAGTTTCAATTATTTAGGCAGTAAAATGACTCAGGATGGTGACACAACAAGAGAAAACCATACTAGAATTGCTTTGGCAGCTAGCGCCTTCAATAGATAAACTAACATTTGGAGATTACGATCATTGAATATACATACCAAGCTTCGTCTGTTTAATTCAAATGTTATCTCAGTGTTAACATACGGCTGTGAGAGTTGGAAAATAACAAAATCATTGGAGAACAAGCTGAATACATTCGAGAACAAATGTCTTAGAAAACTCATGAACATCAGTTGGAAAGAATTCAAGACTAATCGACAAATAAGAGAAGACTCTAGGCAGAAATATGTCTCCGACTATATAAGGAAAAGACGATGGTCATATATCGGTCATGTCCTACGAATGCAAAACAACAGAATACCACTACAGGCGCTCACTTGGGTTCCTGAGGGTAAGCGGAAAAAAGGAAGACCAAAAGAAACACTCAGAAGAACAATAATAAGAGAAGGAAGAACGTTGGGCCTAAAATAATGTGCAAGAGCTCAAGAGGAGTGGCGTCACAACGAACAACCTGGAGAGCACTGGTTTCTGCCTTATGCGCCGTGTTTTGGCGCTTAAAGAATTTATTATTATTATTTTAGTAGAGAAAGTAGGAGACCAACTAGGGGGAAGCGACCATCGCCCAATCTTTCTTACTGTCCAGAGTGCAACTCTCAGTACAGGCCCAGCCATTACAAGATGGAACTACAAAAAAGCCAACTGGGGTTTATTCAGGCATCAGGTGAACACGCTGCTGTCTACCCTCAAGGTACAGAACAGAGACATTAATGAAGTGGTAAAAGACTTCAACAGATGCATACTACAAGCTGCAAAAGAAACCATTCCCAAAGGATGCCGGCGTAACTACATAACCATACTGGTCCAGCACACTCCAAGAACGTCAGGAAGCCATGGACAGGGCTAGAAAGGACGCAGAGTCTCAGCCTTCACTTGAAACTCACAACAATTGGAAAAAGGCTGTAGCAGAGTTTCAGAGAACAAAGCTAGAAGAAAAACGAAAAAGCTGGAGAACTAAAACGGCATCGCTGAACCTTGAGAAAGACGGCAGGAAACTTTGGAGATTAGTCAAGTCTCTAAATGAAGAGTGTTCCTCACCTAGGCAGACTGTCACATTGGATGAAGGTGGCAAACTTTTCAGAGGAAAACAAGCTGCAGACTTGTTTGCTAGAAGATACAGTTCAGAAAGCAACTTACCCATTAACATAGATCATCAGAGAGAGATAAGAAAAGAAATACTGGCAACCATGGGACAGACAGATACTCCTGCCCCAATGAGGGAACCCATCACACTAGGAGAACTACAGAAGGCTATTTCCACGCTTAAGTTTCAAACGTCACCCGGCCCAGACAAAATCAGCAACGAAATGCTAGTAAATCTGAGCTCAGCAGCAAAGACAAAACTGCTTGAGATATTCAACCACAGCTGGTTGAAAGGAACGGTACCCCAAGTATGGAGAGAAGCCATCACAATACCCATACTAAAGAAAGGGAAATGTAAGACCGAGGCTGCAAGTTACCGGCCAATCAGTCTCACAAGCTGTGTTGGGAAGACTATGGAGCGAATAGTCAACCACAGATTGAAATGGTATTTAGAGCCTGAGCAGATCCTGGTGCCGGAACAAGCTGGATTTAGAGAATGCTACAGTATAGAAGACCAAGTTACTTACTTGTCTCAAGCAATAGAAGATGCCTTCCTGGAGAAGAAAAAGGTCCTAACGATCTGGGTCGACTTCAAGCAGGCCTTTGACAAGGTGTGGAAAGATGGCCTCATTGCAAAACTTAGGAGAAGTGGAATCCAAGGCAACATGATGAAATGGATCCAGTCATTACTTGCATAACAGGAGAACTAGAGTCACTCTTGACGGTCCTGCAGAGCAGAAAAAGTGTTGCTCCCATCAGGGGGGTACCTCAAGGAGGAGTAATTTCCTCCAAACACTCTTCCTTGTTTACATCAATGACCTGGTGAATGGGAGATCTCCCTTGCAGGTAGTGAAAGCTGCCTTATATGCAGATGACCTAGTACTCTGGTGCGCTGATGAAAATGTCACCACAGCAAATTATAGAATGCAGCGGGCAGCAGACATGCTAGTGTCATGGGCAGAGAAATGGCTTATCACAATAAACACAGACAAAACCTCCACAACACTGTTCTCCCTCGCCCCCAAGGACAAATCAGCTAACATACACCTAGGGACAACCGTGATCAAGGAAGAAAGCTACCCCACCTATCTTGGGGTGACATTTGACCAAAGGCTTACATGGAATAAGCATATTGAAATGCAGAAGGAAAGGCCCGAAGACGACTAGGCATACTCAGAAAATTAGCAGGTACCAACTGGGGAGCAAATGAACGAAATCTAAAGAAGATTTATAATGGAGTAATAAGACCACACTTAGAGTTTAGCTCAGCAGCATGGTCATCAGCTGCTAACTCACATCTGCAGTCTTTGGACAAGGTGCAAAATCAAGCTCTCAGGCTCATTACAGGAGCCATGAAAACTACACCAATAACAGAGATGCAGAAGGTTGCTGGATTACAGACATTGTCCCATAGAAGAGACACAAAAACCATGATCCAGATGGAAAAGTACAACAGTATGCCAATGCACCCAATGAAGGCAAGACTAGATGATCTGGCATTGGGACGTCTAAAGCGTAGCAGCTTTGTGCATCGGGGGAAAAGACTTATAAGACAGCATCAAGAAGACCTATCCATGAAGACAACACCACTGAAGCCCACCATATACCCTGTACCATGGGAGCAGGCCAGCAGTGCCCTCCAAATTAATACATCAGTCAGTGGTCTCACAAGTGGATGTGAGTATAATGATCTGCAAAAACGAACTGCTACATTGAGTATGATCCAAGAAAGCTATCCCGATCAATCATGGATACATGCCTATACAGATGGATCAGCAACTAATGCTGTTAGGAATGGAGGTGCCGGTATCTTTATCTCATATCCTGACAACCACTATGAGACTAGGCACATTCCCACAGGTAAATTCTGTTCCAACTATACAGCTGAGGTTCAAGCTCTAGAGCAAGCTGCAAATATGATTTATAACACCAACTCTGACTGCCACCAGGTAGTCATCCTCACAGATGCACTGTCTGTCCTGCAAGCTCTCAAGGGTGGTAAAATCCCGCATCTGAGAAATGAACTAAACAAGGTAGCTGCCAAAAAGAGAACCATACTTCAGTGGGTACCATCTCATTGTGGTGTACCCGGAAATGAAAAGGCAGATAAACTTGCAAAAAAGGGAGGAGAATGTGAACAAGAAGATAATGAAGTCACATACTTTGAGAAAAAGAGAAGCTATCCAGACTATCAGAAGAGAACAGAACCAACCCAAAGACGACTATCACACTCTCGACCGGCAGGGACAGATAAAACTATTTTTCGACTCAGGACAGGGCATAACAAACTGAATAAACACATGCACAAGCTACGATTGTCTGCTTCACCACTGTGCACATGTGGATTAAACGAACAAACTGCTGAGCATGTTCTACAGGACTGTCCTCTGTATGACCAGTTAAGAAAGATATACTGGCCGAATGACTCAACACTAAACTCAAAGCTATATGGAGTTAAAGAGGAACTTCAAACAACAGTCGAATTCATCATGAGAACTCGTCTGACGGTGTAATCATCAAAGATGCGATCGCAAGAAGAAGAAGAAGAAGTGTAAGAGAAAGGACAGTCTCTGGGTTAAGTAATTTCTCTAATCCAGCCTATCAGTACGACTTTCTTTAAATCAGATGCACTTTCTCTCCTTGTACAAGATACAAGTTACACTGCACCCACATGCACAACCTTCTGTGACAAATACGCACAAACGTGAAAAACAAACTATGGATAACAGATAGGGTAGGGGTTGACCAACGCAATAACTTAAGGTTTATTAAGTTTATTTATCACTAGAACTTTACAATATAACTCATATACATCAATAGATCATGGTTTACAGACAAAATGAAAATTAATCAAATAGGTTCTCCCCTCTGGTAAAGGAAAAGAAAAGAAGATCCCAACAGAGGTTAATTAACCCAAAAGATCAAAATTTAACAATAAGGGTATGGAATAGTCAGTAAAGAAAACAAAGAGCAAGTTCCTAATTAATCTATCCTGTAAATACTCAGGTTAGTAAGAACCAAAGAAAAGAGTTGCATGATAGTGGTAACAACAACAATAAGTTTCTTTCTCCGTTCATTCAATTCACATACGTACAGTGGCCACTTTCTCAGATTTGCTTACCCAATACTTGACGCAGGCATTCCGTGGAAATAAACACTAATAAGTAATATATATTCAGTGTCCAATTAAGTTTTGCCAGACTTCGCCATAGTTGCTGACTGCAAATGTCACGGGAGTCGCTGGAGTTGGTGTTTTAATTTTTCCTGGATAAAATATGGTATCTCTGCTTTCAGTTGGTGGGAGTAAGGTTCTTACGTGGTAATCGCCGACGTAGGATGAATAATACAGATATATTTCCTGTGTGGTCTAGCCTCTGGTGCTGAGACACTATGTTAGATTACACAAATGTTACTGAACAATATATTTTGCCACAGCTGGCTGCTGAGATTGATATCAATGAAATCTGGTAATAGTTCTGGTCCAGTTAATATTATAATTATTGTTCTAGTTGGTCTCTCATAAAATGAAGAAAATGGACAGCACAGGTCATAGCCCAAAGACTCAACAATATTATAAAGTTTCTGGTTGCTTATACACTTATAAGACTATAAGAACTCAGCCTAGATTATAGGAAAGAAATATAAACATTAAACCATAATATCAATATTATCTCTTACACGTGTTTTAAAGTAGGACCGCTTCACCACTCCGTTATAAATTAGAGTTAAACACAAGTGTTTAGCTTATCCTATCGTTTTTTTTTCCCGCATGATATGAACACTAGTCATTTATAAAATCACATAAAAATGGATATAAGTAAATAATATATACCGTCAGTAGACAGTTATTTAATGTATGTACTAGTCAATTTAAAACATCTCTTTCTGGGGAAAAGCGAGTAATTAAATTTCTCTACCGCTGGAAACAATTAAGCTATAAGTTATTCAATTAACACAGAAAATCCCAGTAGAATATAGTGAAAAACTTTAACAATTAAATCACTCAAGATGCTAGTATATAAATTACCGCAAAACAGAAGAAACTGAAAAATATCTCCACGAATCTAAGAAGTTCTATGTACTAAAACTCTCATAATATCGCGCTAGTTATTCTCAGGAATTCTCTGAGTGACTGATATCTGAGATTGGGAGAGACCAGGTATATATCTATGGATTCCGTTCTATTGCTCCTTAATGCGAAATTCACACCTCCGACCAGGGCCGGGCCAATTTTGCGGTTCCATTCCTGAATGAAAGGTAATTTCTTCACCTCTGCCGCCTCTCAGCTCTGTAACTTAATTCCCTTGAAAAATGTAATACTTCAGGTACATCTCAGGCTTATCACCCGTTTGATTTTTCAAAGAAACTGTTACGCCTGACCTCTGCCTGCATGTTTCTCTGATCAAAGAGCGATTATGCCGTTACTGCTCACTTCGCTCTATTCCACATTCGTGCTTAATTGCCAGATGGCTCGCGTGTTAATTGCGATAGTGAATCAGGCGTTCGTGTAGCAAAAAAAATATAAAACCTAGATGGGGAGGGGCAAAAGTGGACGGTTATTGCTGCACTATTTTCATATGTGACAAACATCTGAGTCTCTTGTTCTTACTGCACTGAAACTCATGAAACAAAGATTGGACCGCTTTAAGGCGGTGGACGGTAGTGAAAACTGGATTTTACGTACAAAATATCGATTTTTTACTTTTGAGCTTATTTTATTAAATAATCATCGAGGAATCGATTGAACAAGGTTTTATAACATAAAAAAATGCATTTGATGTATCAAAAAGCATATTTTCTGTACTACCCCCAAGCTATGATTTGCAAATTTGTGCCAAAAATGCAAGATTTGTCGCTCAATAATACCTTACTTACGCTGTCCATATCGTGGACTATGTGGTATTGATACATAGGGAATTTCGTTGCCTGCCGTAATATAGCAAATTCAAAACTTTTTTTTCTCATAGCTCTGAGTGATGTGTGCTTAAAAATTTCCGTAATTTTACACTAACTTCCTTTTAAGGCGTGGTCACGTGGTGACCTCATTCCCTCATTCAAGACGGATTCGTAAACACCTGTTTTGATTGGTCATAACAACATTTTGGCTGCGTGCGCAAATGTGGAAGATAACAACCAGCTTGTTCCGCCCGTAAACAAATTAATTCTTCGCTGCATGTATCGTGGCGTTTGATATTTTTCTCTTGTTTAAATTTCAGTGAATTGTGTTCTATTACTTCAAAATGGGAAGAAAAGGTAAGAGATCAAAACAAATATCTGCTGCAAGATTGCGTCAACAGTATGTAATTTCTAGCAATGGTAAGATAGAATCAGCGGAGAATAATAAGCAAACTGATTGTCATGAAATATTCTAATCCACATATATAAATTATTAGGTAAATATGAAGCCTAACAAATAAAATTAATAAAGAGAAGAGCAATGGTAAAATAACAGTGCTGTCACAAAGAATGTACTCGAAATCCCCCTTGTTTTCTGCTTCGTCTGCAAATTGTAACGCTTTCACGTTGATATAAAAGCTTACTGTATTATTACCCGCCTTCTTCAATGAAACGTGTGCTGCATTTCTAAGAAAAACATTGAGACGTACTGCGTAATGACCTAAATTAATCCTAACATTAATTATACTGCGTTACCAAAACGAACGAACAGATGGACAAAAGGATAAAGAGAGAGGGGAGGGCTGGAAATCAGGAACGCATGCATCACGCGTGTAAGTCTACATGCACTAATTTTTTTTTCAGACGGACAGTGATAAAATACACTACCCTTTCCCAGAGTTAGGTTTATAAATCATAAAAAACTCTTATTAGAAAAGATAACATTAGATGGGTTTACGGTTGAAAACATAACAGTACCCAGACAGCAAATCTTCGAAACAGGAGGTAGAAGAAATTGCATATTTTGAACGCAGCCACGTAGCTCCTTTAAATTTGTATTTTTGGGTTCCTTAGGGCTTGCTGACAAATAATATGTAAAACGTTACGCAAATAGTCCAGGAATTAATAAATTATACCCAAAATAAAATATTGGGGGTGCCTGACAGCATAAAATCATTTCTGCTCATAAGATTTTTTTTTAACGTGTTTGAAAAAAATTTACGTTACAGAAATAGCCTACCATGTAAACTCCAAATTGATTGGAGCGCAACAAATGAAAGCCTAACCACGATTGGTCGGACTATAAATACTATCTTTCGTTGTTAGGGGAAACGGGGAAAGGTAACATTTTTTCAAACACTTGTCGAAACGGGGCCTCATTGGTCAGACTCGCTGATATACACACTTGGGAGCGTTAGTTCGAAACCACTTGTTTAAATAAGCTTGATAAAGCATCAGTGCGTTGAAGCCAGCTTATATTTGGCTAAATAAAAGCCTGGAAGATAAGCAGATGGGAATTTGTGCCAGTTTGTGCCAGAATTCATTGCTAATCAACGTATCTGTGTTTATTTCCATGAAATTGTGGTAAGCTTGAACCATTCAGTATCTTTTAATGAAAAAGTGAATGTGAATTGTTGATTTATGCCTGTATATATATGTGTAGTTCAGTGGCAAACGTGAGGTAAAGCCTCTAATGCTCCAGCCTGAACAGAGGGTGTCGGAGAGAAGTAAAACGGCATGGAATGGCCAAATAGTACACTGACACCTGGATGATTGACTAGAAAGAAATAATGCTGGAAGTGCAGAGGCGTAGTAACCATTAAGAAGGGTAATACTGGAATAAAGTATTTCAAATGAAGCTGACAGTTGGCCTAATGCTCTGAACTCAATGTTTGTGCTGTGTTGTGATCAATGTAACAAGAGAGTTTAAGTTAGTTATGAAGTAGAAGGTACATCCTTCTTGATTTCAGGGATCGTGGTCTTGATGGTACTGAGCAGCACCTGGTCAGAGCTTTGCTGAATCCAGAGTCGGACAGCATACTCCTTGGTCTTTTTAGCTATCAGTGAGGTGTCTCCAGAGCCCAGAGGAGAATTCGAGCAGAGGAGTCCTTTCCTGCCGCCATCACGCCAGATAAGCTAACTTGGCCAGCTGAGCTCAACATTATGTCCCCTCATCTTGAAATGACTTTGTAAAATAAACATTAAGAGGGGAATTTACTTGTCTTAAAATCAGGAACTGTGAACATCTCCAATACTAGTCCCTAAAGACAAACTATTGAAGTCATGATGACAAATACCAACAGAGCTTGAACAAAACAAAACCAGTATTACCTCATTTTACTACTACACAACTGACACACATAGAACATTTGTAATAATATATGTCACTACAATATTCATATTAAATACATTCTGTACATAACTTGTAATTTAAATTGATTGTGATTCCTGGTTCCCTTGTAGTTGAATCAGGACACATATTCATTCATGCCAGTAATGAATACATATTGTTATTTGAAAGTTTATCAGTGACTCTTTTAAGATATCTTTGTAGAGTGTTATATGTATGTGAGTGTCACAGTGTTGTCAAGAGTAGTGGATTAAATTAAATTGTTTATCTGTCTGTTGTTGTGACTTACACTTCATCATACACATACCCTAGACACATAACGTAGCATCACACTATTCCAGAATAATTCTGACTGAGGTATAGAGATATGTGGTAGCAAGTAAGGTTATCTATAATACACTACTCTTAATAGATATAGATACCTTCACAGCTGATCTCAGTCAGTGCACTAAGTCCCCTATAAATATTTATAACATCCCACTTCACCACATATATTGGGGTCTCGCTCTTGGGATTTTGAATCTTTCCCTATTAAAAATATTGGGGGTAATTCACTTCAGGGAATATAAGAATTAAAAGGTATCCTTGGGTGGAATTAAATAAGGTTGAGCTCACGGTGCCTGTGTTGTCCATTAGAGATTGAATTGTTGGTTAGACATTATATAAAGTTACCTGATAGACAATGGCGGACCTGGCCAAATTTCGATCTGCTGCGGTTCAGACTGCAAAAGAGTTAGGATTAGATGGGCAAGTTATGGTTGCCTATGTCACGACGGAATGTGACAAATTTATTGAACGCGAAGAAAGAAGGTTTGAAGCCGAAAGAAGGTTAGAGGCTGAAAGGGAAATTAAGAAGTTACAGTTTGAGGCTGAGGCTGAGACTAAGAGGTTGCAGATTGAGGCTGAGGCTAAGAAATTGGAAGCAGAAAGAGAAGAGAAGAAATTAGCTGCAGAAAGAGAAGAGAAGAAATTAGCTGCAGAAAGAGAAGAGAAGAAATTAGCTGCAGAAGGAGAAGAGAAGAAATTAGCTGCAGAAGAAAGAAGATTGACTGCAGAGAGGGAAGCAGAAAAGGAGGAGAAAAGATTACAAAGGGAACATGAGTTACGACTAAGGGAGTTTGAGTTTCAAGGCCATGCTCCTGAAAATGGTGCCAGTCCCTTTGCCTCTGATGCTACAGTTACTCAAGGAGCCTCAACCTCAGCTATGAACTTTCATTTAGATCATTTTGTTGAGAAAGACGATGATATTGAGAGCTATATAAATAGGTATGAACTATTAGCTACCACGTATGGGTTAGAGAGAGAAAGGTGGAGCTTAAAGTTATCTCAGGGACTTCGTGGGGGCAGCTTATGAAGTTTTTGCAAAAATGAGCAGAGGTGATCAGGAAAATTATGACATGCTAAAGCAGGCTCTTTTGTTAAGGTATGAAAAGAATGCAGAGTTTTACAGGAAAAAAATTTAGGAATGCTAAACTACTGTCAGGTGAAACCTATCACCAGTTCTCTGCACGAATCGAGACATACTTGGAGAAATGGACTTCTCTGGGGAAAACCCAAGATCTTAAGGAAATGGTCCTTATAGAGCAACTAAGAGAGTCCATGGCTCCAGACCTGAGAAAGTTTCTCATGGAACAAGGTGCAGAGAGGCTGGGTGAGTTGCTAAATGTTGCTGAAAGGTATCAAGCAGCTCAAGCAGAGGTAACAGGTAATAAAAAGAAACAGGTGGATAACTTTAGGGCACCACAGAACTTTAATAAATTTGATCCTAGGGATCAAAATAAAGGTAAGCACCAATTTGATAGGCCACGGTATGACAATAAAAATAAATTCCCACAATTCGATGAAAGGAAATATGATGAAAGAAAATCTTTCAACCAAGGAAAAAGGTGGTGTAAAAATTGTAAGATGAACAATCATGACACTGACCATTGTAGAAGGAAACCTCCTCATTTAGCTGCTATGACATCGGGGAAAAAGGAAAAGAAGGGCAAACCTGAAGAATTACAGGAACCATACCACCCCCCAGTGTGTGAAGATGTCATTTGTAATGGTGTCACTATAAGATGTTTATATGATACCGGTTTAGATTACGATTCCGTTGTGAGTTCTCACCTGGTGCAGGCCGATCAATACACCACAGAAGCAGTGGAGATTCAAACTGCAACCAAGGATGTAGCTACCATGACACTTCCCGTCGCCCGAATAAAAGTGAAAACGCGATATGTGGAAGGAATCATAAAAGCAGCAGTGATAAATGAGCCAATCTAACCTCTAATATTGGGGTGTAGATATGTCTTCTTGGGGAATCCCAAGAGACCTGTGATATTGGCAACAGTGCAGACCAGATCACAGACAAAGAAGGAGGAGGATAATCCCATAAATACGCACCCAGATGAGATGAGGAAGGCACAGGCTGAGGACAAAACACTCAAGCCATGTTTCAAGAAGTTGCCCAAATCTCATACACCTCCAGGCAAGGGAGAGTTTTATATGAAGAACAAATTGATATATAGGAAGGCTGGATCTGAATCCAATGGTCACGGACAGCTGGTCCTTCCCACCTCATATAGGACTAAAGTGTTGGAACTAGGGCATGCGATTCCCTTCAGTGGTCATATGGGAATCAGCGCAACAGGACAGCGAATAGCTTGTCACTATTTCTGGCCAGGAATAACTGAAGATATCAAACGATATGTAAAATCCTGTCCAGAGTGCCAACGAGTAGCACCTAAACATTGGACTGCACCAGCAACTCTGGGGAAAATGCCCATAGTGGGAACACCCTTTGAGAGAGTTGCCGTGGATCTTGTGGGACCTCTCACCCGAACCAAGAGAAGGAACAGCTACATTCTGACTCTGGTGGACACTTGTTCTATGTGGGGAGAGGCAGTAGCCCTGTCATCGATTGATTCAAAACATGTGGCAGAGGCATTGCTCACAATTTTCACAAGGTTAGGCTTTCCCAATCAAATCTTGACTGATAATGGCTCTCAGTTCAAGGGGAAACTAACTGAAGAAGTTTTCAGGATCTTCCAGGCCAAACACTTCCATTGTAGTGTGTATCATCCCCAAGGGAACGGCCAAGTGGAAAGATTTAACGGCACATTAATGTCGATCCTGAGAAAGTTGGCACACGAAAAACCAGATACATGGGACCAGTACCTGCACGCCGCCCTCTTTGCTTATCGGGAGGTACCCCATAGTTCAACCGGTATGGCCCCGGCAACATTATTGTTTGGAAGGCCAATAAAAGGTCCACTCGAAGCTATGTTAAGAACGTGGACTGATGAAAAGGCAGAGGAAAACATTACATCTTCATACCAGTATGTGAATGAGCTGACCACTCGGTTAAAAACTGGCTGGAAACTTGCCAATGAAAATTTGAAACAAGCCAGGAAGAAACATGCTGCCTATTATAACAGGAAGGCGAAAGACAGAAATTTGGCTGTGGGAGAGAAAGTACTGCTTCTTTTGCCGGGGAGTCAGAATAAGTTACAAATTGGATGGCAGGGTCCATATACAGTTCTAGAGAAGGTGTCTAGAACAAATTATAAGATAGATAAGAAGGGGAAAGAAAAAATCTATCATGTGAATCTCCTGAAGAAATATTTGGAAAGAGCACATCAGGAAGAGACACACTTGTTGACCTTGTCCATCGCCATGGAGATGAAAAAGGAACCACTTTCATCATTTGAATATCCATTACACCCCTGTGAGACAGCAGCACAGGTGAAAATCAGTACACATTTAACGAAAAACTCAGAAAAGAGAGAGTGCAACAGGTTCTAAATAATCATGCAGAGGTGTTAACAGACCGACCAGGGCATACAAACCTATTGGAATATGATTATGAAAACTCATAGACTCCACACCTGTCTGTATGAAACCATATTCGATTCCGTTTGCTAAGGAAAAAGCTTTGAAGGAAGAGATAGACTATCTGTTGAAGGAAGGAATTATTTCGCACAGTGAGTCTTCGTATAGTTCCGGGTGTTGTACTCTTAAGGAAGCCCTCTGGAGAACATTTAGACTCTGTATAGATTACAGGAGACTGAATGCTATTTTACAGAAGGACAGGTGGATCCATTGCCGGATACAAATCAGCTGTTTTGCCAGACTAAATAAAGCTAAATATTTCTCAAAAGTGGATCTGAGTAAAGGATACTATCAGATTCCAGTAAAGCCTGAGGTTAGACCATACCTAGCTTTTAGTACCTCAGAAGGACACTATGAGTTTAATAGATTGCCATTTGGATTGAAGAATGCGCCTAGTGTCTTCTCTAGAATGATGAGATAATTATTGGATCCTCTGAATAATCCCTGTATAACAAATTTTATGGATGATATCCTTATAGCAACAGAAACATTTGAGGAACACATTGACTCTCTGAACATGCTGTTTGATCGACTTAGGGAGGCAAATTTAACAGCCCGACCAACCAAATGTTGCGTTGGATGTAAAGAATTGGAATTTTTGGGACACACAGTTTATCAGGGAAACATGACCCCTGACCCAAAGAATTTAGAAAAACTACAGAAAGCCCCGAGACCACAAACCAAGAAGGACGTGAGATCCTTTGTCTCATTATGTGGTTTCTACCAGAAGTATATCAAAAACTTTAATTCCATATGTGCACCGTTAACTGAATTGACACGTAAAGGACATCCAGATCGCATTACATGGACACCACAATGTGAAATGACTTACCAAGAATTGAAGGAAAAGCTCACAAGTAAACCCATTTTGAAATTACCTGACTTAAGTCAAGAATTCATAGTAAGGGACGGATGCAAGTAATATTGGGTTAGGTGCAAACTCTACTACAGAAATCAGATGCATTGGATGGGGAATTAAGCCCAGTGGCATATGCTAGCAGAAAGTTGAATAAAGCTGAAATCAACTACTCAACTAGCGAAAAAAGAATGTCTTGCAGTAATATGGGCAATAAAGAAATTCAATATTTATCTATATGGGAAGGCATTTAAGTTGCAAACAGATCACAAACCTTTATCGTTTTTAGCACAGGCTAAGCATGAGAACTCTAGGTTACTCCGATGGTCTTTGCTTCTGGCTCCATATAATTTTAGCATTGAGTATATATCTGGAAAAACCAATTGGGAGCGGATTTTTTAAGCCGCCATCCGTGTGATGAGAATCACCGTAAACCCCAGAAATAATAATAAATTTCTCTATGTGTATATAGAATAAAGGACTGACATATAATGTCTGTTTTAAGAGGGGAGGTGTCATGAAATATTCTAATCCACATATATAAATTATTAGGTAAATATGAAGCCTAACAAATAAAATTAATAAAGAGAAGAGCAATGGTAAAATAACAGTGCTGTCACCAAGAATGTACTCGAAATCCCCCTTGTTTTCTGCTTCGTCTGCAAATTGTAACGCTTTCACGTTGATATAAAAGCTTACTGTATTATTACCCGCCTTCTTCAATGAAACGTGTGCTGCATTTCTAAGAAAAACATTGAGACGTACTGCGTAATGACCTAAATTAAGCCTAACATTAATTATACTGCGTTACCAAAACGAACGAACAGATGGACACACGGATAGCTGGAGGGGCGGGCTGAACATCAGGAACGCATGCAACACGCGAAGCGCGATACGCAAATGCTGCCATCACGCGTGTAAGTCTACATGCACTAATTTTTTTTCAGACGGACAGTGATAAAATACACTACCCTTTCCCAGAGTTAGGTTTATAAATCATAACAGACTCTTATTAGAAAAGATAACATTAGATGGGTTTACGGTTGAAAACATAACAGTACCCAGACAGCACATCTTCGAAACAGGAGGTAGAAGAAATTGCATATTTTGAACGCAGCCACGTAGCTCCTTTAAATTTGTATTTTTTGGGTTCCTTAGGGCTTGCTGACAAATAATATGTAAAACGTTACGCAAATAGTCCAGGAATTAATAAATTATACCCAAAATAAAATATTGGGGGTGCCTGACAGCATAAAATCATTTCTGCACATAAGATTTTTTTTTAACGTGTTTGAAAAAAATTTACGTTACAGAAATAGCCTACCATGTAAACTCCAAATTGATTGGAGCGCAACAAATGAAAGCCTAACCACGATTGGTCGGGCTATAAATACTATCTTGGTTGTTAGGGGAGACGGGAAAAGGTAACATTTTTTCAAACACTTGTCGAAACGTGGCTCATTGGTCAGACTCGCTGATATACACACTTGGGAGCGTTAGTTCGAAACCTCTTGTTTAAAATAGCTTGATAAAGCATCAGTGCGTTGAAGCCAGCATATATTTTGCTAAATAAAAGCCTGGAAGATAAGCAGATGGGAATTTGTGCCAGTTTGTGCCAGAATTCATTGCTAATCAACGTATCTGTGTTATTCGTATGAATTGTGGTAAGCTTGAACCATTTAATATCTTTTAATGAAAATTGAATGTGAATTGTTGATTTATGCCTGTATATATATGTGTAGTTCAGTGGCAAACGTGAGGTAAAGCCTATAATGCTCCAGCCTGAACAGAGGGTGTCGGAGAGAAGTAAAACGGCATGGAATGGCCAAATAGTACACTGACACCTGGATGATTGACTAGAAAGAAGTAATGCTGGAAGTGCAGAGGCGTAGTAACCATTAAGGAGGGTAATGCTGGTATAAAGTATTTCAGATGAAGCTGATAGTTGGCCTAACGCTCTGAACTCAATGTTTGTGCTGTGGTGTATTGTGCTCAGTGTAGAACTAGAGTATCAATTAGTTATGAAGTAGAAGGTACATCCTTCTTGTTTTCAGGGACCGTGGTCTTGATGGTACTGAGCAGCACCTGGTCAGAGCTTTGCGAATCCAGAGTCGGACAGCATACTCCTTGGTCTTTTTAGCTATCAGTGAGGTGTCTCCAGAGCCCAGAGGAGAATTCGAGCAGAGGAGTCCTTTCCTGCCGCCATCACGCCAGATAAGCTGATGTGGCCAGCTGAGCTCAACATTATGTCCCCTCATCTTGAAATGCCTTTGTAAAAATTATACACATTCAGAGGGGAATTTAATTGTCTTAATATCAGGAACTGAGAACATCTCCAATACTAGTCCCTAAAGACAAACTATTGAAGTCATGATGACAAATACCAACAGAGCTTGAACAAAACAAAACGAGTATTACCTCATTTTACTACTACACAACTGACACACATAGAACATTTGTAATAATATATGTCACTACAATATTCATATTAAATACATTCTGTACATAACTTGTAATTTAAATTGATTGTGATTCCTGGTTCCCTTGTAGTTGAATCAGGACACATATTCATTCATGCCAGTAATGAATACATATTGTTATTTGAAAGTTTATCAGTGACTCTTTTAAGATATCTTTGTAGAGTGTTATATGTATGTGAGTGTCACAGTGTTGTCAAGAGTAGTGGATTAAATTAAATTGTTTATCTGTCTGTTGTTGTGACTTACACTTCATCATACACATACCCTAGACACATAACGTAGTCATCACACTATTCCAGAATAATTCTGACTGAGATATATAGATATGTGGTAGCAAGTAAGGTTATCTATAATACACTACTCTTAATAGATATAGATACCTTCACAGCTGATCTCGGTCAGTACACTAAGTCCCCTATAAATATTTATAACATCCCACTTCACCACACTGATGTAATCTCAACATGGAAATTCTGCATACCCGTATCCGTTAGGCCTATAATTCAAATTGCTGATCCAGTAGTGCCGTTCAATACTGGCCCAAGTCGATCTGATATAAAAATTAACTAGAGCACGAGCAAGAATGTTGCATCTCATAATACTGTCTGCACTAAACCTACATACAGAACCATTGTGGACATTTCTTTCTTCAACAACCTTCTTAAAAATGTGTGTAAGCAAAGCACATTGCAAACAAGAACTGACAACACCAAGTCAAAGGGTTTCTCTCTCTTCCTGGAAGTTGTGTGTCACACATGTGAAAAGGCAATTTCTAGAACGTACAGATCCGAGAGGGAACCAGAAGGCTGCGGCCCTTGGGGACATACAATCAACAAATCTGCTGTTCTTGGTGCCCTCATGTCCGGAATGGGCCCATCTATGTTCAATCTCTTCTGTGAGAACCTAGACCTCCCTGGCCTGCACCAGAAAACATTTCATAAATATGCAGATCAAATTTTTGATCATTTGGATACCATGCACTCTACAGTATTTCAACGTGCCGTCAGCATCGCTCGAGCTGAACATGCTAAGAGTCAGCATCGTACCATTAATAAAAAAGAAGTCATTGACATCGCTGTCAGCTTTGATGCAACATGGCTAACTAGAGGTCATAAGTCACTGATAGGTGTTGGCAGTGTTATCGACATCTTGACTGGCATGGTCTCGATGCACATGTTATGTCTTCCTTCTGTCACACCTGCGAGAATACTGGACAGTGGCAACTGAAAAATATGGCTGACAAATTTGAAAAATGGAAAGCAGAGCATCAGAAGGACTGCTGCCGTAATTATGAAGGGTCAGCCAGAATGATGGAGGTAAAAGCCTGTGAAGTTCTCATTTTCATTCAGTGGCAAATCACAAGCTACGCTACACTGTTTTGCTATCAGATGGCGATTCCAAAGCCTACAACAGACTCTGTGACATCAAACCGTATGGACCAGAAGTTGACATAACCAAAGAAGAGTGTGTCAACCATGTTGCAAAGCGATTAGGCACTGCACTAAGGACACTGATTACTGACTGCAGGAAACAAAAAGTCACCCTTGGAGGAAATGGCCGTGGTCTTCTAACCCAAAATGCCATATG
The DNA here is from genome assembly GCA_024509875.1 of Oreohelix idahoensis. Taxonomy (NCBI): domain Eukaryota; kingdom Metazoa; phylum Mollusca; class Gastropoda; order Stylommatophora; family Oreohelicidae; genus Oreohelix; species Oreohelix idahoensis. Next base: position 271,010 of record JAMPIV010017459.1, read on the forward strand.
AAAATTGTGTATTTACTACATCAGGGCCATCTGCAAGCATAGTACAGCCCCAGAGATGAAACAAGCCATTGTGGCTTCTCTCTACCATGGGTATTCGACAAACGACAAACTCCAACATAATTTGTGTCCGCCAGGCAAAGACTCCTGGTGTTTCTATCAGGCTTCCATCGCCAAAGGAGAAGCTGCCAGACCACACGAGACCAAGATTCACACTCCGCTAAACTACAACCTGCTCCATAAGCACTTAGTCCCTATTTATGAGCGTCTTACTGATCAGCATCTGCTCAAGCAGTGTGAGCTAGGCGCAACACAAAATGCAAATGAAAGCCTACACAATGTTATATGGAGTCGTTGCAGCAAGCGGAAATTTGTGTCATTAAAGAAGGTCAAATTCAGTGTCCTTGTCGCCGCTGGAGAATTCAACTTTGGTCCATCAGCCAGTGCAGAAATAAAAAAGCTGTATGGTCAAGCATCTGGAACAAACTCAAAATGCCTTGGACAGGTGCGATTGAGGAAACGTCTGGCCAACAGCCAGAAACATGAGGCTGACAAACTTGTAAAATGGAGAAAAATTAGGCAAGAGGCAACACAAAGGCGAGAGGAGGAGCTGCAGGAAGCTGAAGGAGGTGCAGCATATAGTGCTGGAGGATTTTAAACACATTCAGCCCCCCCAGAATGGAGTAAATTGGACAAGACAAGGCACTCGGTGAGTAAAATGCATTTTTCTCAAAACTAACATTTTATTAACAAAAAATGTTATTACTAACAAACTATCTAATAGATCAGTCTGAAATTTGGCATGCATGTAGTACACATATATATCTTTAAATTATCACATGCTTTTTTTGATATTTTGGTAATTTGCTTTGATATATTAAAAAAAAAAATTTTTTTTCATTTTTTTCATACAAATATAGTTTTTTTTTAAAAATCATTAAAAATAGAATTTTAAACTTATAAAAAAAAGCATGTGACAAATTGTTTTAATTGTCAGTCACAACATGTGTGTGCAATTTGATAAAGTTTGGTCAATGGGAAACATACGTTTTTAGCTCTCGGAAATTGATGAAAATCCAATATGGCGAATGTTTTTTTGGTTACCATGGTAACCACGTTTTTTAACAAAATAAACTGTAGAATTTGGTTCATGGACATACACTGTGTCTATTGAGCACATAAAAAGTTTGAAAATGTTATTAGAACAAAAGTTAGATTTCACTGTAGTCCTTCCCCTTAACATCTGAGTCTCTTGTTCTTACTGCACTGAAACTCATGAAACAAAGATTGGACCGCTTTAACATCCGAGTCTCTTGTTCTTACTGCCCTGAAACTCATGAAACAAAGTGACCTAGAGTTGTCAAGAAATTGTGCTTGCATTCCTAGCCTTCGGCTGCTCGTCACAATTTCTCCATTTGAAAGAAACAGGCAGTTAAAAAAAAAAAAGAATTCTAAATGTTATTTAAACTTTCCACCACTGTATAATGGAAAAGCATATATATTAAACAATGAAGAAAAATGAAAATAAAGCCATCTAAATATGGCTACATCAGGGAATGGGACTCGTTTCACACAAGATAAAAATTACCATCTTTGTCCATGCTCTGTGCCACAATGCAGGCTGCTGTCAGTATGTCCTTCACGTGTGTCAGCCAGTTGCTAGACTCCAGCTTTGATAACCATTTGTCCATGCTACTGTTGCTGTCATTACAGGCTGATGATAGAATAGATACAAATTATGGACAAACAATGAGACAATTTTTTAAAATAACTGATAACCATAACTATGGTGTTTTGACATTCAGAGGGCCCCACTTGGATCATGCGCCGCCCCCCCCCCCCCCCAAACATGCAGTAATGTAATCATTAAGTTTTTTGTTTTAATTTGAGGAATAAAATGTCGAAGGTTGAATCCTGTGGCATTTATTTATATGAACTATAATAAACAAATAAATAGTTGAGTCAATCAATACCCTTTAGCTCCCCATGCAGCAGAGGCCTTCAACAAATACATGCCAAGTCCTTCTGTCACGTGCCATCCACGTTTTCCTCATCATTTTCACCTCTGTTTCCAGTTCTCTTCTCCATGTGTTTTTTGGTCTACCTCTGCTTCTCTTTCCTTGGGGATTCCAGAACAAGGACTGCCTTGTAAAGCTATCAACAGGTTTCCTCAGTATGTGTCCTACCCATCGCCTTCTTCTCATCTCTTGTTCCACTGGCACTTGTCTGGTTCCTGAAACTAGTCGAGTGCTTACAGCTGAATAAAACAGTACTACGAATAAAACAAATTTTTTTTTACACGCTTTTCTTTACATTAAAATATTTTTACCCTTCCACCCAAACAATGGGGGGACCTCACAATGTGAAATTGCTCGGGCCTCATCCAAGTTCTCAGAGTATGTATTCACATATGTGGAGGAAGACAGAGAGTGAGAGAGAGAGAATGAATGAACAAACTTTATTTTTAAAGGGTTAAGAATTGGACGCGCAGAGAGAAAGACAAGAAAGAAAAAGAGGTTGCGAGAAAGATACAGGAACATTTTTAAAAAAAAGCAAAATAAATTCTTATATCATGTAAAGAATGCTTACCTTCAATCATTTTAATAAGAGAATCATGGAATGATTGTCTCCGTTCTACAGGCTGGTGAATTCTTTTCCACAGTGGGTAGTGGGCTTCAGGTTCGTAGCCACCACCTGAGTAGAAGGAAGACATGTTTTTATGATGGCAATGTTTTAAGATGAACGCTGGTTGTAGTTTATACAGACAATGTAAGAAACACAAGAACAGGCATGAATAAAGACCATCAACCTCAAGAACATATATGTTACGGTATACATTTTACTGTGCAAACAAGACATTGCTCATTATTAGCCGTTTGCACACTAAAATGTACCAGCCATGAAAGAGATGCATGACTGTTGTTAGATGATGGGTTTTTGTTATAGCACATTTCACTAGCTTTGCCCAACTTCAAATGTAATTATCTGATTAACCGTCTAACGTATTAATGCCATTTTTTGCATACGATGTTATATTGGGTTAGACCCAACAAATATATACTTTATATCTGTGCATCTTGTCCAGTTCCCACAAACGGATGAAATCCTTTGATCTTTGTCAGCATACTAATTATTGTGTATCGAAAAAAGAAATTTTACCACTTCAGTCACAGATTCTGTGAATTGAATAGGCATAGGTGTGTCTACTATTACAATAATGTGGCCATCACGTTTGCATATGAATACCTGTTGAAAATGATTTCTTAAATGATCTGCATGGGAGATACTCGTGACATTGTTTGTCATTGACATTTAATGCGCTACCAAACTGGACCTTCATTGATCTGATTATTTCAATAGGTATCACCACTTGGCGGTTCATAAATATCATAATGGAAAGTTTCTCCTCTACTGTGCTTGTAAATAAGGGTAAGGTCATCTTTAAAGAAATTAAACTTCATCCGAATCATAATCAGATGTCTCTGAGAAATTGATAATCAATCTCGGCTGAATGAAGGACAAACCATCATTCGTCCAATATTCCTCTTCCTCTTGTAACACATGGTTCTCACATTTCTTCCAATAATCCCTGGCTATGTTCGAGATGGCGGCTTTTGTAAGTATTTCAACATCTTTTAATTTGAACGTCCTATTTTCTGTTGCTACCTGTTCCTTAATTTTAGCCCAGACTAATTCTATTGGGTTTAAGTGAGAATGGTAAGGAGGCAATCTTAAACATCTGTGACCATGTTCATGGATTGCCTTGTCTATGTGAAATATCTTTGTATGCTGTGTATTTTTTACAATTTCAAGTAATTCAGGCTTCAGGGACATTTCGTTGAATGGAATGTTGTTTTTGGTCAGCCAAATCTTTATTACATCTTTAGTACTTGATGAATTAGGAACTTTATCTTCTGGTGCCACAACGTTGTGATATGAAGCATTGTCCATTATCAAACACGACGGTCTATCCAATGAAGGAAGTACATGATTCACAATCCAATCTTGAAATATCTTGCCATTCATCTCTGTATGATAATCCCTATTATCTGTGGATTTTGAAACAAATATGAGTTCAGTATTATTTAGAAGCCCATGATGGCTGCTTCCTGCATGTGCAATTATTAGGCGCTGTCCTCTGCTGCTTGGTACTAGTCTCTTAGTTGTTCCATCAGATGATTGCCATTCTCGTTCATTACTGTGGTGCGCATTGATCCAAGTTTCATCTAAATACACAAAATCATAACAATCTCTTCTCATTTCTCTGACCTCGCGTAAATATTTGCTTCTCATTGCAACTATATGAGGCTTCTCACAAATAAGGTTTCTACGACCAACATATTTTCTAAAAGTGAATCCCAAACTCCTATTAGTCCTCCACAGCGTAGATTTGGAAATATCAATGTCATTATTCTTTCTTAACCAAATTTTCAATTTCCTTAAAGTCACTGCCTCATTATTGTGAAACATATTGCAAATTTCTCTGCGGATCAATTCTCTGTCAAAATTATCCACCACTCTTGGCCTAATTTTCGTGTGTAAAACACTGGAATTAGACATTTCAGATGTCGCTATCCAGCGGTGCAATGATCGTTTGCTTATCCCCAAGGCGTGAATAGTCCTCTTTTGTGGGTTTGAAATAGAATGATATAGTTTTCCTCGAGTAGCTTCATTGCAGAAATACTGAAAAATCCTATTTGTGATTTGCTGTAATGTCATAAAATGTACTCGCAGACTCATTTTTCCTTCTTAACCACACAATAATTTTTGTAGACACACCTCTGATTGACAATGTGTGCGTTGCACCGGATATAAACTGTTTTATGTTCAAGAAGTGCGATTTCACTCAAAAATCATGCCAAATACTTGATAAACCAAAAATGTGCAAATGAGGTCGTATAATTTACTGTAGACATTTCAATATGTGTGCGTGTGATGTGTGTTGGCAAGTAGGATTTTATATTATATCGCAAAGAGACGAAAATTGAAACCAATGGCCGCATTTTAATGAAAAATTTAATTCATAGGGTCTATACCATTTCAAATTCACACACAAAATTTCACTTATATGCGTTATATATTCGCTGAGATATAGCATTTTGAAGTTGGGCAAAGCTAGTGAAACGTGCTATAGAAGTAGTTCCAGCCGTGTGGGTCTGCAGTGTATGTGGAAAGTGTATATGTAAAGTGTGGTCAGCTAGAGCAATGGGTAAAAGGGCTATGTACCTCCATGTGTCAAATGTGTTCTTGAAGGACTGTGTTTCACATCGATGATTGTATGGCTGACTGGAGCCCTGTGATAATGGAATGTGTTAGAAAAGTCAATGTGCCTGCGTATGGATTAGCCACCCAACTATGGATGTATGTTTAAAGATTGGACAATGAGGATTATTTATAAATGATGAAACGTGATGTAAAGGCTTTATGTGTTTTTTTATTTAGTTTGACGTTCTGAAGTTTTGAGGATTACAGTTGGCTTTATATATCTGTTGATGGTAGACCCCTTTGAGCCATGCAAAGCTAAGCCCACATTATCATCCTCGGCTGTGGCAAATTTACTGGCCACACTGATAAAGCACACCCATGTGTTACCGGGGCCCGAAAGGGGAGCAAAGAATAGTAACACTGTTCCCTGCCAAGCATGTCGTAGAAAGCGACTAAGGAGGGTTGGGCATGGGGCTGGTTACCCCATCCTGTAAAAAAAATTTTTAAACCACAAAAAACTTCAACAAATATGGACAAGTCAAATAAAGAAAATAAAACACAGCCATCCAAGACAGGGTAAAGGTCCTCTCACAGGGAGGCGTATGACGCAACACAGAGAAAGCCGAAAGGAGTCTGTGTTGCTGACTAACCTTCTTTCTTCTAGGAGAACTTCCAGATTTGGCACCTGGAATACGCCCACGGCGACCGTTGCCTCAATTGGCTGTGTGTGGCATACCCGGAAACGGGGCCTCCCAGTACTGAGGCACAGTTAAGTCCCCGATGTCACTTATCGGTGCAGAGTTGAGAGAGATGGCTGAGCATCACAATCCCCCCTGTGTTGCAGCATGATGAGAACCCAGCATTGCACACTGAGCTTGGGGGGAATCACTTGGGCACCAGACTTAATACTGGCTCTTGACTGGATGGCCGCATGCAGGAAATTTCTACAATGGAGGGTTGGCAGGTGGTGGGTATCTGGAAGTGGCTCTGTGCAGGACGTGAGGATTCCTTGGGAGAGCCCAGAACCAGAGCACAGCATTGTGCAAGCTCTGCATAGTTGGAGAGCCCCCCCTGGATGACGGGGAATGCACAGTGTGCTACCCCACCTATCCCCAACTGCTAACTTAGAACCAGAAGTGGGGTCCTCTGTATGTGTGCCAGGCCAGGATAAAATGCCTGGGAAAGAGACTGGAGCTCAGAACTCCCTAACTCAAAGTTGCAGGATGGCAGAAAAGCCATGGGAAAGACAGGGCTATTTTGAAGATAACACAACCATATTTTCACCATACGAGCTCGGACGCCGCCTCGGTAAACAAGGTCCGCGCAGAGCAGTGACACCCCCAGGCTGCTTGCGAATAGTCTACTACTGGGAACATAAACAGATTAGGGATGAGCCCACTCTCCCGTTGAACAGGTGCTAAAGTCATAGATACTGGGCCAGAAGGCGCACCGGAAACCACAGTATCACGCAACTCGCTTTTTTTTTTTCTATGGAGAGTACACCGTCAAATAAATCTCGTACTGGTGCTCGCCCTGTGGAGCTCCACCAGGCAGGTGCAGTGCCGGGCTCTGAACCTCGACAGAGCCCACCCTCAGCTACTGGAGGACCCTCTAGACCGTCTTGTGGAGTCAGCAGACGGCAGAGGAGAACTACTGACCAAAACAAAACAGAAAAAGAGAAACCCAGAGTGCCACTTGTCATGATGCACTGGAATGCAGAGGGAGTGAACAGCAAGCAGGCTGGATACAGCAAAAAGACAGAGCTGGAAAACATCTTGTATGAGAAGCAAGTCAGTGTTTGCTGTATCCAAGAGACTCACTTGAAAGCAGATCAAACCTTTAAAATAAGGGGATATCAATGCTTCAGATCCGACAGAAAAGATAGACGAAAAGGAGGAGTACTTACTCTTGTAAGGAATAACATTCCTGCACACGAAAGGAAAACCTTCATGGATGGAGCAGAATATCAGCTGTTGCAGATAAAGGTAGACAAGATGGAAATAGAACTCCTGAACTATTACTGTCCGAACAATAAACCCCTGAGTCTCAGCTCTATACAGGTACCAGCCACCAACTTTATAGCAGTTGGAGACTTTAATAGCCACTCCCAGAGCTGGGGCTATAACCATCTGGATCACAGAGGTGAAGAGGTTGAAACTTGGCAAGATGATCACTCCCTAATCCTAGTCAATAATGCCACAGATACTCCTACCTTCTACTCCAGAGGATGGCACACAACTTCAACACCAGATCTTGCCTTCTCCACACCAGATATAGCTGGATCTATTAGTAGAGAAGTAGGAGACCAACTAGGGGGAAGCGACCATCGCCCAATCTTTCTTACTGTCCAGAGTGCAACTCTCAGTACAGGCCCAGCCATTACAAGATGGAACTACAAAAAAGCCAACTGGGGTTTATTCAGGCATCAGGTGAACACGCTGCTGTCTACCCTCAAGGTACAGAACAGAGACATTAATGAAGTGGTAAAAGACTTCAACAGATGCATACTACAAGCTGCAAAAGAAACCATTCCCAAAGGATGCCGGCGTAACTACATACCATACTGGTCCAGCACACTCCAAGAACGTCAGGAAGCTATGGACAGGGCTAGAAAGGACGCAGAGTCTCAGCCTTCACTTGAAACTCACAACAAATGGAAAAAGGCTGTAGCAGAGTTTCAGAGAACAAAGCTAGAAGAAAAACGGAAAAGCTGGAGAACTAAAACGGCATCGCTGAACCTTGAGAAAGACGGCAGGAAACTTTGGAGATTAGTCAAGTCTCTAAATGAAGAGCGTTCCTCACCTAGGCAGACTATCACATTGGATGAAGGTGGCAAACTTTTCAGAGGAAAACAAGCTGCAGACTTGTTTGCTAGAAGATACAGTTCAGAAAGCAACTTACCCATTAACATAGATCATCAGAGAGAGATAAGAAAAGAAATACTGGCAACCATGGGACAGACAGATACTCCTGCCCCAATGAGGGAACCCATCACACTAGGAGAACTACAGAAGGCTATTTCCAAGCTTAAGTTTCAAAAGTCACCCGGCCCAGACAAAATCAGCAACGAAATGCTAGTAAATCTGAGCTCAGCAGCAAAGACAAAACTGCTTGAGATATTCAACCACAGCTGGTTGAAAGGAACAGTACCCCAAGTATGGAGAGAAGCCATCACAATACCCATACTAAAGAAAGGGAAATGTAAGACCGAATCTGCAAGTTACCGGCCAATCAGTCTCACAAGCTGTGTTGGGAAGACTATGGAGCGAATAGTCAACCACAGATTGAAATGGTATTTAGAGTCTGAGCAGATCCTGGTGCCAGAACAAGCTGGATTTAGAGAATGCTACAGTATAGAAGACCAAGTTACTTACTTGTCTCAAGCAATAGAAGATGCCTTCCAGGAGAAGAAAAAGGTCCTAACGATCTGGGTCGACTTCAAGCAGGCCTTTGACAAGGTGTGGAAAGATGGCCTCATTGCAAAACTTAGGAAAAGTGGAATCCAAGGCAACATGATGAAATGGATCCAGTCATACTTGCATAACAGGAGAACTAGAGTCACTCTTGACGGTCTGCAGAGCAGAAAAGTGTTACTCCATCAGGGGGTACCTCAAGGAGGAGTAATTTCCCCAACACTCTTCCTTGTTTACATCAATGACCTGGTGAAAGATCTCCCTGCAGGAGTTAAAGCTGCCTTATATGCAGATAACCTAGTACTCCGGTGCGCTGATGAAAATGTCACCACAGCAAATTATAGAATGCAGCGGGCAGCAGACATGCTAGTGTCATGGGCAGAGAAATGGCTTATCACAATAAACACAGACAAAACCTCCACAACACTGTTCTCCCTCGCCCCCAAGGACAAATCAGCTAACATACACCTAGGGACAACCGTGATCAAGGAAGAAAGCTACCCCACCTATCTTGGGGTGACATTTGACCAAATGCTTACATGGAATAAGCATATTGAAAATGCAGAAGGAAAGGCCCGAAGACAACTAGGCATACTCAGAAAATTAGCAGGTACCAACTGGGGAGCAAATGAACGAAATCTAAAGAAGATTTATAATGGAGTAATAAGACCACACTTAGAGTTTAGCTCAGCAGCATGGTCATCAGCTGCTAATTTCACATCTGCAGTCTTTGGACAAGGTGCAAAATCAAGCTCTCAGGCTCATTACAGGAGCCATGAAAACTACACCAATAACAGAGATGCAGAAGGTTGCTGGATTACAGACATTGTCCCATAGAAGAGACACAAAAACCATGATCCAGATGGAAAAGTACAACAGTATGCCAATGCACCCAATGAAGGCAAGACTAGATGATCTGGCATCGGGACGTCTAAAGCGTAGCAGCTTTGTGCATCGGGGGAAAAGACTTATAAGACAGCATCAAGAAGACCTATCCATGAAGACAACACCACTGAAGCCCACCCTATACCCTGTACCATGGGAGCAGGCCAGCAGTGCCCTCCAAATTAATACATCAGTCAGTGGTCTCACAAGTGGATGTGAGTATAATGATCTGCAAAAACGAACTGCTACATTGAGTATGATCCAAGAAAGCTATCCCGATCAATCATGGATACATGCCTATACAGATGGATCAGCAACTAATGCTGTTAGGAATGGAGGTGCCGGTATCTTTATCTCATATCCTGACAACCACTATGAGACTAGGCACATTCCCACTGGTAAATTCTGTTCCAACTATACAGCTGAGGTTCAAGCTCTAGAGCAAGCTGCAAATATGATTTATAACACCAACTCTGACTGCCACCAGGTAGTCATCCTCACAGATGCACTGTCTGTCCTGCAAGCCCTCAAGGGTGGTAAACTCCTGCATCTGAGAAATGAACTAAACAAGGTAGCTGCCAAAAAGAGAACCATACTTCAGTGGGTACCATCTCATTGTGGTGTACCCGGAAATGAAAAGGCAGATAAACTTGCAAAAAAGGGAGGAGAATGTGAACAAGAAGATAATGAAGTCACATACTTTGAGAAAAAGAGAGCTATCCAGACTATCAGAAGAGAACAGAACCAACCCAAAGACGACTATCACACTCTCGACCGGCAGGGACAGATAACTATTTTTCGACTCAGGACAGGGCATAACAAACTGAATAAACACATGCACAAGCTACGATTGTCTGCTTCACCACTGTGCACATGTGGATTAAACGAACAAACTGCTGAGCATGTTCTACAGGACTGTCCTCTGTATGACCAGTTAAGAAAGATATACTGGCCCAATGACTCAACACTAAACTCAAAGCTATATGGAGTTAAAGAGGAACTTCAAACAACAGTCGAATTCATCATGAGAACTCGTCTGACGGTGTAATCATCAAAGATGCGATCGCAAGAAGAAGAAGAAGAAGGCACCTGGAATGTTCAAACATTAAACGAACAAGGGAAAGTGGCGCAAGTAGCAGCAGAAATGAGGGAATACAAAATCGAGGCTCTGGGAATGTGTGAAACAAAGTTGAAGGGGGTAGACAGGAAGATACTCATCACAGGTGAATTGGTGCTGTCCTCAGGACATGAAGATGAAAGTTCACACCACAGTGAAGGGGTAGCTCTTATGTTATCTAAAGAAGCACAGAAAGCACTCACTGAATGGGAAGCTGTTGGACCCAGAATAATAACAGCTACTTTCAAAATAGCTAAAAAGAAAATTCATGTATGTGGTGGATTTGATGTTAAGAAATGTTGTTGTTATGTACTGGTAAGTTACAGGGTACCTTTCTGCTACCACCTTTATGATCTCACTCAGACTTATTCTTTGACTAGAATGTATGATGATGATGACTACGTTTGGTGTCTAGGGTTATGTATAAGTAGTGTAATGTTGCATTAACCAACTAAACATATACACAAGTATTTTATTATCCAACACAACACAACAGTACTACAACAATCACATACACACTACACTTTAAAAGACTATCTTAAGTAAGTCAGTGGTTGAATTTTGTGTAACGTTAATAATTTGTTTTCAATTTATTATCCTGACTCTATTTTGTTTGAATCAGGATTGAAAATCAAAAGTGAAATCAATGGAATTATTTACAATATTCAATTTATACAATGGATCTTCTGTCCATAATACAAGTATTAATATAATTAAAGTGTGTAGGTGTAGTTTTCTAAATAGGATAATACTGGTATATGTAAAATGGTAGGTTGTTGTTATCATCACTCCCTATCGTTCATTTTCTTTTCATGTATCACAGGTGGAATTCTTTTATTTGATAATGTCAATTTTTATGTCTAATAACTGCGGTTCATAGAGGTTGAGACTCTCGGTGCCGAACGGGCACTTAACTTCGCAGGAGAACCCTGGTAAGTCTTGTCCTAGGCTCGATAGACCATCTGGTTCACTTCATAAAAGGCAATGGCCTCCAGTACGTGCCCGAATTATGCAACAAAGTCAGGAATCAATCAGTTCCCACGAGCCTGGTTTTATGTGACTGTCAGGGCCACAAAACCCCTGAAATAAGAAGGTTATGCATCCTTCTTTATAATAAGTATACAATAATATTCCACAGTTAATTACAGGTACAGTACAAACAAACGCATAGGGTCAGCTCTTTATGACAACCTATTGTACCATTATATTTTGAAGTGACAATGTATACCAGTATTCCTCTCCCCTAATGGTTACAACGCCTCTGCAATTCCAACAGTAATCTTTTTCTATACAATAGGATAGGTGTTATGCTCCTTGATGACAATCATATATAATTTTGTAGTTCTACACCTTTCTGATAGGCTATCATATGATGGACCAATCTCTAGGCTTTGCCTAAGTCTGCCATCGACTCACTTACTTACAGTCGTATATTAGTATCTCACATTCAAACTTTATTTTAAATAAAATGGTTAATAAATTCAATCTTACCACAATTTCAATGAATATTACACACAAACAACGACGACTGGCAGATCTGGCCCAAGTTATCACTGCCCTGTCCAGAAGTTTATAATATTTGTATTTAGAATTACACTTCTGCTCTCATCGTCTCGTGGCAAGATTTTTTAAAGAAAAGGCGTCCTAGCCTAACAATTTTTCCTCAATATCAACTAAGCTGGCCAATAGAAGCAGACGACTATGAATTTTAAATCGAACTTTAAAAAAACAATTCCCAAAATACTACGTTTACTACTACAAGTATATTTTTAGTGTTAGGTTAACCAATCCCCTCTCGCCTTCCTTTAAACTACAGCCAATCAAAATCTTGGTACCTTTTAGTCCTATTTACCCAAAGCTTTTTTCAAAATATGTTATGAAAAAATTAAGCAGGCGTCATCTTTTTTCTCGTCAGTCTGTCTTATCATACATAATATTATTGCCATTATTTTTTGTATTTGTGGGTAACTGACACCATATTATTGCTCAGGACATCATAAGGCATCCGAATATATAATTTTTATGGCCCTATGTATTATGGTTCATAATTCCATATTTTTTCTACGTTAGTCTTCAAAACTAGAAACTACCACCTGTTCCATTCTTTTTCTAACTATTTTCAACCTAAATACAAGAATCGTCCGTAGTACGTTAGAATTACGTCATTCCTTATAAAAGCTAAGGTTGTTTACATGACCAATTGACGAACATTTTTTAGTTTTTTTATCGTAATTTAAAAAGTGCCCAAGGCTATGTTGCTCGAGTTGGCTTTGGTGAAACCAACGCGACACGGCGTTCTCTAGGTTCTGTCTTTCCATCCCACCCCTCTTTTATTCTTTCACTCTCGTCTTGGCAATTCGACTTGACCTTGCAACAGTGTTACATTTAATCTCAAGGACGAATTTTTCGAAAAGACAGTATCTTTCATTCGGCTATTAGGTTTATCAGAATCGACATGCGGGCGGGCGTAGGAGAATACTACGCTGGACTCAATTTTTATTTTCTATCCTATTTTTGACTTTATGCACTAGAATATTATCTAATTTAGCTATTGTATTGAGAATATCGTCACATATCTCCCCACTTTAGAACAGACTACATGATGTCAGTTCAGAATTCGAAATACACATAGATAAATTTAAATCATTATACCTGGTGACTACTCTGATTTTCATCGTATGGGTGTCCACTTAAAAAGTCTGCACCTACATTTTCCGACCCGGGGATATATTCTATGATAAATTGGTATGGCTGTAAGAGCAAAGACCAACGTAATAATCTAGCATTTTCATGTCTTGCTTGCGACAGAAATACAAATGGTTTATGATCTGTTTGAATCCTAAATGATCTACCATAGAGATAGATTTGGAACTTTTTTATCGCCCATATCAAAGCCAGACATTCCTTTTCACTAGTTGAATATTTTTGTTCCGCTGTGTTCAGCTTACGGCTAGCATAAGCAACTGGGGTTAATTCCTCATCAAGTGAATTGGATCTTTGTAATAGGGCTGCCCCTAATCCGACGTTACTCGCGTCCGTTCTCACAACAAACTCTTGACTTAAGTCGGGCAATTTCAATATAGGCTTGCTTGTGAGTTTTTCTTTTAACTCTTGGTAGGCCGATTCACACTGCGCGGACCAAGTAATTCTATCAGGATTTCCTTTGCGCGTTAAATCCGTCAGTGGTGCACATATCGAGTTAAAATCCAGAACACACTGGCCACCAATTGTAACTGCCATTCGTAGCTGTCTTGTTTGAATGTTAGTCATACGCTTGAATGGTGTAAGGGATGACAGTTAGCTATTTGTTTGTGTATCAGAAGCGAATGTTCTTTTAATATGAATGTACGAATAGTCAAAGTCCTAACGGTCACATCAACACCAACAGTGTCGAGGGAAGGACACTGGAACTCATGATTGGTTAAAGTTACAATCCACGGTATATTTGACAATCACGTTGACAAAGGACGATACGAACAATCGTGCATATATATGAAAATTCCTTCCTGATAAAATGGTATGTCAGATTCCATTAGGTACATGGTTAATCAACATAAAGTACATCGGCATAATCTTGAAGGTTCATCTTACAATAGTGAATAGCTGGTTTAACAAATGTTCTCAAAGACGGTTGACCTTTCAAGGACAATCCCTCATCGTACAACCAAGGGTATACAATCCAATTAAATAGATATTCCCTCCTATCTAGATTGTCAGCAGAATACGACTACTAGATATCATAATATAATCATTAACTTGATCAATATAACATAGGATGAACTTCTAACTTTTGGTTCACCTTCCATATAAAGCCGTTACTCATATGACGGCGATTCCAATATTCAATAACGTAGATCCCTTACTTTCGATAAACGAGTTTCATTATAAATATGCTCGAGACTTCCAATGCATAAACGTTCAAGTTTGATCCATTCTGGTCCCAACGCATGAGGGTACCAGCTAGAGGTCGACTTGTAGAATGTATGTCAATGACGAAATTAATTCAATAAATATTTAATCAATTATAGCAATACCTTACTCTGTGATACTGGGGCTATGTCTTGAATGCAGTGAGCCGATCACCAAAGTAAAAATCAATATGCCCGAACGCAGGGGCTAAAATATATCATCAGACCATACTGTCTGGTAGGGATCCTGCTTGATTCTCTCAGCAGATACGTCATCTGCTTTTGTTTGACAACAAGCGCGTTAATTTCAAAATCTCCAAAAATGTGCGTTCTTGTGCACAATAAATTTAATATACAAAACGTATTACTAATATCTCAGTTGGTGCGTACACTTTTAACAAAGACAGGACCTGAGACTGTCTATATTTGTTAATGCCTGTTAAGGACTTAAAAAGGACGCAACAAACACACTTGTCTGAAGAACGAAGGGTATGTACCCCCATGTGTCAAATGTGTTCTTGAAGGACTGTGTTTCACGTTGATGACTGTATGGCTGACTGGAGCCCTGTGATAATGGAATGTGTTAGGAAAGTCAATGTGTCTGCATATGGATTGGCCGCCCAACTATGGATGTATGTTTAAAGATGGGCAAATGGACAATGAGAATTATTCATAAATGATGAAACGTGATGTAAAGGCTTTACGTGTTTTTTAATTTAGTTTGATGTTCTGAGGATTATAGTTGACTTTATATATCTGTTTGTTGATGATAGACCCCTTTGAGCCATGTGGCTACATGGGGATCTTTACAGCGTAAAGCAAATAAATTATTGTTTCAGTTCTGACTCATTTTCCAAGTCCAAGCTTGTCTATTCTGGTTTCCTTAATGTAAACATAATATCAACCTATGTTTAAAAGATATATAGAGAAAAAGCCAGTATTTTCTTGTAAACTTGTAAGAAATCCCCTGTGTATCTTCTTCCTCAAGTACAATGCCTGATGGCAGAGGAGATCATGTCTCTCCACAACTTCCCGTCTCCAGTACTATTTATCAATTCTGTTGTTGACTTCTTTCCATGCCATGTCGTCAAACTGTCCATTATCTTCTCTATTTGTCATCCTTTATCTCTTTTTCTTTCAATCTTTCCTGTTGTCACGATATACTCCAGCTTCCTTCTCATAATTTGTCCAAATCTTTCTTTAACTCCTCAGAGGCTCTAGGCAATTCACAAGGCTGTATATAATAATTGGATAACTTTAATATATTTCTGCATGGAACAATCTAAGAAGAAAAAATCTAAAAAAACACTAGTTATTGGCATATCTTTAGCTGTCTCTCTTAGCATGGTACAAAAAAGCCACACTCCCTTCAGCAACTAACCTTTGCTCTGTGCCATCTTGGCCACATTCTGAGCTCTGGTGTCAACAATGAAACCACGCTTTCCTATTCCCATAACAGCATTTACCAGTTGTTCATCTTCTCTGCAGCGTTTACCATTTGGTCCAGTCAAGGGCTGGCTGCTTCGCATTAGTACCAATGTCTGACCCTGAGGAGAAAATAAATTTAGAGCAAAAACCAAGATAAAAATAATGAAATCTGGATTCTATGTGAGAGGGACATGGGATGAGAAGAAGATGCTGGAGATGAATAGGACATACACTAAAGAAACTTGTTGATAGCATTACCAGGCTTTTGATACAATTACCAGGCAGTCCTTGTTCTGGAATCCTGGGGGTAAGAGAGACAGAGGAAAACATGGAGAAGACAATTGGAGACAGACACGAAGAAGAAACAGAAAGACCTTGAGTTGATGGCATGGGACAGGAAGACTTGGCATAAGTTTGTAGAAGGCTCATGCTCCTTGTGGTGATGAATGAAGATTCCAATGGAAAACTCTTTCACTCAGAATCCTGAAGATCTACAAAGGGAATTATTAAGGCTCTCAATTCTGCACATTTCAGTTCCATGTGGAGCTTACGCCTTCGCAGTGATCTCTCCAAAGCATGAGTTACCTGGGCCCAAAATGCATGGAGGAATATCTGGAATCATCCTTATATGACCACCAGCTATGCACAATGCTATAGTATTTGAATGTGAACTGCTGTCTGTGAGGCTAATTATACCCTCATTGACTCTTTAAATCATCCACACACTTCTAGGGATTCCGTAGTGGTGAAACCTGTTGAGAGCCCTGCATTGCACGCTAAGCTTGGAGGAGTCACTTGAGCTCTAGACATAACTCCGGCTTTTACCTGGTTGCCTGCATGCAGGAGGATCTCACTATGGAACCCATGATAGGCAGGAGAATTGAGAAGTGGTTATGTGTAGGATGTAAAGATTCCTTGGGAGAGCCCAGATCAAGAGCAGAGTATTTTAGCTCTGCATATTTGGAGAGCCCCTTTGATGGCAGGGAATGCACAGTATGCCTTGCGCCTCTTAGTCCTAGCCTGGGACGAGATGTGATGATCCTTTAAATGTAAGCCAAGCTGAGAAACTGGAGCTCATGACTTCAACTCAACTTGTTTCAGAATGGCAGAAAAGCCACATAAATATGGAGATGGCGGGGAATGCACAGTATGCCACATGCTTCTCCCTCAGTACAGTTAGCATCCTGATCAAATAACAAGTCACTTCTCAGATCACAAAGCAAATATTTGACCGCTTCGAAGGCCGTGACTTAAAAAAAATTATGAAAAAATCATATCAATCGCCTCTAAAAAATTTTTTAATGAAAAATGTAAGGATTTTAATGTAATGGAAATCTATTTATAACTCATCATCATCATCATCAGTTGCCATCTCCACAACGAAGGTTGGTTGTAATGGATCTCCAACGTCTTCTGTCTCTTGTCTTGGTGGTGCACTCTGATAGACTCTTTTCTGTCCATCTCTTGATGTTATCTTCCCACTTATAGCGCTGTCTTCCCTTTGCACGTTTGCCTTCAACTCTCCCTTCTGTTATGGTCTTCTGCAAGGTGTTATGCCTTTTTATGTGGCCAAAGTATTTTAGCTGCCGAACTTTGACCTCCCTCATTAGTTCTCTTTTCATACCTAGATTTTCTAGGACCTCCTTATTTGTTTTCATCTCTTTCCATGAGATATGCCCCATTCTTTTATATATCCACATTTCAAGAGCCTCAATTCTTTCTTCCAAATGCTTATTCATCGTCCATGTTTCTGCACCATACAGAAATGCAAAATATATATAACACTTTATGATTCTCAGTTTTAATTTGTGAGATAACTGTTTGGATGTCAGTATATGTTTCATGTTGTTGAATGTAGCTTTGGCCATTCCTATTCTCTTCTTTATAACTCAGGTGTCACTAAATACTGAGATCTTAGCAATGACCAAAAAACAGTAATCAGACTTTCCAGGCGAACGAACAAACTTTATTTTCAATGAGTTGAGAATCGGGCACGAGGGCTCGTCCGACATTCTGCCCTTCCTTTCTCTCATCTTTTATACTGAATTCATTTATTCTCACATGCATTTTACAGATTAATATGGCAATTTCAAGCATTTTAAATGGGAAAGGGTTAAGCTGAAAGTGAAAATAATTTGCAGAAAGCCAAGGAAATTCATAACCTATGAAAAACTCATTTGACTTATAATCAATCAGGTCTTTCATTTTGGACGATTGTTAAGTCCTAAAGTCTAGGGGCTGACTTATAGTCAGATTGACTTATACTCGAGTATATATGGTAGACAAATTGATACATTTACAGGTGAACAAATTACCTTGGTATCCTTGCGACAATAACTTAGAACTGGGAAACGGCCACCTTGCCTGAACGCAGCAGCTTTGATAATAATATCATCATTCACACTTTTAGGAACAAACACAGCTTGTGGATATGTAGGACAGACCTGTATGTAAACATAAAGCAGCCATACTAATATATATATATATATATATATATATATATATATATATATATATATATATATATATATATATATATATACTGAAGCACATTAAAAACGCACCACTATTATATATACTGATGCCGAGAAGCTGGGAAAAAAAAGTGTGGGAATGGATTTTCCCCGTGTTTGTCATGAGGTAGAGAGCGAATGGCTGCTGGAATGGAAAGTGCATGATTCAACCCACGGATTTGTGAACAGACTACATGAAAACAATGAAAGTTACACGTGCAACACGATTCCCAACAGCTATGACCCTGAAAATGTGTACGCGTTGTGGCAGTATTACTCGGTATAAAAATGCTGTTGAGACATAACACCCAGTACATGTGCTTGAAATGCCACGACTATCTGAAAACGACTGCCAACGAGCCATTGGTATGTTGGAGACCGGAATGAGCTTGCGGGCCATTGCCAGAAGGATGAATTGCCACCACAGCACTATTGTACGTCTCAATGAACGTTACAGAACCACTGGCAGTTCCCGGTATAGACTTCGGAGTGGCCAACCACGAGTTACTACCCCTGCGCAAGATCGTCATATTGTGCTGAGTCACCTAAGGAATCGTTCTCTCCCGGCAAGTCAAACAGCAAGAGCAATAGTGGGTAGACGTGGGCAAGTCTCTCGAATGACAGTCATATGACGACTCAGAGATACAGGCTTACTGCAAGACGACCTTATGTTGGGCCAAACTTGACTCACAGACATCGTCAATAGCGCCTGCAATGGGCAGAGCAACATGTCAGATGGACTAGACTGCAGTGGAATGCTGTCCTATTCACAGATGAGAGCAGATTCAACATATCCATTGCTGATGGACGTATGCGGATTTGGTGACGGTGTGGACAGTATTCACATTTGGGGAGGATTCAGTTTTCACCATCGCTTGCCTCTTCACGTCTTCCGTGGAAACGTTAATGCTGTGACATATCGAGATGAGGTTCTGGATGCATTTGTTGCTCCTGCATTCACAAATTATCCAGACTTGCAGCTTCTCCAGCAGGATATTACATACATGCCACACCTCAGACATGAAAAACCTGTACAACAAATCCAAAAACCCTGTACAGAGACCCGCAAAACCTGTACAGACTGAAAAAGGGTTAGGTTTAGGAATCTTAAATCAAATATATATATATATTTTTTTTTTAAAGCTAGCAATGAAAATATAAACTGGCGCAATATTATATATTCTCTACCGAACTTCAAAAATTGGAATAGCCGTTATACCCATACGAATTTTAGTGTCAATCAAACATTGATAGTAATTAATTATTTAATAAATATAAATCATTGGATGACCGTAATGATGATCACCCAAGGCAAAATCACATTGTTTTTTAAAGAAACGAAATTAAAACTAAGAAGAGAAGTAACTCCAAATAAACTTTTCTCTGACCTGGTTAAGGTGCAAATTTGCCTTGCTTTTGTGGGTTTTTTTTCAGTTTCATAATTTGGTCATATCGGAATGACGGTCGCCGAATGCTCCGCATGTATTTTCGTACCATTTAGATTTCGGGTTAACCCTAACCCCAACTGTAACCCTAATCCTAACTCTAAATGGTACGAAAATACATGCAGAGCATTCGGCGACCGTCATTCCGATATTAGGCCTACCCATACTTTGTTTTGTATTATTATTCAAATTTACATTTCTTACGCACTTTCTACCGTAAACCTAACCTCAACCTTAACTCTAAATGGTACGAAAATACAAATATTAAACATACTCGACGGCAATAAAGGTAAAGATTACCAGAATCTCAGTAAAAAGAGTTGTCAGAATCATTCAAGTTGAATAAATTCAACTCAAACAAGAATTTTCGTGCTCTTTTTCTACAAAATGTTTATGATTCGGCGGTATGGCAGCGTCCATGTTTGTAACTTTCGCTTTTGTAAAATCACTATTATCAGTTCTACCGTATTCGCTAGCAGTAAAATATTTTGTTCGTTTCAAGCTTAGTGGCCAGATTTTTCAATGCTGAATCCGATTATGCCCAGCAATTGCCGATAATTTTGTAAACAGAAGAGTTCTGGTGCTTTTAAAATAAGACGTACGTTTTATAGGTGTATGGGAACGAGGTATCGCACTACTTCCGTGACGTACTCGGTACGGCACAGCGACAAAAATTGTCAAGATTTATGCCGTATGGCGTACGTCATAATGGTGCTGAAAGGGTTAATAATTTGGCGAAAAAACCCGTAAAGACGTCTGTACGGGCCGTACACGTCCGAAAACGCAAAATCCCCGTACAGATTATGGGTAAACCATAGCGTGTGGCATGTATGCAGGATAACGCACGTGCGCACATCGCATGCATTACGCAGCAATATCTACAGCAGCAGAACATTGTGATGATTGATTGGCCTGCCCTATCACCAGACATGTCCCCTATAGAACATCTGTGGGACGAGCTTGGATGCACAGTCTTGTCACGAAGTGGTTTTAATTTTATAGAGTGTGCCTGAATGAAAGCAAGACCCTAGTATGAGAAAGTCTGAGAAGATAGAATTTAGATGGAAAATGACATGCCTGTGGACAGGTGAGACTATTGGCTCAAGAGATAGACCCAGGATTTGAATCTCCCCCTGCCGCTTCGTGACTAAAAAAAATGGCTATAGTCTCCCCACCTCTGACTGCCTTGAAACACAAGGAGATAAGGTGTATAATTACGACCACAAACACCACTATACAGACAACATAGAGTAAGTATAGTAAAGAATAGAAGCTGATCCAGTAAATAATATATGTATATATTTATTTACATACAAGGAAAACATAAAATGGCATATTACGTCATCAAGTCAGTCGATAGCGTGCACTGTTGCACGGCCTGGAAAAACCAAAGTAACAATTAAATTGAGAGACACGCGAGACAAATAAAAAAACCCCAAATCACATTCACTCTTTCTGTCACCCTGCTGAGGAACAATAAAAATGGTTAGTGATTTAAACCAAATCTAATTTGGTGGGGCTGTCAACTTTTAGCCTTCACTCTCTAACACTAATAAATTTCTACTGTCTTAGTCCTGGTGACTCTTCCTCAACGAACGGCTACACAGCTTTTTACTAGTTAGGCGATAGGTGCCGATAACTACACCACAAGAAATGCTAGAAATAATAGACTTGGTTTTTTGAACGCAGACTCAGTGTCTATCCGTCAAATGGATACTGAACAGACCCTACTGGTCCTGTCTATTTTCTCCCTCCTTCTCTATCTTTCTCTCTTGAGCTCAGTGTCTCTCTAACCCTCGAGGGCTGATGATGCGGCGTCTCCGTTACGCTTTTCTCTCAATTTCTATCAGGACCTAGGTATGGTAACCCTGTCACCTGTTCCTGATTTTGGTGATGACGATGTTCGGATATCAAGCATGAGGGACTTGATTAACTGTAGACAAAACTTTTCTGCTGCTGAATAGCTTCCCTCTTTTGACCCGCTCCGGAGTTAGAGGAAAAAAAAACGCAGCCTTGATTTCAGGCTGTACAAAATGAAACTAGTCTCCCGGCCACCTGCCGTTGCTAGAGACTATAATAGCGATGCTCTCGGCTGTATGATAAATCAACCTCGGTCCAGCTGAAGCATAGGGACTTCACTGCCAGAGACCATAGGGTAATTTTCTTTTGCTCCTGACGATACTCGAGTACACTGACCCTGAGATATGTCTTTTGCAGTGGATAATTTTATTTGACAAAATTATGCTCCCCACTGTTTCCCCGAGACTCGCTGAAATTAAAAGAAACAGCGACTCATGTACACCCACTCTAAAATCGCTTATCTCTAACATATACGATACATAAAATAATTCTATACACGTGTGTTGACTCCGTTTTATGGTTGAGTACAGTTTATACTGGTGAAGAGGTAGCTTAAAACGCGAATGGTTAAAATGAACGAATGTCAACAATATTCTTCAAACGAACTTCAACAAGTAGTGTTGAACTGGGTGAACTGGGCAAGTACTGGCAGTACATAAGTCGGTGATGACTGTACATAGATTTTATTCAACATGACACATACGGAGTGGACAAGACTAACATCGTCACAGGCGCAAAGATCATACATCAGCATAATGGTAATTACTTTTAAAGTTCCTGAAGATTCTCTACCAATAAAGTCCTCTGACTCAAGTGACTAAGGATCACAAAACTGTTACCGTATAATATTCTTCTCATTCAAGTCCATTGACCTTCCTTCAAGGACGTCTATCATGGTAACGTATTCATACTCCAGGATAAAATCTTCCATATCATACTTCACAATCCCATACGTTCTCCAAAACATAACGTTAGATAGCATATAGTTTCAAACAAAGTCATACACGATAATACGAACAGGTTAGAGATTCCAGTTGACTAACCTCTCCCATTCTATGCCACGCTTCTGGCATTGTTGAATGTACGGCATATAAAATATGAAGCATACGAATAAATAAACTGGTTTACACGTAGGTATTATTCCTCTACGGTAATCTAATATGACCACCGACTCCGTCTGTCCATTCTAGGAAATTACATGCTAAGATGACTTCCCGCTAGACTACAACTGGGAGCGGCCTGATACTTTAGTTTACGGCAATAAATATACAAATATAACCGGGGCGACACTTACATGATCCTTCCATCATTGGCTTCGTCAAGAATACCAATTGAATCAATATAACATACTGGCTTATACAAAACTGCCAGAAAATTCCAATAATCTATATCTCTCGGACATAACAAAGTCCGCACTGCCCCGTTCAAAACATGACGTCACAATCCCCAAACTAGGTTACCCGTGCGTTCCAAAGCAACTCACATTGCCTTGTGCACGTCAGTGCGTGAATCAATCGAACGCACAAATAATAAAATATATAAAGACTGGTGCGTACATTTGGCAGGACCGAAGACTACCCCCTTAGGTAATAAATGTACGTAACAACGTGTCTCTTCCTTCTCACTTCTTCTCCCCTTTCTCTCGTTCTTCACAACAATACATAATACTATCCCACGTGGCACTAAAATCACACTCCTTCTCTCGTTCTTCTCACAATACATAAAATACCACTATCCCACGTGGCCTCTTCATCCCCCCTCCTTCTACTAAAATCTGCCAGGTAAAATAAACACTAGCCCAGTCCCGTCTGACATGTTACATGGCCGTTACGCATGGCCGATCACGTGTTCAAAACATTACAAAAATAGGGAAATCCTTTTACCCATTAACACAGGGGTTTCCCCGGCTTACTCCTATTTAAATTAAACCTCGCTGTAGGGATGATTTATTTCCCCACGCCGTATAATTCATTTACAACGTAAATCTGAACCCTCCGACAATATTTCTCACATTTTTAAGGCTCAGAAAAATTAACGAACACACCAGGGATTTCCCCATAAATTTACATTAGAAAATATACAGGAATAAATGGTGGTTTTACATAACATCCTACAAATATGGCACACGTGTTTCTCACAACTTCACACACTCCTATCTATTGCCAAAATCATAGAAAGAATAAGCACACTGTTGCATTTACATCGTTCTTCAAAAAATGATAATGGATGGCACTATCGTTTATTTTAAAACTGAAAAGTTACTGTCCCCCCCGAAGAAATTAACTACGGGCGAAATTCTCAAAAACCCACTAAGAAGAAAAATCGATTAACTCTTTCAGTCCCAAGCAAAAAGGTGGGTTTGGCCCAAACAAAAATGGCATACCAGTATGTTTTTATTGTTTTTGTTTGGAAATAATTTTTTTTAAATGTTTATATTCATAAATAACAAAAGTCCATAATGGATGGCTATACTTTAAGAAGATAGCGTTTTTGAGTTGTCAAAATTAGAAAACAGCCCTAGAAAGAATCAAGAGATACGAAAGCCAGTATACTGGCTCTTGGGCCAAATGGGTCTAGCGGGAAGTACAGTATACTGGCTCTTGGGGCTTAAAGAGTTAATAAAATAGTTACACATACCGATTATCGTTTTTTTCTTCCCGCAATGGAGAACGATAAATCACGTAGTCTGACGGCCAGGCAATTATTTTTCATAGAGACCGAATCCCCGTTTTCTGTCCCATTATATACAAGAGAAAACACCCACGCGAATTCCCGTCCTACGCAAATCCCGGACCAATGGGAGCGCTAGAAAAATCAATACTATCAACCCACGCAAAATCCCGCGTGCTTCCGGTCTCGTCATATCGCGTGCCGGAAATGGCGATGTTTTTCGTAAACAACGAAATCTACGGGAATCGCGAAAAATCATAAGAAAGTAAAACTGGCCGAGTGAAAAATAAAACTACCGACCTAAAACGAACCCATTTAAATTACCTTCCCAAAAGTACCGAACACGATATATTCACATGAGAAGAACCAAGGCAAACCCCATATAATTACAAAGAGAAGAGAAATGGTGAAAACTCAAAATAGAACCACAGAATCGGGCCGGAAATACAAAAATAGACGACAGAATCGGGCCGGTTGGAATTCAGAATTACAGTGTAGCGTCACAAGTCTACAGGCAAGGTTCTCCAGCTAATCTGCAACAGCTCGAAGCTGCTCTTACACGTGAATGGGACTTGATTCCCCGGAATTTCCTTCAGAGACTTGTGCGTTCCATGCGGAGCCGCTGCCAAGCTTGTTTGCAAGCACATGGTGGACATACCAGATACTGAGGATAGTGTGAATGAATTTTTTTAATTGGTTGCATTTTTGGTTTTCTCCCTTGCCTGCACAGAATGCAATGAATTTCATAACAATCAAATGTTTCCAAATATGTAAACTTGTAAACACTTATATTTACATTTCACACTCTGTTCCTGGATTATACAGAAGAATACAAAAGTTGAAGAATATATATATATATATATAGAAGTACATGGGAACACAGCTGTATGAAACTATTAATATGCAATCAAACAAGCATGTTAATGTATGGAGGCATATCTGGAGTCATCCTTGTATGACCACCAGCTATGCACAATGCTATAGTATGTAGATTTAGATGTGAACCTCATCTATGAGGCTAATTACACCCTCACTGAAATCAACCACACACTTCCAGGGATTCTCCCTGTGGTAAAACATGTTGAGAACCCAGCACTGCATACTAAGCTTGGAGTCGTCACATAAGCCCCAGACTTAACTCTGCTTTTACTTGGTTGCCTGCATACAGGAGGATCTCACTATGGACCCCATGATAGGCAGGGGGAGCTGAGAAGTGGTTTTGTTTAGGATGTAACAATGCCTTGGGAAAGTCCAGAACCAGAGCAGAGTATTTTAACTCTGCATATTTGGAGAGCCCCTTTGATGGTGGGGAATGCACAAAATGCCTTGCGCCTCTTAGTCCTAGCTTGGGACCAGATGTGATGATCCTTTAAATGAAAGCCAAGCTGGAGAAACTGGAGCTCATAACTTCAACTCAACTTGTTTCACAATGGCAGAAAAGCCACAGGACAAGCCTAGATCTACAGTGTAGATAATACCAAGGAGTCTTCAACTTGGCATTAGCTGCAAAAGAGCATAAAGCTCAGCAGCCCTAGTCAAACAACAAGCATGTTATTACAATATGAGATAAGATTCAAGTCAATCATGAAGAATAATAAAAACAACAACAACCATAAAGTTACAGACCTTCAAAAATAGGTGACTGACTCCATAGAACAGAACGACTGACATGGTTAAACAAAATCACCAGTGTGAAACTGATGACAAGAACCGGACAAGTGCCAGTGGAACAAAGGATGAGAAGAAGATGCAGGCTATGGACACACGGTTAAGAAACCCACTGATAGCATTTAAAGGCAGCCTTCCTCAAGAATCTCCAGGGTAACAGATGGCAGAGTGCAGAAAAACATATGGAGAAAGGAACTAACGACAGATATGAAAGGGATAAAGAAGACATGGAAATATCTTGAACGTACGGGGAAAACGGTCGGCGTCTGTGGCCTAATGGATATGAACGCAGTTTCATAATCCAGATATACCAGGTTCTAAACCTGCTGCAGGCGGTTTGGTAGCAGATCGCTTTGTGTGGATTTTTAACAATGGTATAAGCGCCGTACCGTTCAGAAAGCAATGGCAAACTACTGAACGTAAAAATTGCCTAGAGAAATCACAAACAGCCAATAAAAGCTGGGGTTGATTGCCACGTCCTGTAAAGGATAAGCAACTAACTAACGGGGAAAACGGTGAAGGTACGGCATGAATTTGTTGAAGACCTGTGTTCCTCGGAGATCTGAAAGGTCATTAATTAATAATGAATACATACATGTGAAGATTGGGGCTGGCAAACTCATCTTGCAAAACTAATTGCTACAGAAACCACTGCTGTATAAGCATGTGAATACTTGGTGCAGGTGTCCTGTAAGGGGACCAGCCGTAGTGGTGGCTCCATGCTTCACAAAGAGCGCAAAGGAAATGACAATGACCTACATGTGAACCTTTATGTGGTTTGCAGGGTTCATAGCAAATTTCTTCAAGCATTTTTCCAGGGTTTTTCCAGCCTTTTCCAGGTCCTAGAGCACATGATTTTCAAGGATGGGAAACTCTAATATTTTCCTCATTTAATTTTCTCAGATATAATTATCACTTTGCATTACTGTCTCCCATTACCAAGGGTGTTTGCAGAGTTCTTTTGCAGTGGTTTTTTTTTTTTTGAAAATTCATAAAAAATTGAAAAACAGACAAAGGCCTTTGAAATTTTCAGAGCACCATTATGAATGGTTGCCACATCCGAAAAAACATATTTTATGCAAATTAGTCACATGATCATGGTGGTCGTCTTGAATTTGTGTGGCTATTTATAGAAATTTCAGGAGATGTTTTAAAACCATGATCTTTTTCCACTTTATAGTGAATTTGTTCAATGTCAGTGCAATAAAATGTTAGGGACATCGATGGCAATAAATAAAATAAGCTCGATTGATGTATTAATTTAATGATTAACCACATATTTCAACACAAAAGGTTAACAAAAATTGTGAATAAAATGCAAAAAAAAAAATTTAATTTTTGTGTTTGTCTTTTTTGAATGTATTCTGCGTCTGTGGCATCTGACAATGAGTGTTTTTGAATGTTAGAGTAGTTACGTACCTCTAGTTGGAATCTGAGCTGCTTCCTTCATTAACTGGGCTTGAAGTTGTAGCTGTAGGCCTCTGCAAGAGTCTTTGTCTGGATCGTTGATAATCCTCAACTGTGTGGTATAACTTGAAGCAGGGTATCAGGCATAGATGTACATTGCAATCTGGGCAGTACATGCAAGTCTGGCTTCTGTTCTCTGCAGCCTTACACACTTTACAGTCTGGTTTGTACCTTGCCCTTTCATATTTATCAATGAAGTGGTGCTCAGTAAGTTGTGTTGTTGTGACCTGTGGTTTTGAAGGTGTCACATTGTGTCGAAGAATAGCAGGTTCAATAAGAAGCCAGACTGACATCCTGATATTTGCTTTGATCTTTTATGTTGAGTTGGCAGTGTTGTCGGATATGTGCCCATTGACCAGGGCAGTTTCAACTAAGAAATGATATAAAAATAGGATCTGTGTGGGTAGGGGTAACTTGCACCTAGTTGGCCAAAGTGGTCGACACCTCCCATACTTTTGCTGTATTTTTCTGCAAGCACTGGCTTCTGTATTGTTCTACCCTAAAGAATTTGTCTTTCTAACTGTCTTGTTTATATTATCATTGGAGTGAATAGTAGATATAAGGTTAAATCTTTTCGTATCATGCCAGGTGACAGTCGGCATGCCTTATCTTCTGTCGCACAAAACACAGGATGATTTGCCTTTTTCAATTTGAGTTGCTTTTTCTTCAGCGCTTCAGGAAAATGCTTCCTATTTTCAGCTACTGTTCCAAATGCACCAATCTGTATATTTACCAAGTCAAAGTTCTAAACGCATACATAATATAGTCAAACAATATTTAACTAGAACAAAAGCTAATATAGAGTAATTAGGAGGGTTAAGGTATTTTTTTTTTTTTTTTTTTGCGTATGCCTGCTATTACTCGAGGCGAAATCTCAGGTTAGTATGTTTAACCGGAGACTGATTTTTACGTGAGTATCCCTTTTTTTCTTGTACAGAGACAGATGTCCCTCGCCATTCAGGCAGATACTCGCCGATTTAGAAGGTACCCATTACAGCTGGGTCAGCTCAGGAGCCGCCAGTCCCTGGTCGATGACACTTCTTCAAATGTCCACGCCAGGGCTGGAGTTAATCCAGTCCAAATCCTGGTCGACGAAAAATCTTCAAATGTCCTCGTTCGGGTTTGATCCTGGGTCACCCGGTCGCCAGCACAGTTTGGTAACCACTACACCAGCGCGACTCCCGGGTGAAGGTATGATAATATTCTTATAATACTTATGATAAGTGAAAATCTATTAAATATCAAACTGGAAACAGCAGGCCTTTACCCCCCCCCCCCCCCCCCCCCCCCCCCAAACCCTTCTTTACTATTTTTGTTTGGCTTTATCTCGTTTCTGTTTGTTTAGATTTTTTTTTAAAATTTTATTTAATTATTTTTAAAAAAAAATAACATAGGCCTATGCACAAAATTGGTAATTTTCATTTATCCTAATTAGTGATTTGACAGATGTGATGTCACTTTTATGTATCGCCGTTATTCATGTTATCTGGAATTGAAAACATGTAGGCCTATCCTAATTATAACCCTTCAAAGGTTGAACGGGATATGTCTCTTCATCATAAATATAATAAAAAAGTATTCAAAATATATTTATTTCCAAAAAATGTGGTGAAATGAACAGTGGGACATGGGTCTGATAACAGTGTAGGCTATAGGATATGGAATCGCCATCAATTTCTATTCCTGACCATCTTAAACTGTGTCAAACATGTTCCCGTAAGCAGTTGTAAACCAAGAAATTTCATTCAAATACTATAATTTTGGCAATGGTTAAAAATAAAACTGTAAATAGGCCTACATTGTAAATTACAGACGCAAGTACGGTAGGCCTATCTATAAACTTGACTTATTTAAATATATTTTATAAATGAATTTAATACTTACCTCAGTTGAAATGAACAATTTAATACAACTTGAATGCGCAGAGACAAGTTCTTGGTGTTTTTTCCCAGTAGCATTTGAGTAACAACAGATGCAAGCGCTAAACATAAATATGTGCATTCACATCATTAACGCAAAGCGCCGAAAATGCAGACTGCCGAAAACGTCTGGAAATGGATTTAGTGTGCAAAGGGAAGTAAAAATTCTAAGGTAACTGAAGTTTAAAGAAAAATACCATCAATAACCGAAAAATGGACGCCAAGCATCCAACTTTCGATTCATATTTTTTTTCCAGGTCCAATGCAGGAAATTCAAGGTTTTTAACCATTTTTCCAGCCTTATCAAGGCCTGAAATATTTTTTTCCATGTTCCAGCCTTTCCCAGGTCGCTACGAACCCTGGGTTTGGTTTAAGGACCATCTTAATTGCACACAGACAACTTCATCGGTGCTCAGATTTCTTCCCTCAGATCACACATGGTGTATCTCAGCACAGTGTATGAATTCTGTAGCACCAGTGAGGATCCCAATGTATGTATTCACTGGTCATACGTCCACAAAAAGGAAAATAAAAAACAGAATGTACCCATAGCTCACGCCAAGCACATCAGACGTGGCAACAAACATCAGGATGTGCATGGGGATGGCAACCTCATCATGTAAAACAAATTAGTACAGAAATAACCATTGCAAAAGTGCAGTTACTTTGCTGCCCCATTAGCAGCAAACCCCAAAACAACAAGAGGATGAAGTAATCTACAATGGACGAGAGTAACAAAGAAAAGAGAATGATGACAAGAGTAAAAAAACGAAGGGAAGAAAAAATATGGCGAGGGATTCCATGATTTCACCCTAAAATCCTTGTTCAAATATGATATTCTCCAATCTTCAGAGCACTCCTTGAACTTGTTAAACTCAGTCTCTGGGCTGAACGCCTGCCAGCCATTCTCTAGAACTTCAAACATTGGCCTGAAGAAGAAGGGATACCTCAGAGTGATATCATCTGTGGATGCACAAATAAAAATAACATATAAGAAAGAATTTACAAGTACAAGTCTATATTCTTTTATCTAAAAACCAAAATATTCTGAAAATCAAAGGTTTCTTTGGGCTACTTTTCTATTACAATTTGGGCTATTTCGGGCTATTTTTAACATATTCTGGGTGACTTTGGGCTATTGTTTAACATATTTTGGGTGACTTTGGACTATATTTTCAACATATTTAGGGTGATTTTGGGCTATTTTTAAACATATTTTGGGTGACTTTGGGCTATTTTAAACATATTTTGTGAATTTGGGCTATTTTAAAAACATATTTTGAGTGACTCTGGGCTACTGTTTAACATATTTTGGGTGACTATGGGCTATTTTTTAACTCTTTCATTCCAGAGTTATTTTGCACGCTGTGCCAGACTTTTTTTGTGGGCAGAATTTTATAGAGTGAAGTGTTCATCTTTCAGTCTAAATTTGTTTGTGAATTTTCCTTTGAACATGTACTTATTATATAAGAAACTGTAGGGAAATGGATAGAGAATTCAAATATATAATGTCTGTGGTAGTATTAACACAAGTATGTTCGGTATAATTTAATCATTTTGCATGTAAAATTGAAAAACGCTAAAAAGTTGACTGTAGAATACGATCTTACCAAAGACAAATTACTGTCGTAGACAATAAAACTTTCTACATATTCTGGGTGACTTTGGGCTATTGTTTAACATATTTTGGGTGACTTTGGACTATATTTTCAACATATTTAGGGTGATTTTGGGCTATTTTTAAACATATTTTGGGTGACTTTGGGCTATTTTAAACATATTTTGTGAATTTGGGCTATTTTAAAAACATATTTTGAGTGACTCTGGGCTACTGTTTAACATATTTTGGGTGACTATGGGCTATTTTTTAACTCTTTCATTCCAGAGTTATTTTGCACGCTGTGCCAGACTTTTTTTGTGGGCAGAATTTTATAGAGTGAAGTGTTCATCTTTCAGTCTAAATTTGTTTGTGAATTTTCCTTTGAACATGTACTTATTATATAAGAAACTGTAGGGAAATGGATAGAGAATTCAAATATATAATGTCTGTGGTAGTATTAACACAAGTATGTTCGGTATAATTTAATCATTTTGCATGTAAAATTGAAAAACGCTAAAAAGTTGACTGTAGAATACGATCTTACCAAAGACAAATTACTGTCGTAGACAATAAAACTTTCTTTTTAGTCTTCAAACGTCAAGTTAATCCATATACAAAGTAAAAAAAACATGCTTATGGCCAAAATTAGTAGATTTAGTGTTATTCGCACCAGTTTGTCCGTGGTTCTTTGTAAGAAAAAAATAAATTATGCAATCTTGCATTACGTAATTTTCAAACAAATAAATAAGAATAACGTCATATAAATACTTTTTAACTCTTGTTTAATGTTTTAATAGTATCCCTAGCTTCATCTTCTACCAAGAACTAGTGATTAGATGTTACGGTAGGTCTAGTTTTGTTGCTTTTTGATCGGCCAGAATATGACTACGCCCACTCATCAACTAAATCTAGTGTGTCTAGCTTTTCTGCATATATTCCGTATTTTGACAACAAACTGTGACTACCAAACAATCATCATCAATGTCAGCAATGTTTCAAAGTAGTTTGACACAATTATTTGCTTAGGAGACTTAGAAAATGTAAATATAAAGCGTGACATATTTCTCTAGCAAAAACAACGAAAAAACGTAAACACGCGAATCTTCACAAAAATTGTGATAATAACATCAAAACACGCACATGTGCTGATTAACTAAAGTCAAATTAGTTGTTTAAATAGTAGCGGAAGTCATTCTACGAGTTTTAATATATGAACTGCATTAAGCGGACGATTTTTAGGGTTTATTCGTGATAAACTAAAAACCACGCTCTGAGCGTTGCTGGGGCACGGCGTGTTGAATTTTGCAACGCTCAGAGCGTTGCTGTGGAGTCAAAGAGTTAAACATATTTTGGGCGACTTTGGGCTATTTTTGACCATATTTTGGCTGACTTTAGGATATTTTTTTAACATATTTTGGCCAACTTTGGGATATTTTTTAACATATTTTGGCAGACTTTGGGATATTTGTAAACTAAATATTACACAAATAAAGGTATATATCAGACACTCATGAGGGACCCCAAGATGCAGCAATAATGAATGCAGTCAGCGACCCATAGCTGTACTGCTTGCATCAGGACCAGCAAACCAGAGCTGGTCAAGACCGCACTCCACCTCCACGTGGTGGTCCTGGAAACAGTCTGCAGCAGTGCAGTCTGGCTGAGCGAGTGTGGATCGCAATGGGAAGGCAAACCCGGTCCTAAAAAATGCTGTGCAGAAGTCGGATGTGTCGACCGAAAGGTGCAGATATCACAGATTAGGCGTAAACAGACACAACGCAACCACCGTCCTTTTCAGGACGAACGAGGAAGAAGAAGAAGACACTCATGAGAAATTAAGAAGTAGAAAACTAGACAACAGAAAAACAACAGAAGTGAGAGACCTTCCGAACTTAATTTGTTTAGATAATTTTTAACACATTTTGGGTGACTTTTCAAACGCCATTTGGACAATATATGAAAACTGAAAAAAATCTGGTGTCTGAAACAGAGCTGTCTCCGAATATTTCAGATGAAAGGATAAATACTTGTAGTAAGCCAAATAAAATGACATACAGGAAAGGAGTTATGAGAAGTGAGACAATAAAAAAAAAACCAAAAAAAAAGAACACATAAAAAATTTACAAGTAGTAAAAGAATTTAAAAACAACAAATAAGAAAGGATTTAAAAGTAGTAGGTCAATAAATATAACATTTAAGAAAGGATTTATAAATAATAAGCCAATAAAAGTGATCAACAGGACAAGATTTACAAGTAGTGAGACAATTTAAAAAATATATATAAAAAGGGATATAACGTAATAAGAGAATAAAAATAACATAAGAAAGGATTTACTAGTAGTGAGACAGTAAAAAAAAAAATGTAAGAAAGGATATAACGTCGTAAGAGAATGAAAATAACATAAGAAAGGATTTACAAGCACTGGGACAATAAAAATAACATTAACAATTTACAAGTAGTAAGACCAAAAAAAAAAAAAAAAAAACCGAAAGAATTTACAAGTAGTAAGACCAAAAAAAAAAAAACCCAAAGAATTTACAAGTAGTAAGAGAATAATAACAACATATAAGAAATAATTTCAAAGTAACGGCAGTCCCATAACAAATACTGCCACAAGGGAGCAAAGTGTCACAGACTTCATTAAACTTGGTCTCAGCTTTATTAGGTTGGGTGAGACAACTGTCTTCCTTGCTGCCTTAGCCTTCTCTAACTACAGAGCATAGCCAGGCATCCTTTACACCTGGGGTTCTCAACCTTTTTTTGTTCACGGCCCCCTTCTGAGCCTCAGTTACTTCTGTGGCCCCCCCTCATAGTCGCTGTTAGCTGGACAAAAGGTACTTTACCATATTACTGTGGCCCCCTAGAAATAAGGCATGACCCCCTGGGGGGTCATATGGTCCACACTGAGAACCACTGCTTTACACCTGTGTAGGGAGCCGCGCTAGCCTAGTGGTTGCCACACTGCGCTGGCGACCGGGTGACCCAGGATCAAACCCGGGCGAGGATATTTGAAGATTTTTCGTCGACCGGGATTTGGACTGGATTAACTCGAGCCCTGGCGAGAACATTTGAAAGAGTGTCGTCGACCAGGGACTAGCGGCTCCTGAGCCGACCCAGCTCAAATGGGTACATCCAA
The DNA here is from genome assembly GCA_024509875.1 of Oreohelix idahoensis. NCBI lineage: Eukaryota > Metazoa > Mollusca > Gastropoda > Stylommatophora > Oreohelicidae > Oreohelix > Oreohelix idahoensis. The sequence continues at coordinate 305,242 of JAMPIV010017459.1, forward strand.
AATCAGCAAGTATCTGCCTGAATGGCGAGGGACACCTGTCTCTGTGCAGCAAGAAAAAAGGGATACTCATGTAAAATCAGTCTCAGGTTAGACATACTAACCTGAGATTTTGCCTCGAGTAATAGCGGGCGTACGAGGGAAAAAAGAAAAAACAAACAAACAAACACCTGGGTAGACTGTGGCACGACGCCACTAGTTTTCAAACTCTGTAACCTTGCTCTCTTCTCCATGTGTTTTTTGGTCTACCTCTGCCTCTCTTTCCCTGTGGATTCCAGAACAAGGACTGCCTTGTAATTCTATCAACAGGTTTCCTCATTGTGTGTCCTATATTACCATCCTCATAAACTCCCAGCAACACTTGGAAATATGCACTTTATAATCCTATTTTGAATAGCATTCTTCTTCTTGGATCCTTAGCCCCTAACTGACAAAGCAGTCAGTGGCCATCACACCTAGTGGCGTCTTGTAGGGCAGCAACCATTTTGCTCATTCAGTGCCCATCCTTTGTGCCGTGCCCCAACTCTGGTTCATGCTTTGAGCCTCCATTGTTTCATGTTTTGCTATCAGGACATCCGTTTTCGTATCAGTGGCTTCCTTTCGGTTTGAATAGCATAACAAAATAAAATGCAGAAAGCACCGCGGGAAAAAAATAAATAACTGCAAGCCTGTACATTGTAGGCACCATGGCAATCTGATTTGGATCTATAGTGCTTTGTTTCACAGCAAATTTAGATCTGGTTTTTAAAACAAGAAAAAAAAAATTGTGGGATTACCAATGTTCGACAAAGCTTCTATGGATGCAGCAACATTAATGCAGTCTTCTGCTGATGGGATATCCATGTACAGAATCAGGAAGTCCTTGCACTTGAGAGTCAGGGTTCCACCACTTCCACTGAGCTTCTTCTCAACACTGTCAATGTTGTCATGAAGCAGCTATGTATTGAAAATGAAACAAAGATAACAGCAGCTTTATGTCACAAGAAACACAGTGAGATAAAATAGCTTTATACAACAAGTAAACTCAGTGACATAAAATAGCTTTATATAACAAGTAAACACAGTGAGATAAAGTAGCTTTATATAACAAGTAAACACAGTGAGATAAAGTAGCTTTATATAAAAAAAAGTAGGTTTTCAAGGTTCAAGCCCGGGCGCTGGCATTTGTAGGAGTGTCATCGACTGGGAATTTGACTGAATAACCTGAACGGCTCCTGCAGATAAACCCTCTGTGGATGGGAAGGAGCAAAGCTCCTGACCGGGTTGGAAGGAAAGTCCACTGTCTCCCCAGCCTCGCAATGACATGTCATTGGGTCAAAAGGGCTGGAAAGCTCGAGTGCCGCTGGTCAGAGAAAAAAAAAAACTTGTGATTTAAATCTACTTTATCTCAACACAGTGAGACAAAGTAGCTTTAAATAACAAGTAAACACAATGTACTTTTAAAGTAGCTTTAAATCACAAACACAGTGAGATAAAGTAGCATTAAATAACAAGTAAACACAGTGATACAAAGTAGCTTTAAATCACAAGTAAACACAGTGTAGCTTTAAAGTAGCTTTAAATCACAAACACAGTGAGATAAAATAGCATTAAATCACAAGTAAACACAGTGAGATAAAGTAGCTTTAAATCACAAGCAAGTTAAAAAAAAGGAAAGGTAGTTCCATAGAAGATACTGCCATAGGGGAGTGAAGTGTTGGAGATTTCACTATACTAGGTTCAGTATAGTGAGGTGGGATGACCAGTTTCCTTCCTCGTACAAGCAAGTATAGTGAGATAAAGTATTTTAAAATTACAAACAAGAATAGTGAGCTAAAGTAGCTTATTACAAGCAAGTATAGTGATATAAAAGTATAAATTACAAGCAAGAATAGTCAGATTAGGTTGCTTTAAACTACAAACTAGTATAGTGATATAAAGCTTTAATCTACAAGCTAGTATAGTGATATAAAGCTTTAAACTACAAGCTAGTATAGTGATATAAAGCTTTAAACTACAAGCTAGTATAGTGATATAAAGCTTTAAACTACAAGCTAGTATAGTGTCATTGATGATGAGGTGAACACCAGGATCTCCAAAGCCAGCAGCACATTTGGCAGATTATACACCAACGTTTGGCATCGAAGTGGCATTAGTCTACAGACAAAGCTGAAGGTGTACAGAGCTGCGGTGCTTCCAGTGCTGCTATATGCAAGTGAAACATGGACTGTATACAGGCGCCACGTAAAGAAGCTAAACCACTTCCATACAGTCTGTCTCAGGAAGATAATGAACATCAAATGGCAAGACAAGATCCCGGATACCGCCGTTCTTGACAGAGCTGGTATCCCTAGTATTGATACTATTCTGATGCAGTCACAGATTCGCTGGGCAGGTCATGTAGTCCGCATGCCAGACCATCGACTGCCAAAGATACTCTTTTATGGTGAGATACAGAAGGGTAAACGCTCCCATGGTGGCCAAAAGAAGCGCTTCAAAGACACGTTAAAGACGTCATTGAAAACCTTTGACATAAACCTAGACACATGGGAAGCTGCTGCGCAAGACCGAACTGCTTGGCGCACATCTCTTCGTAAAGGTGCAGCGGCATGCAAATCATCCAGAAGAGCAGCAGCGGAACAGCAGAGACAAGCTAGAAAGGACCGTGTAATAAAACCTTCACATGAAGCAAACATTCCCTGCCCACACTGTCCGAGATCTTTCCAGGCCCGCATCGGGCTCATCAGTCACCTTCGTACCCATAGACTAACCTAACATATTCCTAAATAATTGGATGAACAGAGTGGTCTTCATCACCCGTGATGGACGAACAACAACAACAGTATAGTGATATAAAGCTTTAATCTACAAGCTAGTATAGTGATATAAAGCTTTAAACTACAAGCTAGTAGTGATATAAAGCTTGAAACTACAAGCTAGTATAGTGATATAAAGCTTTAAACCACAAGCTAGTATAGTGATATCAAGCTTGAAACTACAAGCTTGTATTGTGATATCAAGCTTTAAACTACAAGTTAGTATAGTGATATAAAGCTTTAAATTACAAGCAAGTATAGCAAGATAATGTTGTTTTAAATTAAAAGCAGGTAGTGAGATATGTTGTCTTAAATCTCAAGCAGGTATAGTGAGGTAAAGCAGATTTACATTACAGGTGCATAACCAAGAATCTGAACACTCGAAAACCGAAATATTCTGAAAATCAAACGTTTTTTGAGCTGACTTTCAGGCAATTTCCAAACCGATTTTAGAGCGACTTGGGCTACTTCGGGCAAAATTTAAAAAAAAAAACAGAATACCGAAACATTTCTTCTTCTTTAGTCCTTGGTCGCTGACTGGCAAAGCAATCAGTGACCATCATGCCTAGTGGAGTCTTGTAGGGCAGCAACAAACTGTCTCCACTTTGATTGATTGACAGCCATCCTTCGTGTGGTGCCCCAGTTCTGGTTTATGCTTAGCATCTCTGCCTCCACTGTTCTCCGCCAAGTGGCAATTGACCAACCTTGCTTTCGCTTTCCTTCTGGAGTCCATAACATGGCAGTTCTGGTGATGATGTCAGGGTCTCTTCTGAGGATAAAGCAAACCTAATTCCAGCGACAACCCGCTATGATGGTGCGCATGTCCTCTTGGTGGCTCCAAGTTAGCAGTTTTTGGTTGGTGATGGTGTTCAGCCAGAAAATTTGAAGAATTTTCCTCAACACATTAACTACCGCGAGCCGGTGGGACCGGCTTTTGAATCCTGTCATTTGGACCGCGAGCCGCTCAGAGCGCCGATCTATGTTTAGTAATAAAACGAATGAAAAATGTACTGAAACACTTTCTGATCTGGTTCGAGATTTTAAGTTGCCACCGGAAAACAAATTCCCAAAGCATGGTTGTTGTAGAACACTGGAAAATTGATATTATGACTGGAAAATTGATATTACGTTCATATTTTTCTGCATTTTGGGTTAATTACCAACTCGTGTAAAACTGTTTACAGTGGCAACTAGTGATAGGACCACAAAAAATGCTTGTACATCTCGTCTAATGGCTGAATAGGCTAGAAACATGTTTCAACAATTGACTGATAGATCTAGCGTCGAGGACAAGAGTGAAACCGTTGTGCACATTGATTGAAATAGGGATTATGATAGAGATGCGGTGCAAGCAGTTATAATTGTGAAAGTCCTTGGCCATCGGAGGGCCGTTAAATAGTTACAAATGGTGCTTATTGTAATAGTACATTCATTTATCTTTAAAATGACGTGTAATTCATAAAAATATGTAAACAATTACGAAAACTACAGCTTACTTTGTGCATACACCTACAGGGTAAAAATGGGATAAAAATATTATTCGGCCACAGTGTGTTTTTCAATTCGGTAGTTAATGTGTTAAGCAGGTTTTGTGGAAAGAAGACTTTGCTTCTATTTTCTTTCTTTTCTCATTCCAATGGTTTTCAACGTTTCTGGTGTTATCCAATTTTGTGCCTTCCTTTCCTGGAATTCCAAGCAAGTTTTGCTGCTGTCTCTATATACTGTTGAAAGGAAAGTCCTCAGGTTCCCCAGCCTCGCAATGACATGTCATTGGGCCGAAGGGCTGAAAGCCCAAGTGCAGCTGGTTAAGGGGGAAAAAAATATATATATATATATACTGTTGAAACTGTACTAAATTTCTGGTCAACATCTTGAACTGCTGTCTCTTCATGGCTCTTGGCAGTTTGGTAGCGTTTCTTTATTTCAGATACAAATGCTTTTTTCATGAGGGGGTCCAAATATATTGTTAAATCTTTTCTGTTTTGTTGTTTTTGGTCCACTACCCCTGATCTTTATCTTTGTTCTTGGGGTGTTGGGAAGTCAGGTATTGGTAGTACCTCTGGTGAAGGAGCTGTCATGCCCTTTTCAGGGCAGCTCAGCCACCTTTGGTCCAAACCTGGCATCCAGCTCTCACCTGTGGCTCCTCGTAGCTGTCAGCATGCGACAGCTGCCACCCCCGGACAACGGCTTTGACAGGCCGGCTAAACTAGGTGAGGGTAGCCGAATGGTTATAAACCTTCGGTGAGTTAGGGTCTGCCTACCCATGCATGCGAAGACTGGATTCGATAGACTGCGCGGAAGAAACCACCTGTTGGTTCAACGGGCATGACGGCGATTACCAGCAACGCGCTGTGGAGCGTAAGGAGCACGGCGAGGCACGTAGAAAGCCCTGGTCATCCACTGCACCTGACTTCATCTCCAGTCGTCTTGACTTGTCTTGCCACTGGATTGAGATGGACCCAGGCGAGAGAGTGAGGTCGACGAATTGCGCAACTCTTCCTCACTTTAATCCAAATCACCGCGCAAGTCACTCTTTCATCCATTCATCCATTCATCCATCCACTCACAACAAGTCCTGTGGCGATGGGCGAGCGGCGAAGCGGCAGGCGTGGGTATGCTGGCAGTCGTAGTCGCAGACCTACACACAGGCGGCTCAGGCCATATGGTCGTCTTCCACTGATCGGAGCAGCAGTGGGATTCGGCAGCCCCCTGAGTGTCTGAGCAGCCCTCTTTAGGAAAGCACTGCTCACCTCCATGGCATGAGGAAGGGGCTAGAAAAGGTGCCCTAAACATTGCCTGCTTCACCATTACCTAACCAGCTTACCGCGGTTGGTGGGTACCCTACTTCGGCGGTCGACATATAAGAAAAAGAAAGGACAGATTTTTCCCCCTCATTCTAGGCGCATGGAATGTGCGCACTTTACTTGACAAAGACTTTAACGCAAACAGACCTGAGAGACGAACTGCCCTGATTGGGAGAGAACTGGCCAGGTACAACATTGACATAGCAGCACTGAGTGAAACTCGACTTGCAGGTGAGGGCCAACTTTGCGAAAAGGGTGCAGGTTATACATTCTTTTGGAGCGGAAGAGGAACTGAAGAAAGACGAGAAGCAGGGATTGGATTTGCAATCAAAACAGCAATTGTCAGCAAGTTAGCGGGGGCCCCAAAGGGAATAAATGACCGACTCATGACGGTCAAGATCCCTCTGTTCTATGGAAGAAAACATGCCACCATCATTAGTGCGTATGCACCAACTATGACAAACCAGGATGATGTCAAGGATAAGTTTTACGAAGAACTACATGCAGTCATTGCATCAGTTCCTAAAGCAGATAAGCTCATCATTCTTGGTGACTTTAATGCAAGAGTAGGCTCAGATAACATCTCCTGGAATGGCACTATTGGTAGGTACGGCGTGGGTCGCTGTAACAGTAATGGACTTCGTCTCCTCCAGACTTGCGCAGAACATGACCTCCTTGTCACCAACACCATTTTTCGACTTCCTACCCGCAACAGGACCTCCTGGATGCACCCTCGCTCAAAGCATTGGCACCTAATTGACTATGTAATTGTTAGGAAGAAGGACAGGCAAGATGTCCGGGTGACCAAGTCCATGTGTGGTGCCGAATGCTGGACTGATCATCGCCTCATTGTATCTAAACTTAAAATTCGTATCCAACCAGCCAGGCGCCCTCAGGGGAAGAAAACTCAAAAGAGGCTGGATGTCACCAAACTAAAGAAGACAAAAATCAAACAGTCATTTACTGACACCTTAGAAGACCGTCTCAAATCTATATCGCTAGACGGCCAAAGTGTGGAAACAAATTGGGCAGCCCTAAGTGAGCAGATCTACAACACTGCTACAGAGGTCCTGGGTTCTTCCATCAAGAAACAAAATGACTGGTTTGATGAGAACTCAGATGATATAAAGCAGATGTTGGCTGAGAAACACCATCTCCATAAAGCATATTTAAATGATCCAAAATCTACATCCAAGAAAGACGCTTTCAACAACATGCGTAGAATCATCCAACATAAACTACGCCAGATGCGGGATTCATGGCTGAGTAATAAAGCAGATGAGCTTCAAGGCTTTGCTGACAGCCATGACTTGAAAAACTTTTACCTTGCACTCAAAGCGGTCTATGGTCCAACATCATCAGGATCATTTCCCCTCCTTAATGCAGATGGAAAAACACTAATTACAGACAAGGAAAAAATGCTCCAACGCTGGGCTGAACATTTTAATAATATCTTGAACCAGCCATCATCTATTAACGACGAAGCCATCATCCGCCTGCCCCAAATTCCTATAAATGAAGCATTAGATGATGTACCAACTCTGGAGGAAACTAAAAAAGCGATTCGTCAACTGTCTAGTGGAAAGGCCCCTGGCTCCGATTCAATTCCTGTTGAGGTTTATAAAGATGGCGGTGCAGTTCTGATAGAGAAACTTCATATGATCTTCCAGCAAATGTGGCAGAGTGAAACCATCCCACACGATCTCAAAGATGCCTCAATTATACATCTATATAAACGTGAAGGTAATCGCCAAGACTGCAACAATCATCGAGGCATCTCTCTTTTATCAATCGCTGGGAAGATATTCGCCAGAATCCTTTTGAATCGCCTTACGGCTCATCTTGACAAAGGTCTTTTACCTGAAAGTCAGTGTGGATTCCAGAAAGAACGTGGAACCACAGATATGGTGTTCGCTGCAAGACAGCTACAAGAAAAATGCCAAGAACAGCACTGTGACCTGTACACAGCTTTCATCGACTTGACAAAGGCGTTCGACACGGTCAGTAGAGAGGGTCTATGGAAGATCATGGCAAAATACGGCTGCCCAAAGAAATTTATCACAATAGTGCAGCAACTGCATGATGGAATGCAGGCTAGAGTTCAGGAAAACGGTGAGCTATCAGAGCCTTTCCCTGTCTCAAATGGAGTTAAACAAGGGTGCGTACTTGCACCGACTCTGTTCAGTATCATGTTTTCTGCTATGCTGACTGATGCTTTTAGAGACGGGGACACAGGAATCGACATTAGTTATCGTATTGATGGAAAATTGTTTAACCTTAGGAGGCTTCAAGCAAAAACCAAGGTCAAATCACACACCATCAGAGATCTTCTGTTTGCTGATGATTGTGCCCTCAATGCTGGCTCAGAGGCTGATCTGCAGCATAGTGTGGATAGATTCTCCGAAGCCTGCGCCAACTTTGGGCTTACCATCAACATGAAGAAAACAGAAATCATGTACCAATCAGTTTATACTGAGCCAGTCATCAAGGTTAATGGTGAGAAACTGAATGTTGTGAACAGATTCACATACCTTGGTAGCACACTATCCCAGAACATTGTCATTGATGATGAGGTGAACACCAGGATCTCCAAAGCCAGCAGCACATTTGGCAGACCATACACCAACGTTTGGCATCGAAGTGGCATTAGTCTACAGACAAAGCTGAAGGTGTACAGAGCTGCGGTGCTTCCAGTGCTGCTATATGCATGTGAAACATGGACTGTATACAGGCGCCACGTAAAGAAGCTAAACCACTTCCATACAGTCTGTCTCAGGAAGATAATGAACATCAAATGGCAAGACAAGATCCCGGATACCGCCGTTCTTGACAGAGCTGGTATCCCTAGTATTGATACTATTCTGATGCAGTCACAAATTCGCTGGGCAGGTCATGTAGTCCGCATGCCAGACCATCGACTGCCAAAGATACTCTTTTATGGTGAGATGCAGAAGGGTAAACGCTCCCATGGTGGCCAAAAGAAGCGCTTCAAAGACACGTTAAAGACGTCATTGAAAACCTTTGACATAAACCCAGACACATGGGAAGCTGCTGCGCAAGACCGAACTGCTTGGCGCACATCTCTTCGTAAAGGTGCAGCGGCATGCGAATCATCCAGAAGAGCAGCAGCGGAACAGCGGAGACAAGCTAGAAAGGACCGTGAAATAAAACCTTCACATGAAGCAAACATTCCCTGCCCACACTGTCCAAGATCTTTCCAGGCCCGCATCGGGCTCTTCAGTCACCTTCGTACCCATAGACTAACCTAACATATTCTTAAATAATTGGATGAACAGAGTGGTCTTCATCACCCGTGATGGACGAACAACCAACCAACTAGGTGATGATCATTTCCTACATGTGCGCCTCTTCTTATTTTCACATCTTGCAGAGAATGCCTCCATCTGCCATTGACCATTATGTGGTCCATCTGGTTTCTGTCGTGGCCATTTGGTGACTCCCACATTAATTTTTGGATTTCCTTGTGTGGAAAAAGTGTTCAGCCAATGACAAGGTTGTTAATGCCACAAAAGTCTATTAATGTATCACCATTTTCATTTGCTTTTCCGATGCCGTGTCTTCCCATTACTCTTTTGTTGTATGTATTATATGTTTCAACCTTAGCACTGAGGTCTCTAATTACTGTAGTAAGATCATACCTTGATGTGCATTCCATTTCTTTTTGTAATTGTTGATAAAACGAATCCTTGCCCTCTTTGCTACTGTCATTTGTTGGTATCTTCCTCTCAATCTCGCACTTATCAATCTTTTGTTGAATGGCTTCCATTCTAATAATGCTCTTTCTATGCCCTTCTTCAAGATAAATCATTGCAATTGGCACTGCTCCACTTGGGTCTGTACGGACTAGGCTTCAAGGCTTTCGTGTATCATCTAGTTGCTGACTCTCTCCCTTCTTGTCACTTTGGCCCTCTTCCTCAAATACCTCATTTTCCTGTCCAATATGTCGGACATTGTTTTCTGACGTTGGTGATTCTCTACATGTTTTTTTAGAATCCAGTCAGTCAGTGAGACCACACTGCTGCCTTGCAGGTAGATTGGGGACAGTCAAAGGCTAAGGTAGGCAACCCGAAATAAATGCCCGTTGAAATCGGATGTACTGGGCCACAGGCCTAACGAAACAGTACAACGTACACCGCTCCATGATGACCTCCTTTCGTGGAAAAGCTTTACGGGGATTCAAATAGCCTCAAACTGACTACTGCTTTCTTTGAGAACATTCAAGTGGACGTCTGAGAGTGTACGAAGAAGAAGAAATACCTCATTTCTGAGATCTGACACTATCTCTTATGGATATAGTCACTGTCAACGACTCATGTCCATAAGGCAAGACTGGGGCAAAGGTGAAGTAGTATACAACTGTCTTAACGTTTCTGAGATTCTCAAAATTGTTTGGTCGGATTAGATTGTTCCTAACAATTTATAATATAAAAACTCCTATTATCTGTTATTTCAATTCACTGCTTCTAAAAACTTTCCTTAAGGGACTATCTTATGAAATATGATAGAATTTTGTGACACCACATTATTATACAACGGCTCAACATGAAACCATTTTCTTACCCACAGTTCTTCATGGTTTTCACATCGGGAAGATATTATCAGATGATGCCCTGTCACACAAAGTGTTCCTTCCATGTCCGCGGTGAATGGTCGGTGGAGAACCACACTATTTACCATTGGGGTTTTTATGAATTCTACAAACTCCATTTCAGATGGCACAGTCTAAATGATAAAGCATTACAGCATCAAACAGAGTGAGATGGCGGGAAAGTACCACAGAAATAAGAACGATATTTGGAAAAAGAAAAGTATTGAAAAAAAAGGTGATACAGTATTCATGGAGCAACAATGTAAGTGGATGTAAAATGTACAGCTGATTTAATTCAATTAAATTGTTTCCAATTTTCTTACTTTGCACAATCAATTACCATTGGAATATGCTATTCATCATCATCCTGTGTTTGTAAAAGGTCAAGGTAGTCCCATTGCAGATACTGCCACAGAAGAGTGAAGTGTTAGAGACTTCACTATAATAAGTCCAGTTTTTATGAGGTGGGGTGACCAGTTACCTTCCTTGCTGTCTTTACCTTTCCTAACTCAAGAGCAAAGTCAGGTATCCATTCACAGCCTGGTTGTTGTTTAACTAGGGCTGCTGAGTTTCTCGCTCTTTAGCAGCCAATACCAAGTTGAAGACTCCTTGGTATTATCTACACTGTAGATCTAGGCTTTTCTTGTGACTTTTCTGCTATTCTGAAATGCGTGAGTTGAAGTCATGAGCTCCAGTTTCTCCAGCTTGGCTTGCATTTAACCTTTAACCTGGAGGCGCAATGGTGGCCAGCATGAGGACTTGTGTTGTACACGTTTTTCAGCCCCGGATTTAAGTTGTAATTTTTATTTGCAAGAAAGTTTAGCTTCCGTTTCGATCTTAAAAAAGTGATGGGTGTATCCGCGTTTATGTAAATTTTTTTAAATCGAAATGAATCGGCATCAGACATGCGGCCATTTCGCTCTAAGGATTTGACCCATTGGGGATAAGATTTTTGTCTTAAAGCGCTGATATCGTTTCTCAGAAATATGTTTGATGGCTGAGATGGAAACCCTTTCAAGTATGTATAATGTTAGGGGTTAGGACTAGGAATATCGGAAAGATTTAGAATTTCGGACCGAATGTCACAGCTGACGAGAGAGCGTTTGTTGCTTTGCTACTGATGATGGGTGTAACGAAAAGATCGTCATTTGATTTGTATTGGTCTATTGGTCAAATGACTTTCATTGAGATGCAAGGGATATGGACCCTTCGTTTGCTGGTTATTTTTTAAAATTTTTTTTAAAATTTTAAAATTAAAAAAAAATATTTTTTTATTATTTTAATTTTTTTTTTCGTTTTTTTCATCTTTCCTTTCCTCTCTTCCTATCACATCTAACATGTACACAAACAAATTTTATATCATCAGATTCACCATTCATTTATTTATAGAAATTCCAAAAATGATAGCAGTTGACCAAGAAACACAAAAACTATAGACATTACAAGTCACCCACTATAAAAACGGGACGCTGTGAAAAAGAATGCAGTGGTTGGGCAAGTTTTCTGAATTTTTATGCAGCGTGCTAAAGGTTAAAGGATTGTCACATCTGGTCCCAAGCTAGGAGAAAGAAGTGCGTGGCATACTGTGCATTGCCCACCATCCAAGGGGGCTCTCCTAATGTGACACTAACAGGTTTCGATTCCAGAACGCGTAACTGTGACATTAGAGGAAAGTGCTCTAACCACTTAGCCAATCAAATACTCCTTGTGTTTGCAGCCATGGTTAATGCCAGTCCACACTCCTACATTATGTTGTTAACACTACACATTAATATTTCTCTACAAACTTCCCACATGCCCTGATTTCTGCTGTTAAAGACCTGTGATGTTAATTGATTTGTTACATACTTATCAAGTTGCCAAACACTATTTGAAGCCTTGCTATGCCCTTTTCAGCACTGATTGTGACATGAATAGCTTCTTCTTCTTCTTCTTCTTTCGTTCGCTTGAACTATATTGTCTATATCTGCAATGTTGTTTCTTGTATAAACTTCACTGTCTTTTGTAGTTCATACAGAGGTCCATATAATTTTGCTTCCAGTGTTGTTTCTCTAGGCCAGTGGGTTTGCCTCAATATATCATATTCGGGGCAATCTTGAAGTACGTGCTCCGCAGTCTGGGGTGCCTGTCCACATGTACACATGGCTGAATTGCCAATCTTGAATTTTGTATACATGTGGCTGCGGAGGCGGTTGTGTCCTGTTCTGAGGCGCAGAATGACTATTTGTTCTGATCTGTTCATAGCTTGGTAGTCATCCTGCGTTGGTGTTGGTGGCTTTCTGATAGATTTGATCATCTTTTTCTTCTGATGGTATGTAACTGGTACATCCGGTTGCTCGTCTGCAGCACCTTCTTTAGCCAGTCCATCTGCTCTCTCATTTCCTGGTATTCCACAATGAGACGGTATCCACTGCATGGTGACCCTGCGCTGGTTGCACAGTTCAGAAAGTAGGGCTTGTATGCCTGGCAATTTTCTGGACTGAAGTGCTTGGAGTGCTGATCTTGCATCTGTCAGGAATACTACAGGCTGTGGACTGAGATTGGTGTTCAATAGTTTCTCAGTTGCCACCTTGATTGCCTGGACTTCTGCATCATAGTTGTTACAGAATTTCCCCGTTGGTACTCTGACAGTATCCCTAGTGTTGTTTGGGTATTCTATGTACACTCCTGCTCCTCCATTCTTTACTGCATTCTGTGCTGAACCATCCGTGTATACTCGGACCCAGAGGTCCTGTGGGTATTCATCATCCAGGAAACTGAGTGACTGTCCTACGTTGCACGCTGTTCTGTTCATCCCTGTCGAATATTCCTTTCACTTTTGTGTGGATGTGTACTGGTAGCCCATGCTCCTCTCTCCAAGGGGTTTGTTCTGGCACAGACTTTAGGGGGCTGTTAACTTCAGGCAGGTCTGAGGTTTGTCTACGTAATCGTTTGGCCTGGTGGATAAAGCTGCTTCTTTTCAGTCGCCCCATTGCTAGGTTTTGGAATCTGTCCTTCATTGGATGGCTCGGCATACAGAGGAACTTTTCTGCCTGTGTTAGCACTTTCGTGTCTCTGCGTTCTCTCAGTGCTTGTATCCTCCCCATTTTCTCCATCTTCACTATAGGCGTTGATTTCATTGCCCCCGTGATGACCCTAAGCGCCTGGTTTTGCACCTTATCTAGCTCTTGTAATGTGGTGTTTGATGCTGGGCACTACGCAGCTGACCCATATTCCAGGTGTGGTCGTATGCCCTGCTGGTAAACTTTACTAAGTATTTTCCCGCTGGCTCCCCATGTGGTTCCACTTAGTTTTCTCAGGATGGCTAACTTCCTCCTGGCCTTTGTTGCTGCTTTGTTGATGTGCTGCTTCCATGTCAGCCTATCATCGAATGTAACTCTGAGATAGGTGGGTTGTTTATCTTCTCTCAGGAGCTCTTCGTTTATCTTGATGATACCAGCTTTTTGTTTGGGAGAGAGGGTGAAGAGCGTAGTGCTGCACTTGTCTGTATTGATGTTGACACACCATCTATTTGCCCATGAGGTTAAGGCATCTATAGCTCTTTGTAACAGTTTGGTGGCCACTGTTGCATGCTCATCTGTGCACCATATTACCAGGTCATCAGCGTACATTGCCACTTTCATTCCATGTGGTAGTTCAGCAACCAGGTCATTGATGTAGACTAGGAAAAGTGTGGGGGACAGAACCCCTCCCTGAGGGACGCCATGACGCAGTAGAATTTTCTTACTCTTGAGGCCATCTAGTTGTACTCGGGCTCTTCTGTTATGCAGGTATGCTTTCACCCATTTGTACATCTTACCATTCACTCTACAATTTCTCAGTTTCTTCAGAAGCCCTTCTTTCCAAACCTTGTCAAATGCTTTCCTTAGATCTATCCATGCTGCTAGTACCAGTTTCTTATCTTGGAACGCATCCTCAATCTCTTGGGAAAGGTAAGTTGCCTGATCTTCGGTGGAATAACACTGCCTAAAGCCCGCCTGCTGTGGTACAAGAAGGTTTTCACTTTCAAGGTACCACTGTAGCCTGAGGTTGATGATACGTTCCATTGTTTTGCAGAGGCAGCTTGTAAGGCTGATTGGTCTGTAGCTAGAGGCAGTGGAACTGTCTTTTCCTGGTTTTAGGAGTGGTATCATGATTGCTTCCCTCCAGGTCTGTGGAACTCTGCCTGAGTTCCAACAGATATTGAAGATCTGCAGCAGCTTTGTTTTTGCTGCGGTTCCCAAGTTCTTAATCATTTCATTGGACACTCCATCAACTCCTGGCGACTTTCTCATTTTCAATTTGGATATTGCAAGCTCCAGTTCTCTGAATGTGATTGGTGCCTCCATAACTTCAGGTATGGTTCCATCTCGTCCTGCGTATTGTTGTTTCTCACGAGTCTCCTGTTGCTTCTCTGGGCTAACTTCGATGTTGTTGTCTTTAGCAAAGGAGTCTGCAAAGTGATCAGCTGCCTGTTTTCCCCATGAGGATGTTTCCATCTTTGTACAGAGCAATCCTTGAGTTTCTCTCTGTACCTTCATCGTTAAGTTGTTTTACCAGCTTCCACAGTTTCCTCGTATCTCTTTCGAAGTTCAAGGACTCTGTTTTCTCCTTCCAGCTTCTTCGCCTGGCCTGCAACTTGGCCCTTTGAAATTTGGCCTTAGCTTGCTGGTAGTTATTGTGGTGTTCTTGGCATGGACTGGTCTCTGCCTGCTTTCGAGATGTTTCCACGTAGTTGTGCAGCTGCTCTAGTTCACTATTCCAATATGGTTTGCAGTGCTTACGAGCCCCTCTAGGTATTGTTTCACGAGCAACCTGTAATATGCATCTGCTGAATTCATCGACTAGCTTATTGATGTCTTTGTCTACAGTCAGATCTCTAGCCAGTATACTAGTACGGTGCTGGTACATTGTCCAGTCTGCCTTCTTGTAGTTCCACCTAGAGAGAGTACTGCTCTCCTTGACAAGTTCATTTTCCACAATTAGGTCGCTGCCTCCAAGTTGTTTCCCTACAACGCGTGTGGTGTTCCACTCCAGGCTGGGTGAGTGGAATGCCAGGTCTGGTGTAGAGGTGGTGTGCCATGATCTCGAGTAGAAGGTTGGTGGGTCGATTGGCTGGTTAATCAGGATAAGCCCATTGTCATCCTGCCAGTTTTCAAGCTCCTCACCTCTCCTGTCCATGTGATCATAGCCCCAGCTCTGTGAGTGGCTGTTGAAGTCTCCGCATACAATCAGTCTTTCTTTTGCTGGGATTGTATCTAGTGCCAGTGGGCGGTCGCTCGGACAGTAGTAGTTGAGCAGGTGGAATTCTGAACTTTCTGTCCTGAGATGAAGCATCTGGTATTCCGCCCCCTCCATATAT
Source organism: Oreohelix idahoensis (assembly GCA_024509875.1). Classification (NCBI taxonomy): domain Eukaryota; kingdom Metazoa; phylum Mollusca; class Gastropoda; order Stylommatophora; family Oreohelicidae; genus Oreohelix; species Oreohelix idahoensis. The sequence continues at coordinate 320,788 of JAMPIV010017459.1, forward strand.
TTTTCAAGCTGACATGCACTGATGTTATTCCTCATGAGTGTCAGTATTCCACCCTTTCGCCTGTCTATTCGGTCAGATCGGTAGCACTGGTAGCCTCTGATTTTGAAGGCTAACAGATCGGTAGCACTGGTAGCCTCTGATTTTGAAGGCTATGTCCTTGTTGAGGTGGGTTTCTTGCAAGCAACATACATTTACTTGCTCTTCATTCAAGATATTTTCGAGCTCTAATTTTTTGCTGTAGCCGTCTTTTTTACTATTGACGCCTTCAGCATTCCAGTGCATTATTTTAAATGGTCTTTTCTTTGCTTGGCCAGTAGCTCTATTCTCATGCCTCCTGGCTCCACGGGGCAATTGAGAAGGACCCCCAGTAGTAGGGGTTGAGCCCTTCCGAGGCAGAGGGCCCGGCACTGCGCCTGCCTGGGTGTCCGTCACAGGGCGAGTGCCATAACGTTTTGCAGATATAGGCATACTTCCATAGCGCATGTGCGTGGCATCCTGATTGCTGTGGTGCGCCTCTTGGCTGGTTGCCTCCGTCTTCAGCACCTTGACTTGCTAGGGCAGACTGTGGTCTTGCTCAAGTGTAGGAGGGCCTGGCCAGTCTTGGTTTTTCAGCCGCTGATGGCTGTACTTGAGCCCCATCTCCACGTCAAGGAGCTGGCCTCAATGGGGACATGAATAGCTAAAATAACAGTAACAACAAATATGGTCATTTAAAAAGAATACGCTTATTTACGTTACAGCACATTTTCCCCTCCCCCTTTCAGCATAAAAACTACATCTAATACCGACTGACAACATGGCCACTCTCGAGGCAGAACCCACATTATAACAGAATCCTGTGACAGAATATCTGTTTCATAAGAGATAGCCTATATAGTAGGCCTGTATATTAAAGCCAGACAAAGAAAGAATAGCAACAATTCTCCAGACCTAAAGGTCTTTTATATTTGGACATGCGCCCTAATATAACCGGCTAAGTTGAACGGGACGCACCTCGCCAAAACTTTATTTAAAAAAAAAAGAAAAAAAAAGAATAGGCCTAGCCCTACTGTTCACTCAAGCATCGTTAGAAGCAACAAATATGAGGTTACTACTGCAGTTTCACTCAATGAAAGCACTTTAACGCTCTTACTACTTACAGCACTTATACATTCTTTACATATTACTTCTATTCATTCCAAAACCACCTTCTGATTCTGTTCTCTCTGGCGTAATATTTTCAATTATTTCTCCCAATGTGTTCTCCTGATCTCAGAAACTCTTGTTGGTAATATATCGTTTTTTCAGGTGTGTGTGAGATTAAGCCAATTATATGTATATGCATACGGTAGTTCATTCTGATGTCATAGAATCAATCTGAAGTTTAACAATATTGTACCTGGCGGTGATAAACTATTACTTGAGGAAGTCACTAGTGAAACCCATACAAAGTTTGCACATCATCATAAACAGATGCACTTCCGTTTCGTCTTCGGCTATTTTAAAGCATGTATATTTTTGGGTTGATTATAATTTTGCATTTTGATTGGTCTCCAGCGCAAACAAACTGTTTGTGTACAAGATGGCCGACATCTTTGGTAAGTAGCTTTAAGAAGGAAAACAACAAGTGCTAAGTTTTCATTTTAATGGCTTCATTGATGTATGTTTAGTAATTCATTTCACCTTAATAAGCATTTAAACCGATAATGGTTTCAAATTTATAACTTTAGCACTTTTCATTTAGTTCTTTCGTGTTTTATAGGCCTATCTAATTTGCTGTTCGGTTAGGAATAAGATTCATAACCCCCAACCAGGTTGAGTTCAACAATAGCGGGACGTGTGTTTGACACGGCTTTAAAAAGAAATTCAGCGACGCAGTAATAAGAAGTAAGGGCTAGGCATAGGAATTTTAACCCTAACATTAATCCTAACCCTAAGGACTTATTTTGGTAAATAAATATTAGACTAACATAAAGGTATGTTTTCAGGCACTCGTAAATAAAGAACACTAGACAACAGAAAAACAACAGACGTGAGTGGCTTACCCAGGATTCGAACCCCGGAACTTCCGTGCGACAACACCGCCTAGCTATGCAAGTGAATCACACTATCCTCCTGGCCAGCTAGGCATCACCAAAAATGATGCTTCGATGACCGGTCACTAGTGCGAAATGCAAGACACAACACCGGAAGTTTACAATGGGCAGCTTAGCCTATTAATGACGCAGTCACTTCTGTCGTTCCCCTATTATACAGTATATGTCAGTCCACACCAGACAAAGACCTTGATACTGTGTCTAGTAAATGATAGAAGACTTAAGAACAGTAGTATAGAACAGAGGGTAGGTTTCTGGTATTGTATAAACATTTATAACACATAAGGAAGGGAAACCCGAGTCCTATAAACAGTAAATAAATATTAGACAAACATAAAGGTATGTTTTCAGGCACTCGTAAGAAATAAAAACTTATTTTTGATGGCATCAAAATACACTTCCCACGGCCTTTTTTTTTTTAAATTTCTACTTCCTAACCCTTACCCCTTATTACTGCGTTGCTAAATTCTTATTTACATCATATCAATGTGGGCTACTTAATTGGCCACCGGACTGATAGGCATTTAGGTGAAATCGAAGATATTTTCTGCTGTTCTTCATTTCAACTATGATGATCATGTACAAGTGCTTCTGGTTCAAAATCTGTCGTCTTTCTTCTATGCAATACATTAGCGTGACTATTAAAAGCAGCTAGTAATGCCTACTATAACTTCAGAGTACTTTTTTTAAAATTTATGAAGAAAGTATCCCGTTCTACTTCTGGTGAGCTATAATTATGATGTACAGTGTCTCTAATTCCAGAAATTATGTTTAATTGTCGATACTTGATCATGGCATTATACCTCCTGTCTAATTATTGTGAATAGAATAAATTTAAAGCTTTAAATTGTGTGGCTGTGTGTGCGTGTCTTTGGATTACATCTTCTGTTATAGCAGACTTTCGATTACATCTTCTGGCAGGACAATCTCTGCTGCATTTGATTTCAGTAAACTCATATCAGCTTACCTTTTATTTGTTTTTTTTTTCGTTTAAATTTATGAAGACAGATATCTTCTTCAGCCTCTGATGAATCATAAATACGAAATATAGTGCTTATAATTTTAGATAATATGTTTAATTGCCAACTTTTTCTCTGGCCATTATCAGTCCTGTCCAATTATTGTAAATGGAGTAAATGAAGATTCCAAATTGTGTGTTTAACATTTGTCCTAAAATGATAAATTCTTCATACTTATTATGGTGTAAAAAAAAAGAGAAGGGGAGTGGGAAAGTTTGAGTGCTTGATTTAATATCTAATTTACTCTTTATCAGTAATATGCAGAACTAGAACCTCACCAGACATTAAAACCTACCATGCTCCCGCTGCTGAGCTGGCCAAAAGAAGACATTCTACTTTCTGTTGGAAGATCTGCCAGATTATCTAGCCCGCTTCCTCCATTTCTTTCCAGCTGAATATTCCAAAGTTGTCCTCTGCTTCACCCAAAGTAAACTTGCATACACTTCTCATTAAAGTATGCGCTTGGTTATTTGTAATTCTTAATATTCCGTTGTGTGTCACAGTTGTGAAAGTAATAGTTGTTCTACACAGATGAAGATCTGAGTATCACTTTCTTTTACACCTGTCAAAGCTGCTTTATCTCTCAGCTGCATATATGTTTGACCAAGAAGTGACGCTTGGCAAAGAAATTGCTCTAAGTGTTTATATAGACCCTTTGCATCTGTTATGTTTGAACAGTTTTCATGCATTTATTTTCATAAATGTTCTGAATACATCTTACAATGCAGAATTTCCTCTCTCTCTCTCTCTCTCTCTCTCTCTCTCTCTCTCTCTCTCTCTCTCTCTCTCTCTCTCTCTCTCTCTCTCTCTCTCTCTCTCTCTTTCTCTCTCTCTCTCTCTCTCTCTCTCTCTCTCTCTCTCCTCTCTCTCTCTCTCTCTCTCTCTCTCTCTCTCTCTCTCTCTCTCTCTCTCTCTCTCTCTCTCTCTCTCTCTCTCCTCTCTCTCTCTCTCTCTCTCTCTCTCTCTCTCTCTCTCTCTCTCTCTCTCTCTCTCTCTCTCTCTCTCTCTCTCTCTCTCTCTCTCTCTCTCTCTCTCTCTCTCTCTCTCTCTCTCTCTCTCTCTCTCTCTCTCTCTCTCTCTCTCTCTCTCTCTCTCTCTCTCTCTCTCTCTCTCTCTCTCTCTCTCTCTCTCTCTCTCTCTCTCTCTCTCTCTCTCTCTCTCTCTCTCTCTCTCTCTCATGCAGTGAATTAGTTGCTTGGTGGATGCATTCATAGTCGACCCCATGGCATACATTCATGGCTGTCTGCTATTTACTTCAGCTATCTCTCGGTGTATCATCCATATTTTACTTTTGTAATTTTTGTAATGGTGTATTTTCTTCCACTTGCTTCTGATCGTCTTCATTTGTTCTTGTGGATTCTTAGTCAGTACCAGATGAATCACATTAAAGTCTATTTCTTCAGTAACACTACGTCATCGGTTTTGTGATTTTCTTTCATAAGATACATTACATTATAGCAGAATAGCCACTCGAAATGTGTGAGAAATCAGAGATGGATAATACTTATCCTTAGGCAGCAAGCAACCAGCAAAACTGGATATGCCCTTGATTGGACCCTACTAGGGAGCAGAAGAGTGAGGACGTTGAAGAGAACAAGATGAAGAATAGTGGAAAGGGAAGCATAAGAAACAGAGATCCCAAGTAGAGATCGAAGGACATTCCAAAGTGAAAATAAGTAGAGCACAGCAATTATAGCCCTGTGTTTCATTAGAAACAAAATTTATGAATGGGAGAATGAATTAATTACTCAAAGTGGTTGGAGACAATTTAATAAAGTAATAGCCTGGAGAGTCATAATAAAAAAAGATAGGCAGCTTAATGATTCTAAGACCTCGTTGACCTGCTGTTAGTGATGCAAGTGCTTAGTGTCTGTTCCTAAGGAATGAGAGTTGAGATTAACATGCAGCTATCATTTTGGAATTTTATAAAAGAGTGAAAGAACACACCCTGACAACAGGAATAGAATTGAGGAAAAGAGATTTAGGACAGTAAAGAAAGAAGACTGGGAAACTGAATCACCTGGCATGGGACATGTGAAGAAAGAAATGATAAACAGAACTAAGAACCAAAAGTTTGATCATCTGCGTCTGTTAGCATGGCATTCCAGGAAGAAAGAGAAAATGAACTGCTCTCCTTAGTTGACTGCTAATGTTTTATAAGTTTTTAATGTAATTTTTATGAATAAAATATACAAGTATTTTGAATCATTTTTCATCTTTCTGGTAACAAGTACCCTCCTCCAGTCGTTCTCCCCCCCCCCCCTTTTTTTTTTAAAATAAAAAAAATATATTAATTTTCATAATCTAGTCACTGAAATTAAGCATATGATCCAGAAATTTTTTTAAATTTAGCACCAGCAGGTTGCATGATAGTAACTGGAGCTTTGCATAATTTATGGCCATGCTCCATGCAGAAGCTCAAAGAAATTCACCATTGTCTATATTCCCTGTAGCTGTAGATGTATCTAGCGTCCGAGCTTTATATTACAAAAGTACACAAATGCTTTGGTGCAAGCCTCCTACAAGGGAGCCAGCTGCAATTGTGGATCCATGCTCCAAAGAAAAGAGAAATGATGATGATGCTCAGTATTAACGTCTCCTTATATAGGTTTTGTTTCCCCACATCCAAGATTCATGTTCCATATACTACAGGGTGTTCCACGAATAAGCAGCCCCATTCACACTACTTCCGACACAATACGTCAGCATTCCATGACGTCATAGGCTGCTAATTTGTGGAACACCCTGTATAATAGTAGTTGTATCTGGGAGCAATTATGGTTGCAACTACTGAGAGCCTATCAAAAAATGATTGGGGGTGGGAAAGAGGGAAAGAGTAAATATCGTAGGATTTTATTAATTACTTAACAGTTGAGCCGCAGTAGTGCAGTGGTTAGTGCACTGGCTTCTCAGCTCGGTGGTCCGTGGTTCGATCCCCAGTTGAGGCGGGATTTTTTTAGACCGCAAGTGGCTCCGGGGTCGACCCAGCCTCATGAATTGGGTACCAGAGCAACTCTGGGAAGGTTAAGGTGGCCGGCGTGATGTGGTCAGCATCACGCCGGCCGCCTTAACCTTTCCAGAGTCGCTCTGGTACCCAATTCATGAGTGCTTCAACTCTAATTCATGCTGTGCATCTCAGCCTCCACTGTTCTCCGCCAGGTTGTCGTTGGTCTACCTCTCTTTCGCCGTCCTAGGATCGATAGCACAGCAGTTCTTGTGATGGTGTTTTCGCTGTTAATGTTTCTGTGCCTGTAAAGTGCAATCTTTACTATCTTGCAATATAATACATTTATATACTTATTATGTTCGCAAATATTTTGTAAACAAAGTATTTCCTTTTTAAGTGCTTAAGGAGAAGTCATTTTTGAGTTACTTCCCTTGAAAGGAGTTCCGTCATCTTTGATCGGACTCCGCGGACGAATTTAGGCCTACTGCGATTTATTCTTTGGCTGGGTAGGAATAGATTGTTCTTGCTTCAGTATATCTATGGCCTGAATTTATACGTAGTGTTTGTATGAGTAGGACGAGTCTGTCTTATATATGGATATCTTTACATTTCTAAGTCGAACTATGTTGGTTGTCGCTAGAAAAGGTCAAAGGCTATGCAGCGGAAGTATCGCTAGCAAGGGGTGTGATTCATGGCTGTCATCCTGTCGGGATGTCGAATTTTGTTGTAGCCGGCCTATCGCCGAAAAAGTGATCTATAAGTAGATGGGGAAAAGTGATAGTCATTTAGACATGTTGTATGTACTTTACCCCAGTGTTTATTCTCTTTTGCCAAGGAATGGCAAAGTTATATTTCGCATAGAAAGGTAAAACCACAATTTATTATGAACTTGGCTTCGCCATCGTTGTCGATAAGCAGATGCACAGTGGTACTTTTGAAAAGAATATTTATTCAAAGGAAGATGACATTCCTATGTATCAGCACTAGATTATATGATATTATTCAATTACCTCTATGATAGAAGCTATGAAGAAATGAGGACATTTAACGAATGACCAATTTTGGTCTGTATCCAATAGTGAGTGAAGCTCACGAGAGAAGCACCGCCATGTTGAAATCCATATACTTTGTATTTATCGAGTGAGAAAAAGGGATGCCTGTACTATCGCTCGATGAACCAAGAGATCACTGCTACATGTGAGAACCCATGTCTGGGATTCCTATATCTTTATGGAAAATATATATATTGAACTTTACGTGAAGGGATATTCGCTAGACGAGGTTAGGTCTAGGAGCCTTCCTATATATTGGTTATGGACTGACGTGCCCAGTCAGTAAAGCCAGATGATTTACATGATGGAACTCTGAATGCTTATTTACGAATGCTCCATTATGATATTTGCCAAGCATGAATGCTAACTTAAGATGATATTCCTGTGATCAACATTATGCTGTGTATGTCGACATTTGTTCCTGTAACCATACACGTACTGTCCAAGTGTGCGTCTCATTAAATGTTATAAAAAGACCACCGTAGTTCCAGTACTTCTTGAATTCGAACAGTGTGAGTATGAGTGATGTACTACCAACCTGTCAACTCTAACGAATCATTCTACCATTCGCGTTCTGACATTCATATACACACTCATTGTCCACACTCACATTCTTGTCGGAGCCTCATCACGTTCCAGGACAAGATGACCTGTATGACCAAAACTGTGCTGGGTTTAATGAGTTGACAATCGTTACACTTTACTACACCAGTCCCAACATCTACATTTATCAACTGGTGGACATTCACGGCATTTAACAAATAAAGCGTGATTTAACAACTAGTAGCCAGTATGAGTTAACAACTACAGGGTTTAACAACTGGTGTGCCAGCTTCCTGGGTCAACCTGCACAGTGACCATATTGAGAAGTAAACTACTGAGACCAGACGTTCCTTGGGGTCTGTTACGACACACAAATACATCAACAGTACAACTCTACAGTGATGTCAGCGTGACCTGTCCTGTCGAGAGTATGCAGTAACTAGGTCAGCGTTTGTTGACATTTGGTTCGTTGGACATTTGCCATACAACTGACAGTGTTACACAGCAAGCTTGGTTGAAACATAGAACATTACACATCAGGACTGGAGAATATTTGACAGTGTTTGCGAAAGGAAATGTTATTGAACTGAGAAGTCCTACATCGATTGTTATCATTCACATCAACGATGGAGCTTCTATTTCTGTGTTGAATTTAAAATAATTAGACCAGAAGTATTTGTTTAATAAAGTACCACAGTACTGTACTATTAGGCAGTGTAACTGAGCCTTCATTCCAACACATTCTTTCTGCAACACTCTATTTACATCATATTGCCATACTATTTATGCATTTATGTATTTATGTTTAAATATTTATATGTGATATTTGTTTGTATCCAGCGGGTTGTTGTTTTGGTTGGGCGGTGTCACACAACAGAGTATCCCACGTAATAGAGGGTCTGATGTGTGCGTTTCTATAGGTGCAATTTTCTTAATTGAAAATTTGCTGCGACAGCTGTTGCTATTAGTGTTAGCTGTGAAGACTGTACTCATTGTTGTTTTTGTAATATTCCTCTGTTCTTTAGTTTGTTTTGATTTGTTTGTAATTTGTTGGTCTACCCTATTCTATCTTTCAGTTCTATTCTCAATTTATATTTATATACTGTGGCGTTATTTGTATTTGTTATCCTCTTGCGGTTTATCTTTTATTGTTTTTCCCATTTGATTTATTTCATTTCCGCAAATGTTTTCATGTTCTTCTGTATAACTGTTTTGTTTTGTGCCTGATCGACATACACTATTTAAAATATAGTTGATCATATAAATTGATGTACAAGAATCAACTGATAGTTAATTGCTATTACTAAAGGTACACAGTTGATGATATAAAACACTATTTCTAGTGCACAGCACTTATATTATAAGGTGAACCAGCAACTTATTGCTGTTATTATATAAAGATTTATACAAGACCTTTGTAAGGCTTGTTTCCCACAGTGATTGGGATAGTTAAGTACTATTTTCCACAGGTTACAAAGTTATCATACAAGGTCTTTGATTAAGACTAAGAAAGTGAATTTATTTACTTTTGCAAATTACTGATCTTATTAGACAAGATGTCTACATTAGATTATTTTATCACACAAGGCAGGGCTCTTGATAAGACTGGTCAGCAATTAGAAGAATGGGCAGTTGCTCAATATGACAAAGCATTAGCTGCAGAAGAGAGAAAACTTGCTGCTGCTGCTGAAGAAAGAAAAGCATTGATTGAAGAAAAGAAATTAGCAGCTGAGGAAAAAAAATTACAAAGAGAGTATGAACAAAAGAAATTGCAGATACAGACTGATGAAAAAAGATTCCAGATGGAAATGGAAAAAGAGAAAAGAAAAGATGAGGCTGCTGCTGAAGAGAAAAAATTACAAGCTGCTGCAGAAGAGAGAAAATTACAAGCTGAAGCTCAAGAGAAAAAAGCAATAAGAGAACATGAACACCAAAAAGAACTTTTAGCATTTGAGTTAGAAAAGTTAAAGTTAACAAACATAAGTGATGGTAATCAAGCATCTGGTGGTAATGGTAAACCCTTTACTTACAAGGTCAAGGTACCAGCGTTCAACCCTTCCAGTGATGACATAACATTCTGGCTAAATAGATTTGAACGCTCGTGTCGAGCCCATAATGTGGACAAATCACAATATGCTAACCAGTTATCAGAAAATCTGAAAGGTGATTCTCTGACTAGTTTAAGTTTGGTTGAAGAGGCTGACAAAGATAACTATGATGTTATTAGGGCAGCCTTATTAAAGAAGTATCAGTTGTCTGAAGAGGGTTATCGGAAGTTGTTTAAGACAATGGTGCCTGAGGCAGGTGTAGAATTCTCAGAATTCATTGCAAGGACACGTCTTACATTTGATCGTTGGATTGAGCTATCCAAAACAGAAAAAACTTATGAAGCACTTATGGACTTGATACTCAGAGACAAGATTATGTCAAGTATAAATAAACCTTTCCTCGAATTCTTACATGAGCGTAAACCTAAGTCTCTAAAAGAAATGGAACAGTATTGTACCCAATACGTCACTGCACATCCGGACGTAGCTATTAGCAACAGTAAGGTTAAAGAAGGTATGCCAGTTGCTTCTGCAACACCATACAACCCTAATCACTCTCACAAATTCCAAGGACCTCAAAATAAGTTTAATAAAAAAGGTAACTATTACAGTTATCAGAACCAAGGTAACCAATCATTTCAGGGTTCTTCTTCGAATACCTGGAGAAGAGCTGACAGCCCTCGATTCAGGGGTGGTCATAATTACAGGAACTTTCGCAAAGGAAGTCATTCTAGAAACTATCCAAGTTTTCCTTCATGGAGACAACAGGATCATAATTACCGAGATACTCATTATAATGAATATGATGATAGTAACCAAAGGAGCTATGATTCAAACCCGAGTAGGGGTTATAATAGGGGAAACAATGATAAGTACAGAGGCAATAATAACAGAGGTAGAGCACAATTCAAAAAACATAAAGCTCATTACCAGGCGAACTCTGCACAGCAAGAGTCCCACGAAGCCTATAAACAAAATAAAGATAATGATGACTCTAATAATATGGCATGTGCCGCTTTTGATTTTGGGAGAGCATCTCAGTGCCCCCAATGCAAAACATTATTTGAGCCAACCACAGTGTCTACTTTAAGCTGTGGCCATCCTCTTCCCGCTCTTCCTGCGTCAATCGCGCATGATGGGAGAGGTTCTCTTGTCTTACACAAAGGTTTAGTAAATGACAATCCAGTCTCAGTACTTTTTTATTCTGGATGCACAACTATTGGGGTTAGGCAGTCACTCATAGATCCTTCTCATTCTACAGGCAAAGTAGTCAAATGCGTAACATTTGGCGGCACCATAGAGAAATACTCTACCGCTATCATTAGGATTGCTACTCCTTTCTTCACAGGAGATGTACACGCATGTCTTTTGCCGAATCCGATCGCTGATCTTATCATCGGTCGCATTCACGGAGTCAAAGAATGCACTCCGGAGCAAATTTCCGTTTGGGAAAATCAAAATATGCAATCTGCTAATGCAGTAGTCACTAGAGCTCAAGCTCTCAATATGCCTGAAACTTCATCTGTTGAAGATAATGAAGTGCATAACCAAGATGATCCCTTGGTAATTTCTCGTGACTCGTTTATAAAACAACAAGAAGAAGATCCGACTCTTAAGAAATTCTTCACTCTTGTAACGAAAGGTGATCCGAATAAAGATTCAAATTGTAAATCTTGGATTACAATGAAGAATGGCGTACTTGTACGTATGGTGCAAGACTCCACTAAGTCAAGTCATTCTCAGATTCTTGTACCCAAGAATTTGAGAGTTAAGATCTTACAACATGCACACGACTCTCAGTGTGCTGGTCACATGGGTTTTTCCCGTACAAAGTCAAGAGTTCTTGCGGCTTTCTTTTGGCCTTTTGTGAACAAGGACATACGGATCTATTGTCGATCCTGTAAAGTATGTCAAGAAGTCAAATCCAAAGGTCCTCGTCATGCTGCGCCTATTCAGGCTGCAGATATTCCTATTCGTCCATTCCAGAAAATGGCGATAGACATCATTGGTCCATTCAAGATCAAATCTGCTAGAGGACATCAGTTTATCTTAACGTGTGTAGACATGTGCACACGTTGGCCAGAGGCTATCCCTCTAAAGAGCATTACTACCGCTGACATTGCAGATGCTCTTTGGCTTATATTTTCTCGGCTGGGATTCCCCGGAGAAATATTATCAGATCATGGCACCCAACTGATATCGGATACCATGTCTCAAGTAATGTCTACTCTACAGATAGAGAGATCTTTGAGTAGCATCTATCATCCTATGTCCAATGGGATGGTCGAGCGACTAAATAGAACACTTAAGAACTTATTAGGGAAGATAACTGAGGATCATCCTCAAGATTGGGATAGGGTTTTACCCGCGGCCCTCTTCGCGTACAGAGAGGTTCCCAATGAACATACAGGGTTTTCTCCCTTTGAACTTGTCTTTGGCGCGCGACCGCGCGGCCCAATGTCTTTGCTGCATGATCTTATAACAGCTGACAATATTGACGATGACACAAAATCTTCTTACGAGTATGTCATCGCGCTGAGACAGAAGATTATCGAAGCATGCAAATTGGCAACGTCCTCTTCTGAATTTGCTAAACAGAAGGCAAGACAATTTGCTAATAAGAAGAGAACTTTACGACAACTTTGTCCTGGTGACAAAGCATTTGTTTTGCTACCTTGTCGTGAAAATAGACTCCTTATTAGTTGGAAAGGTCCGTACGATATAATATCGAAAATTTCAGATGTTGACTACATCGTCGATATCAACGGGAAGCATAAAACCTTCCACATCAATATGCTTACGGAGTTCCATGAACGTCCTGACTATCTACAGCCTATTTTCCAGGCAACGGACGATTCTCATGTCAAACATGGTCATTACTCATCACTGTCTGTAATACAGGATGAGGAAACAAGTTTTTCGGATGTTAATCTTCCGCTTCCAATGATCCCACTTCATTCTAGTGAATCATGGAAAGACGTTACTGTTTCTCCTGATTTGTCTCTAGGAGAACGGCGACAAGTTTCTTCTATGTTACAAACATTTCAGGATGTCCTCACTGACATCCCTGGGCAAACTCATGTCATTGAGCATGACATTGTTCTAACTGAACATACTCCAATTAGGGTTAGACCTTATCCTATCCCTATACATTTCCAAACACAGGTTGAAAAGGAGTTGGATGAAATGATAGATTTACAAATAATCGAACCATCCACTTCTGCATATTCTTCGCCGATGGTTATTGTTCGAAAAAAAGACAATAACATACGTCTTTGCGTTGACTATCGCAAATTGAATCAAGTTACGAAGTTCGATGCTGAACCTATGCCTTTACTAGAAGAGTTACTTACTCGTCTTTCTAAATCGCATTTTTTCACTAAACTTGATTTGTCTAAAGGATATTGGCAAGTTCCATTATCCGAACGCGCCAAACCTCTTACCGCTTTCTCTACTCCCAAGAGGCCTTTTCCAATGGAATTTTATGCCTTTCGGCCTTATGAACGCACCAGCTACATTTGTACGCATGATGCGTCGAATCCTATCGTATCGGTCAGATGTCATTGCTTATCTAGACGACATCTGTCTTTTCAGCGATACTTGGGAAGATCACTATTCAGGGTTAGTTGAATTATTATCAACTCTGCGTGAGTATAACCTGACAGCAAAACCATCCAAAGCTTGTATTGGCTTTAGCGAAATTGCTTTCTTAGGCCATCGAGTAGGTCACGGTTTCTTGAAGACAGAAGACCATAATATCACTAAGATACTTAACATCTCTATCCCTAGGACTAAAAAGCAAGTGCGAAGTCTTTTAGGTCTCATACAATTTTATGGACGTTTCATTCCGAATCTGTCCTCTATCATGGCACCTCTCTCTACACTATTAAAGAAAGGGTCGCCTAACATGGTTCACTGGTCTCATGAATGCCAATCTTCACTAGAGAAGATCAAAACTATGTTTTCATCACCACCTATTTTAGTGTTACCCACAACAGATAAGACATTTGTTCTTCGTAGTGACGCTTCATCCACTGGGATTGGAGCGGCACTAATGCAAGAGTACTCTGGAACTCTGCATCCTGTAATGTATATATCCAGAAAACTTAATGCTGCAGAAAGGAATTACTCGGTTTTAGACCGTGAATTATTGGCAATAGTTTGGTCAATTCTCAAACTCCAAAGATTCCTTCTGGGCGCGCATTTCGTAGTGGAAACTGACCAAAAAGCTCTTACGGCTATCCAAAGTAAGAACTTGAAGAGCTCGAGATCAACTCGATACGCAATCGCTCTTCAACCTTTTCATTTCTCGGTACGAGCTATCCGTGGTTCAGAAAATGTGATGGCGGACATTCTGTCCAGATGCCCACATGATGCCACTTAACTGTTAAATATTGGGTTTTTTTAATATGTATAACTTTACAACAGTTATTTTTTGTTTCTTTACTAAGATACACATTTGTAATTTAATAATAGAATGATGGTATCTCTACTTAGCGGTTTATTGATGTTTATTCACCGCTGTTCTTTGATGATTGTTTCTTCATAAATCATAAATTTAAGATTATAGTGTGAATTTTTGGTATGCATTGTATAATTACCAGAATTGTATTATACGTACATCACACCTTCCTGGAAACATTTATTCGTAGAGAAACAATTTCTCTCAGATTTTGAGATATATTCTCACCGGTCATATTAGGAATTATAGTTATTCCTGATATTTTCATCTGCGCAGTATTCTTGCGTTGTGAGCCTATTCTACGTTGCTCCTAGATGTATTTAAAAAAAAAAAATTTTTTTTTTTTTTTTTCCCGGGAGGTGTGGTAAGACTGTAAAGTGCAATCTTTACTATCTTGCAATATAATACATTTATATACTTATTATGTTCGCAAATATTTTGTAAACAAAGTATTTCCTTTTTAAGTGCTTAAGGAGAAGTCATTTTTGAGTTACTTCCCTTGAAAGGAGTTCCGTCATCTTCGATCGGACTCCGCGGACGAATTTAGGCCTACTGCGATTTATTCTTTGGCTGGGTAGGAATAGATTGTTCTTGCTTCAGTATATCTATGGCCTGAATTTATACGTAGTGTTTGTATGAGTAGGACGAGTCTGTCTTATATATGGATATCTTTACATTTCTAAGTCGAACTATGTTGGTTGTCGCTAGAAAAGGTCAAAGGCTATGCAGCGGAAGTATCGCTAGCAAGGGGTGTGATTCATGGCTGTCATCCTGTCGGGATGTCGAATTTTGTTGTAGCCGGCCTATCGCCGAAAAAGTGATCTATAAGTAGATGGGGAAAAGTGATAGTCATTTAGACATGTTGTATGTACTTTACCCCAGTGTTTATTCTCTTTTGCCAAGGAATGGCAAAGTTATATTTCGCATAGAAAGGTAAAACCACAATTTATTATGAACTTGGGCTTCGCCATCGTTGTCGATAAGCAGATGCACAGTGGTACTTTTGAAAAGAATATTTATTCAAAGGAAGATGACATTCCTATGTATCAGCACTAGATTATATGATATTATTCAATTACCTCTATGATAGAAGCTATGAAGAAATGAGGACATTTAACGAATGACCAATTTTGGTCTGTATCCAATAGTGAGTGAAGCTCACGAGAGAAGCACCGCCATGTTGAAATCCATATACTTTGTATTTATCGAGTGAGAAAAAGGGATGCCTGTACTATCGCTCGATGAACCAAGAGATCACTGCTACATGTGAGAACCCATGTCTGGGATTCCTATATCTTTATGGAAAATATATATATATTGAACTTTACGTGAAGGGATATTCGCTAGACGAGGTTAGGTCTAGGAGCCTTCCTATATATTGGTTATGGTCTGACGTGCCCAGTCAGTAAAGCCAGATGATTTACATGATGGAACTCTGAATGCTTATTTACGAATGCTCCATTATGATATTTGCCAAGCATGAATGCTAACTTAAGATGATATTCCTGTGATCAACATTATGCTGTGTATGTCGACATTTGTTCCTGTAACCATACACGTACTGTCCAAGTGTGCGTCTCATTAAATGTTATAAAAAGACCACCGTAGTTCCAGTACTTCTTGAATTCGAACAGTGTGAGTATGAGTGATGTACTACCAACCTGTCAACTCTATCGAATCATTCTACCATTCGCGTTCTGACATTCATATACACACTCATTGTCTACACTCACATTCTTGTCGGAGCCTCATCACGTTCCAGGACAAGATGACCTGTATGACCAAAACTGTGCTGGGTTTAATGAGTTGACAATCGTTACACTTTACTACACCAGTCCCAACATCTACATTTATCAACTGGTGGACATTCACGGCATTTAACAAATAAAGCGTGATTTAACAACTAGTAGCCAGTATGAGTTAACAACTACAGGGTTTAACAGTGCCCAACTTCATTTCTGTTAGTCCATATTAATTTTCTCATTAATTTCTCTTTGATTAATGTCAAATCAACTGTCGGATTGCTTAATCTGTAGCAGTTTAACTAAAACCCCTTTAGCCAACTGTTCAAGATATTCCACGTCAACCCTCAAGGCTTCCACTGTGACCTTTTAAGAAAATCCCCACAATACTTAATCTGATTTGGCAATCCCTTATTTCATCCCTTAGTCATACTGTTACTGTTTTCTACGATATTCACGATAAGTTGGAATTTTGCAGCCTGTACTAGCATTCAAATCACCCGTGTGTTACCCGGGTCCTGAAAGGGGAGCAAAGAGCAGTAACATTATAACCTACCAAGCATGTCGTAAAAGGCGACTAACAAGAGTAGGGTATGGGGATGATTACCCCATCTTGTAGAAACATTAAGCTACAAAGACTTCAGCAGCAATATAACCAAGTCAACTAAAGAAAATAGTTAAAGTCGGCCATCCCAGACAAAAGGTCCTCTAGTAGGGAGGCTCGTGGCACAACCTAGAGAAAACTGAAAGGCGTATTTGTTGCTGACTTAACTTTTGAATTCTCTAGATCTAGCACCTGGAATGTTCTTGCATAAAAGCAGTGGTCCTCAGTCTGGGCCTTATGGCCCCCTCAGTAGGCCTTATGGCCCCTCAGTGGGCCATGCCATATTTCTTTGGGGCCACAGTAAGATGGTAAAGTACCGTTTTTCCAGCTAATAGTGACTATGGGGGGGGGGGGGGGCACATAAATGAGGCTGTGAACGGAGCCATGATCAAAATGAGGGTGAGAACCCCTGCATTAAAGAACTGTTGACAGAACTGAAGGATAATGAGTGAACTAGTATTCAAGTACCTCATACAGTTCCCTTTCGCGCGCACTGGAAAAAACATCGAGTCTCTGAGTCATTCAGTAGCAGACCGTTTGAATATTTCACGAGTTCTTATAACATACCTCTGAATATGTCTCAAATCACTAATTTACTTACTGTATGAGGAATTCGATTTTTATCAGTCTTGTTGTTTGTTTGTTTGTTTTTTTTTTTTAATTCATTATTATTATTATTCTTATTATAATTTTTTTTTCATTTTCGTTAATTTTTGTTGCTGTTGTAATTCTTTATTTTTTTATTTTTGTTTTCTTTATTTTAAAAACATACTTTAATTATGATGATTATTGCAAATGTAATATTACTTTTATAATGATAAATGCCTTAATAATGTTTAAAGTAAATGTGAGGATGAAAGGATATAGCATACATGATGAGAGAGTGTAGCAAAGTTGATTTTGCTGGGGAGGTTATGATGGTGTCCTAAAAGAATGAAAAGGTGTCTGCTATAACCGTGTGAGGTCAAGCACATGTAGGTCTCTGACTCTAGAGATGATGATGATGAATTATGTGCAGAGAACCTAACGCTACCTCCCTAGGTCTCACACGGTCAATCTTGTGGCTCTAGTGTATGGTGTATGGTGTACCTAGTGTCTAGGGGAGAAATGAATGATGGTACACAACAATCAAACACTTTAAGTTTCTATAAAAGAAGTTAATAACTATCAGTTAAGTTTTTCTTTAAAAAAAGTATTTACAATTTATTTTGCCTGTCCATTCATAGCTTGTGGACAGGTCTTTGAAAATAAAGACAAGATAGTTTACAGAAAAAGAACAATTTAAAATGTTGGGACAATCTGCCCAATAACTAAAAGTTATTATGTATTTATAACTGTTCTTCCTGTAGGAAATATTAAGCTAATTCACTGTATTTATATAACGGGAGAGTCACTGTATATGAGGGCTGTAGTTCCTCATACCCCCATAAAATTCCTGTGTAATATTTTGAAACACAAGAAAATGTCAGAGATGCCCCAGATGTTTTACTCTTCACCTGAGAGTCCTTGTTGTAAGATAATACGATGGGTAGTTGCAGAAATTTCAAGTTCAACAATCGCCAAAGCTCCTACTGGATATTCAACAGCATATAAGTCTGGTTGGAGACTGGTTGGCGTTTATAAGCACTCAGCAGGTTTCCTGTCACCAGCCGGCAACAGGAACATAGACCCTCTGCAACAAAAGGACACCCTGGCCTTTTATCTCTGATCATTTATTCTAACACTTAATTTCCTACGTGGGTATGGGGTCAGCCTCGCGTGCTCGCGTGCCTTACAAATGCACTAGCCCCGAATCGTACAGGACTCCCACCTGGTTGTGACCACACCTCAAGTCCTTATAGTAGATACGCCACTGTACGTTCACATACTTTTCCTCCATACAATAATGTGGAGTAACCACATTTCCTGTGATATGATCTTCTCTTCTTTTCTTTACACTTATATTTGCTTCAGGCATGTTAAACAGTGTTCATTGAACACAGAGGCTTTACTAATCTATTTTAATACAATAATATGTCAACATAATCATAACAACATACATCAGTCAGATACCGTTTAATGTGTGGACTCAACAATGTCTGCTTCCGACATGTCCTTCACTTTTTCCCCAAAAGCAGTATCTAACTTTTGTAGTTGGACCAAACATAGTAAATTTCATAAAATATCCTTACCACAATCAAGAAATATATAAACAAATGACGCTGATTTTGTGAAGAAATGGCCTCAGCTTCCTCCGAACTGTACAGACTGTGAATTTATTCTATATTTAAGTTTACAATTAACACAGCTGTTTTTCAGCATATCTGTATACAAATTTTAGTTCAACTGGCAATGAATAATCAAAGCCTTTTGCTAATATCTACCAGCCCAGCCAATCATAACGTTCTACTACTTGAATTCAAATGCAGTTTGAATGAAAAACCCAAAACAATTTTGAATAACTGGTGGTCGATTGGCCCGTCTGTTCTAGTCATGCCCAATACAAAAGATATCACGTTTAGGATTACATTTCTCCTACCGTTCCCCTTTCCCATTCATACTCTGTTCACCCTAAGCGAATTTGAATGTACCTCCCTGCCTCTTTTTCCAGCTCACGTCCCCCTAACGTTACCAAAAAACATGAGCAGGAACGCCAGTGTGTCTGGTCGTGTGTTCTTAGATAAAAGTATTTCTTCAATAACTTCTCCAATACTGGGACTATCATATATTTTAAAGTACATTCTTACTCAGCCAACTCCACGTCACTTCTTCTTCTTCTTCCATCCTTAGCCACCGACCGTCAAAGCAGTCAGTGGCCATTACGCCTAATGGCGTCTTAGGGCAACAGCAGATAGGTTTTCTTTGCCATTATTTCCCATCACGCCTAGTGGCGTCTTTAGGGCAATGGCAAATCAATCCATTTGCTGTTGTTTCCGTAATCGAAGTGACTGGCAAACGGGTGATCAGCCCGTTGGTTCCACGTCACACTGCCATATAATTCTTATGGGGAACTTCCTAATGGTTTAAAATTTCCAATTTATTTCATCGTCCATCGTCAAATAAAATTTTACACAAGTCCGCCATCTTCCCCTCCTTCATCTTGCGAGCATGTATTTTTTCAAATAACTAACTTGTTTTAGTTACATCAGAAATGCTACCCTAGGAGGAAATAAAACTGTCTGCGTGGTTACGCCTTGGCTGGCTTTTTTGCAGTGTGAATATATGCGTGCAGACTGTGTCAGCGAAGTGGGGTAGACGGGGCGGGTTTAAGAATTTGCGTTACTAATTAGCATTGTATCGTGTAATATTACCAAAAAATGTAAGGATTACTACGGATTTTGCTACAAAGTTGACAGAAAATGTTACTTCAGATAGCTATATTGCGGTATACTTCCGCCAATAGTTAATTGTAAGGCTAGACTACAAAGTGTAATCAGCAGATTGGGCAAAGGTTAACTATTAGTAGTGTTTCTCGAAAACGAAACTAAAGCGTGTCAGACTTTTTCCGTGAAATTGTTCTATAGGCTTAGCACTGTGCAAAAAGCAGCGCTGCTGGCTTCGAAGATGACAACCGTGAGACACATGCGGGCTAATGTATTTATTATCGTTTTATGCCTAAATAGTACTGAATTGAGCGTTTATTCTCGCATATTTTGCTACACACCTCCCATCCTAAAACATGCATTCATTTGCAGGTTATAATATGCGAGATAACTTAGCTCCATGAAGTCTTACTCGTTTTTCTGATCTTCATCATAAGGATGTCTGCTCAAAAAGTCTGCGCCAACGTTCAAAGGGCCGGGAATGTATTCTATTAAAAATGAGTATGGTTGCAACAAGAGAGACCATCTCAATAATCTAGAATTTTCATGCTTGGCCTGTGACAAGAACACGAGGGGAGAATGGTCCGTTTGGACCACAAATGTCCGGCCATATAAATAAATTTGGAATTTCTTTATAGCCCATATTAAAGCGAGACATTCTTTTTCACTGGTTGAGTAATTTTTTTCCGCCTTGTTCAATTTGCGGCTAACATAAGCGACTGGGTTCAATTCCCCATCTTGTGAGGAAGACCTTTGCAATAATGTAGCGCCCAGGCCTACATTGCTTGCGTCACTTCTCACAATAAATTCTTTAGTCAAGTCAGGCAATTGCAACACTGGCCTGCTTGTAAGCTTCTCTTTTAACTCCTGGTAAGCCAATTCACACTGTGCTGACCAAATTATAGTATCAGGTTGACCTTTGCGAGTTAAATCGGTCAAAGGAGCACATATAGAGTTAAAATGTTTGATATACTTTTGGTAAAAACCACACAGAGACACGAAAGATCGCACATCTTTTTTTGTTTGTGGTCTAGGTGCTCTTTTTAGTTTTTCCAGATTCTTGGGATCAGGGGTCATGCTACCCTGATGTACAGTATGTCCCAAGAATTCCAATTCTTTACAACCAATACAGCATTTTGTTGGCCTAGCGGTTAAGTTAGCCTCTCTGAGTCTATCAAACAGCATATTCAAAGAGGTAACGTGTTCCTCAAATGTTTCCGTAGCAATGAGGATATCATCCATAAAATTCGAAATACATGGATTTTTCAGGGGATCCAGCAATTTTCGCATCATCCTAGAAAACACACTCGGAGCATTTTTCAAACCAAATGGTAACATGTTGAACTCATAATGCCCTTCCGAGGTGCTAAATGCCAAATAAGGTCGAACCTCAGGCTTTACTGGAATCTGGTAATAGCCTTTGCTAAGATCCACCTTAGAAAAATATTTTGCCTTGTTCAGCCTGGCAAAAAGTTGAGTAGTATCAGGTAATGGATCCACCTGACCTTCTGTGACAGCATTCAGTTTCCTGTAATCTATGCACAGTCTATGTTCTCCTGATGGTTTCCGCAACAGAACCACACAGGAACTGTAAGGAGACTCACTGTGAGAAATAATCCCTTCTTTTAACAGATAATCAATCTCCTCTTTCAAAGCTTTTTCCTTAGCGAACGGAATAGAATAAGGCCTCATACAGATGGATGCTGGGTCTAGTAGTTTCATATCATATGACAACAAATTTGTGTGTCCCGGTTTATTAGTTAACACATCTGTA
The DNA here is from genome assembly GCA_024509875.1 of Oreohelix idahoensis. Taxonomy (NCBI): domain Eukaryota; kingdom Metazoa; phylum Mollusca; class Gastropoda; order Stylommatophora; family Oreohelicidae; genus Oreohelix; species Oreohelix idahoensis. The sequence goes on from JAMPIV010017459.1 coordinate 342,356, forward strand.
TGTTTCTCAAGGACCTTTTGAACCTTCTCCTTCTGTCCTTTTGTCAGGTGATTACTGATTTTCACCTGCGCAAACGTTTCACTGGTTTTCAGTGGATATTCAACCGAGGAGAGAGGTTCATTTTTCATCTCGGTTGCTATAGACAAGGCCATTAAATGTGATCCCTCCTGGATTTGTCTGTCCAGATATTTCTTCGAAAGGTTCACATGATAGACTTTCTCTTTTCCCTTTTTGTATATCTTATAGTTTGTTCTGGATACTTTTTCCAAAACTGTATATGGCCCTTGCCATCCGATCTGAAGTTTATTGTTGCTGCCTGGCAATAGAAGAAGTACCTTCTCCCCTACAGCAAGTTCTCGATCCTTCGCTTTTTTATTATAATAAGCAGCATGCTTTTTCCTGGCTTGTCTCAAATTTTCATTTGCCAGTTTCCAACTAGTTTTTAAACGAGTGGTCAGTTCGTTCACATATTGGTATGATGAGGTAACAGTCTCCTCTGCCTTCTCATCTGTCCAGGTCCTTAGCAAAGCTACATATGGACTTTTAATTTTTCTGACATAGTATTCATGGCACCTGTCAGGTCCTTTACATTGGAAGCTTTGTTTTGCGGACGTTTCTTTCTTGTGTCACCACACAAGAATCTACCACTACCAATTTATTTCCTGGGGTTGTCTCCCCTCAGGTTCAAATTCAAATTGAGAGAACTTCGCTCTCTTTTTTCTTCCTCCAGTTTGCATAAGTCAGACCGAGGGATCGTCGGCTTATTCTGGGGTATAACAGTTCTTTGTACTCGCTGCATAGTAGCCATTGTAAAACATTTGAGCGAAGACTGTCTGTGAAACGGGGGTTCCCATTCCCCTTCGTCCACTTTATTATAATTTTTTTTCTTTCCAGGCCTAAGTTTGCCCCGTGGCGTGTCTAGGTCCTGGTTCTTTTTCCCACGTGTGGGTGTTCCCTCTTTATTTTCTGGTCCCGGTTTGCCATAATGCTTCTCTTGCATTTGGTTATTATTTTTCCACCCTGTGGAATTTTTCTCGCTGCACTGTTCGCAGTCCTCGACAAATTTTCTTATGTCATCAACTTCTCCGGGCCAGATCTTACACTTCTTACACCATCTTCTGGTGTTCACCATTTAGAACATGTGTTTGTCTCATAATTTGTGCCCTATATCTCGATGGCACTACTACCTGTCCACACCCAGATAATCCTGCTTTATCCGCCCTGCAAAGCAGTCCATCATCCAAATAGAAATCTCCTTTCCTTTCAGGGGTATGAAGTTTTTGGAGTTTTTCAAAGCACGGCTTCAGTGACCTATCTTCAGCCTGTGCCTTTCTCCACTGTTTACGAGACATTGTTTTTGGTGGTTCCTCCTCTTGTTTAGGAGTCGACCTGACCTTAAGCGTGGCCATATACACAGGTCTCCTTCCACAATTTTCAGTGTTATGGTTGTCCATCCGACAATTTTTGCAATACCTCTTTCCTTGGTTAAAGGGTTTTCTTTCATCATTTCTTCTATCATTGAATTGTGAGGGTCTATTCTTAAATTCATTTCGAGGCCTATCGAAGTTCTGCCTATTTCTGTTCTCGAAGTTATTATGGGTTTGAGGGGCCTTAAACTGATCTATGTGTTTCTTCTTCGTGCCAGCTACCTCTGCCTGGGCTGCCTGATACCTCTCAGCGACATTTATTATCTCACCCAGCCTCTCCGCACCCTGTTCCATTAGAAACTTTCTCATGTCTGGAGCCATGGACTCTCTCATCTGTTCAATGAGTATCATCTCTTTGAGATCTTGGGTTTTCCCCAAAGTAGCCCATTTCTCCATATACGTTTCCAACCGGGCGGAGAACTGGTGATAAGTCTCACCCGACAGTAGCCTGGCATTACTAAATTTCTTTCTATAAAACTCTCCGTTCTTTTCGTATCTTAACAGAAGAGCTTGCTTCAACATGTCATAGTTGTCTTGGTCATCCCTGCTCATTTTGGAAAACACTTCATAAGCTGTTCCCCGAAGTCCCTGAGACAACTTTACCCCCATCTTTCTCTTTCTAACCCATAAGTAGTAGCTAAAAGTTCAAACCTGCTTAAATACCCTTCTATGTCATCGTCTTTCTCAACAAAATGGTCTACATGAAAACCCATAGCTGAGGTTGAGGCTCCCTGACTAGTAGTGGCATCTGAGGCAAAGGGGCTAGCACCATTTTCAGGAGCATGGCCTTGAACTTCCAACTCCCTAAAATTTTACACAAGTCCGCCATCTTCCCCTCCTTCATCTTGCGATCATGTATTTTTTCAAATAACTAACTTGTTTTAGTTACATCAGAAATGCTACCCTAGGAGGAAATAAAACTGTCTGCGTGGTTACGCCTTGGCTGGCTTTTTTGCAGTGTGAATATATGCGTGCAGACTGTGTCAGCGAAGCAGGGTAGACGGGGCGGGTTTAAGAATTTGCGTTACTAGTTAGCATTGTATCGTGTAATATTACCAAAAAAATGTAAGGATTACTACGGATTTTGCTACAAAGTTGACAGAAAGTGTTACTTCAGATAGCTATATTGCGGTATACTTCCGCCAATAGTTAATTGTAAGGCTAGACTACAAAGTGTAATCAGCAGATTGGGCAAAGGTTAACTATTAGTAGTGTTTCTCGAAATCGAAACTAAAGCGTGTCAGACTTTTTCCGTGAAATCGTTCTATAGGCTTAGCACTGTGCAAAAAGCAGCGCTGCTGGCTTCGAAGATGACAACCGTCAGACACATGCGGGCTAATGTATTTATTATCGTTTTATGCCTAAATAGTACTGAATTGAGCGTTTATTCTCGCATATTTTGCTACAGAGAGAGAGAGAGAGAGAGGAAGGGCAGAATGTCAGACGGGCCTGCGTGCCCAATTCTCAACCCTTTGAAAATAAAGTTCGTTCGTTCGTTCCTTTGGGTCACCTCATAATGTAAAACAAATTGCTACAGAAACCAGAGCAACAAAAGTAAATGAATGCTTTGGTGTAAGCATCTTGGGGGGGGGAACCAAGTTGTGGTGACCCGATGCTTCACAAAGAAGTGTAAAAAAAAGGTAAATGTAAAAGATCCCGTTACACGCCCATTGAGGCATATTGGGAATATGGTGTTAGGCCCGTATTTTCTTGACCATCGACACACTAGGGGTGACGTGGTCAGGATCACGCCGGCCGAAGGAAGTGTAAAGGAGCAGATATTATTTTAATAAAGGTAGTCACATAGCTGATCCTGCCGCAGGGGGAGTGAAGTGTTAGAGACTTCACTGTACTAGGCCCAGCTTCGAGAGGTGGGTTGCCCATTTCCCTTCCTCGCCGCCTTGCCTTCATTAACTCATTAACCCTGACGAAGGCCTTGTGGCCCAACGTAGGTTTTTCCTTGTCCTTTCTGTTAGTAAGACGTATTACTATTTGTTTTTGTTTGGTTTTTTTCCCGTTTAACTCAAGAGGAGAGCCAGGTACCCATTTACAACTGGGTAGGCTGTAGCGTGAGGCACCTGAGCCGCGAGAGGTCAGCGCTGTAACCACTCTGACATTTGTACACTCAAAAGATAACTAGTATTGAAATACTGCTATATTTGTTTCCTTATTTTATTTCTGTCTTGTATTTCACGACCTTAGAGGCGTGAAGGCTAGTAGGCACAAAACATTTGATGAAGTTCCGGTCTTAATGAAATACTTAAGTTTCTTTTACAGCGCATTTTATTTAAACTGAATATCACTTTCTGTTAGACTTCCTGTCTGTTACTTAATCTAGGTCACTTTGTACGCGAAGTACTGCTATTGACATAATAAAAGAAATAATAATAGCCCTTTCAGTCTGTGATGCTGCACTGTAATTATGTCTTTTAACCGGCCCGATTCTGTTCTTCTATTTTGAATTTTCACCATTTTGTTCTTCTCATTTGAATATATATCGTGTTGGGTATTTTTGAGTAGGTAAATTAAATGGGTTCGTTTGATGACGGTAGATTTATTTTACACTCGACCAGTTTTACTTTCTTCTGATCACGGAGATTTTTCGTTGTTTACGGAAATCGCCATTTCATGCCCGTCTGTATGACGCATAACGTGACGCAATTTTTGGACACGCGGGTTTCGCGTTGTTTTCAAATCGATTTGCGTAGGTCGCTAGTTATGTTAATTTTTTCTAGCGTTTCCATTGGTCCGAGTGAAAGCTTAGCCTAGACGTAGGAGAAATCCGCGGGGGCGTTTCTCGTATATAATGAGATAGAAAACTGCGGGCAAGTCTCTATGAAGAAAAATTGCCGGCCATAAGACTTCGAATTATCGTCTCCACTGTGGGAACAAAAGCGGTAATTGGTATGTAGAAATTTTATTAATCGGTTTACTTATTAGTGGGGTTTTGAGAAATCTCAGCTCGTAAGTAAAGTTCTTCGGGGACATTAACTTTTAAGTTTTAAATGGTAGCGCCATCCATTATTGTCTTTGAAGAACGATGTAAATGTAAAGTGTGCATAATTCTTTCTATGATTTTGGCAGTAGATAGGAGCGTGTGAAGTTATGAGATACACGTGTGCTCATAGTTGTAGAATGTTGTGTAAAGCCACCATTTATTCCTGGGTATTTACGAATGTAATTTTATGGGGAAATCCATTGTGTGTACGTTACTTTTATGGTGCCTTAAATGTGGATATGTTATTAGTGAATTATACTGCTTAGAGGAGTCAACTATTCCTATAGCGAGATGTAATTTAAATTGGGGCTTAAGTAGGAAACCTCTTGGGTAATGTTAAAAAGGAGGCCACGGAATTTCGGACAAAGGAGTTCCCTAGATGTAATGTTTGGACACGTGGTTAGCCATGCGTAACGCGTCAGACGGTGTCTGGGCTTTGTTTACTTACCTGGCAGAATTAAGTTGAGAGAGAAAAAGAGGGAAGGAGTGAGATTGAAGAGACACGTGGGATAGTAGTATCGTTTTTCAGAACGAGAGAAGGGGAGTAGGAGGAGTGAGATTTAAGTGCCACGTGGGTAATATTATTTTTTGTATTGTTGTACATGACGAGTGAAGTATTGAGTAGGGGAGTTAGGTTAGAGATGCGTTATGTTGGAGTTAGGGTACATTAGACGCATTTTCTTTTAATTTCAGCGAGTCATGGCGAACAGTGGGGGAGCGTAAATTTGCCCATATGCAAAATTACCCACGGCAACAGGACATATCTCAAAGGGTCAGAGTACTCGAGGTATCGCCAGCACGAAAAGAACATAACCTAAATGGTCTATTGCAGCGAAGTTCAACTCTTCAGCGAGTCTGGTTTAAATTGCCTACAGCCAGAAATCAAGGCTGTGTTTTTCCTCTAGATCCGGAGTGGGTTAAAAGATGGAAGCTATTCAGCAGCAGAGAAGTTTTCGACAGTTAATCAAGTACCTCATGCTTGACACTCGAACTTCTTCATCATCACCCATTTCAGGAACAGGTGATAGGGTTACAATACCTGGGTCTTGAAAGTAACGAGAGAAGAGTGTAACGGAGACGCCGCATCATCAGTCGTCGAGTGTTAGAGAGACACTGAGACCAAGAGAGAGAGAGAGAGAGAGAGAGAGAAGGAGTGAGAAAATAGACAGGGCCAGTAGGGTCTGTTCATTATCCGTTTGAAGGATAGACACTGAGCCATCGTTGTAAGCCAAGTCTATTATTGTAGCATTTCCAGTGGTGTTAGTTAGCGGCGCATATCGCCTAACAAGTGGAAAGCTGTGTAGACGTTCGTTGAGGAAGAGTCAACAGGACTGAGACAGTAGAATCCTATTGGTATTAGAGAGTGGAGGCTAAAGTTGACAGCTCCACAAGATTAGAGTTGTTTAAATCACTAACCAATTTTATTGTTCCTCAGCAGGGTGACAAAAAGAGTGAATGTGATTTGGGTTTTTTAAAGTGTCTATCAATTTAATTGTTACGTTGCTTTTCAGGCCAGTGCAACATTGCACGCTATTTTTGGATTGATGTATGATGGATTTTTTTATGTTTTGATTTTTTGTAAATAAATATATATTTACTGTACCCTGGATCAGCTTCTACACTCTATACTATACCTATATGTGGTCTGTATAGTGATGTCTGTGGTCATGTTATACACCTTATCTCCTTGTGTTTAAAGGTAGTCAGAGGAGGGTGAGATTATAGCCTCTCTGAAGTCACGAAGCGGCAAGGGAAGAGTCAAATCCTTGTTCTAGCCCTTGAGCCAATAGTCTCATCTGTCCACAGGCATGTCAATTTTCATCTAAATTCTATCTTCTCAGACTTTCTCATACTAGGGTCTTGCTTTCATTCAGGCAAACTCTATAAACTTAAAACCACTTCGTGACACAGTCATAAATGACTATGGGAATTTCCTCCCCCAAGTGACAGCCCGCAGCTGCTTATTTTCCTGGTGCTCCTTTCGACGTTTTCTCCTCTCTTCTGCTTGCAGTGAGAGCTTCTTTTCGGCCAGTCTGAGGTAGCGCTGTAGAGAGCATCGCCACTTGGTGCGATCGGCAGCTTCATCCTCCCAAGCTGCTGGATTTATGTCCAGTGCCTTCGTGTCCGTGCACACGTATTTGAACCGATATAACGGGTGTGAACATGGAATGTGTACTGGGTCGCAATATTTGCCTAAGAAACACATCTCCCCATTGTTCAAATAACAGCAAGCGTAATACACTATATAACGAATAAAAGAAAGCCACATACATTAATTCATTCATCATTGTTCAGCTCCTAGGGAATAGAGGCCTTCAGTAAACGTATGCCAAGTCTTTCTGTCTCCGTGCCATCAGCTCATGGTCTGTCCATGTCTTCCCCATTCCTTTCATATCTGTCTCCAGCTCTCGTCTCCATGTATTCTTCGATCTCCTTCCACCTCTCTTACTCTGGGGATTCCAATGTTTTTCCTTTCCATCGCCAGCGGCTTCTTCTCATCTCTTGTCCCACTGGTTCGTGTCATCAGTTCCGCATTAATGATCTTGTCATAGCACCTCAATCCTTCTGCTCTACGCAAGCACCCATTGATGAAAGTCTGTAGCTTTTTGGTTGATGTTGTTCTCCAGTTTTAGGGCTATACACTAGGACTGACTTGACATTTGAGTTGAACTCAACTGCAACTTTACTACATATATACCTAAGTTACAATCCACACGGGTTGAACCGGATATTTCATGTGCAAGATAAACATACATTTTTATGCGCATGGGCCTAAAATCAATGAGCCAGTCGTTATTCTTGCGAAAGGAATGAACAATCCAGAAGCCCTTTTGTAGCTTTTGAACGAACACGTTCTAACTGATAAGCTCTTGTCGATTTGTGCGACACGTGTTTTCAATCGATATAGTATTCGATTTTCTCATATATTTATACAAGGTCAAAGGTATTTCTAGTTAACACAATTTAAGTACGTTATTATTGCCTGTCAAGGCTGTACGTTTAGGTTAGAATAGAAGATAATGTTTATTTGGGTACATATGATCTTGGGTAATATTATTACACTCTCCGCTTGCAATAGCTGTAATCCATAGAATTACAGAATTCGACAATATTGCAAAGAAACCAAGTCTGAAATGGATTCTCAGCTTTACGGCATTGATATAACAGATACCGACATCTGTAAGAAATAACGTTCGGACACAAGTTTCCTTTTAAGGCGTTGATATTACAGATATCGACCGATAAGAGAAATAACGCATTGTCTCCTGAGCTGGTGAATGAGTGGATGCAAATTAAACTCATCTAGCGCTATTCCGTTCTTCTCCAATTTCATTTAAGAAAGAACGAAAGATAGGGCAGGATGTTAATCTTACGGAGTTGATATAACCAGATATCGACATCTGTTTAAAAATAAATAAAATAAAGCATAAACAAGATGTTCAAGTTTGTGACATTAATGTAAAGGTAGTCCAATATACAGGATACTACCATAGAGGAGTGAAGTGCTAGAGACTTCATTATACTATGTCTAGCTTCGAGAGGTGGGGTTGACCAGTTCGCTTGCTCGCTGTCTTTGCCTGCCGTAACTCAATAGCAGAGCCAGGTGCTCATTTACAGCTATATAGACTAGACTGGCGCGTGACGTATTAATGTAACAGAATAATAGATATTTAAAAAAACAACAGAAGGAACAATTTTTCAGCTTTGCGGTATTAACATAACAGAACAACAGATATAAACAAAAAAATTACAAGTTTTACGGCATTGATATAGCAGATCAAAATTGATCAGTAGTATATTCTTACCAACTCTATGCTACATGTGTCAAATATGTTTTACGAGAGCAGAAAATCACATCGTGCGAGATAAAGTGCATTAAGAAAAGCCATTAATATTACCAGAAGAGGCAGAGTAGGAAACGATGACGTCAGAAAAATTGTAGGAACTTATCCTGCTACAGATACACAGAGAGACAGAAAATAAAGCGGTTTTGGCCATCTTATGGGAATAGAACCCGATGAATTACCCATACGTGTCAATAACCGTAGAAGATCTGGCTTTTAGCGCACGAGGAAGACCAAGTGGCAGATGGGTAGATAAATGTTACAGAAATCCTACAATAATGCCAGCTCACACCAGCCAGTGCGGCACATTGGCTCCAGAACGAAAAGAAAAAAGTTGACCGACAAATAAAACGTAAAGTAAGTAAGTAAAATATAACCGATGGACATGTGTGAGAGTTAATGTTTAAACAGGATGTTCTGCATGGCTGCAATAATTTAATAGAATAAGCGTGTTATGTATGTTCAGCTTTACGGCGTTAACATAACATTTGTTCATTATATCCTTTAGCCCCTTAGGAGCACAGGCTTTTAACAAACATATGCTTCTTCTTCTTCTCTCGTTCGCTTGAAATATATTGTCTATATCTGCAATGTTGTTTCTTGTATAATCTTCACTGTCTTTTGTAGTTCATACAGAGGTCCATATAGTTTTGCTTCCAGTGTTGTTTCTCTGGGCCAGTGGGTTTGCCTCAATATATCATATTCGGGGCAATCTTGAAGTACGTGCTCCGCAGTCTGGGGTACCTGTCCACATGTACATATGGCTGAATTGCCAATCTTGAATTTTGTATACATGTGGCTGCGGAGGCGGTTGTGTCCTGTTCTGAGGCGCAGAATGACTATTTGTTCTGATCTGTTCATAGCTTGGTAGTCATCCTGCGTTGATGTTGGTGGCTTTCTGATAGATTTGATCATCTTTTTCTTCTGATGGTACGTAACTGGTACATCCGGTTGCTCGTCTGCAGCACCTTCTTTAGCCAGTCCGTCTACTCTCTCGTTTCCTGGTATTCCACAATGAGACGGTATCCACTGCATGACGACCCTGCGCTGGTTGCACAGTTCAGAAAGTAGGGCTTGTATACCTGGCAATTTTCTGGACTGAAGTGCTTGGAGTGCTGATCTTGCATCTGTCAGGAATACCACAGGCTGTGGACCGAGATTGGTGTTCAGTAGTTTCTCAGTTGCCACCTTGATTGCCTGGACTTCTGCATCATAGTTGTTACAGAATTTCCCCGTTGGTACTCTGACCGTATCCCTAGTGTTGTTTGGGTAGGGGGCTGTTAACTTCAGGCAGGTCTGAGGTTTGTCTACGAAATCGTTTGGCCTGGTGGATAAAGCTGCTTCCTTTCAGTCGCCCCATTGCTAGGTTTTGGAATCTGTCCTTCATTGGATGGCTCGGCATACAGAGGAACTTTTCTGCCTGTGTTAGCACTTTCGTGTCTCTGCGTTCTCTCAGTGCTTGTATCCTCCCCATTTTCTCCATCTCCACTATAGGCGTCGATTTCATTGCCCCCGTGATGACCCTAAGCGCCTGGTTTTGCACCTTATCTAGCTCTTGTAATGTGGTGTTTGATGCTGGACACCACGCAGCTGACCCATACTCCAGGTGTGGTCGTATGCCCTGCTGGTAAACTTTACTAAGTATTTTCCCGCTGGCTCCCCATGTGGTTCCACTTAGTTTTCTCAGGATGGCTAGCTTCCTCCTGGCCTTTGTTGCTGCCTTGTTGATGTGCTGCTTCCATGTCAGCCTATCGTCGAATGTAACTCCGAGATAGGTGGGTTGTTTATCTTCTCTCAGGAGCTCTTCGTTTATCTTGATGACACCAGCTTTTTGTTTGGGAGAGAGGGTGAAGAGCGTAGTGCTGCACTTGTCTGTGTTGATGCTGACACACCATCTATTTGCCCATGAGGTTAAGGCATCTATAGCTCTTTGTAGCAGTTTGGTGGCCACTGTTGCATGCTCATCTGTGCACCATATTACCAGGTCATCAGCGTACATTGCCACTTTCATTCCATGTGGTAGTTCAGCAACCAGGTCGTTGATGTAGACTAGGAAAAGTGTGGGGGACAGAACCCCTCCCTGAGGGACGTCATGACGCAGTAGAATTTTCTTACTCTTGAGCCCATCTAGTTGTACTCGGGCTCTTCTGTTATGCAAGTATGCTTTCACCCATTTGTACTTCTTACCATTCACTCTACAATTTCTCAGTTTCTTCAGAAGCCCTTCTTTCCAAACCTTGTCAAATGCTTTCCTTAGATCTATCCATGCTGCTAGTACCAGTTTCTTATCTTGGAACGCATCCTCAATCTCTTGGGAAAGGTAAGTTGCCTGATCTTCGGTGGAATAACACTGCCTAAAGCCCGCCTGCTGTGGTACAAGAAGGTTTTCACTTTCAAGGCACCACTGTAGCCTGAGATTGATGATACGTTCCATTGTTTTGCAGAGGCAGCTTGTAAGGCTGATTGGTCTGTAGCTGGAGGCAGTGGAACTGTCTTTTCCTGGTTTTAGGAGTGGTATCATGATTGCTTCCCTCCAGGTCTGTGGAACTCTGCCTGAGTTCCAACAGATATTGAAGATCTGCAGCAGCTTTGTTTTTGCTGCAGTTCCCAAGTTCTTAATCATTTCATTGGACACTCCATCAACTCCTGGCGACTTTCTCATTTTCAATTTGGATATTGCAAGCTCCAGTTCTCTGAATGTGATTGGTGCCTCCATAACTTCAGGTATGGTTCCATCTCGTCCTGCGTGTTGTTGTTTCTCACGAGTCTCCTGTTGCTTCTCTGGGCTAACTTCGATGTTGTTGTCTTTAGCAAAGGAGTCTGCAAAGTGATCAGCTGCCTGTTTTCCCATGAGAATGTTTCCATCTTTGTACAGAGCAATCCTTGAGTTTCTCACAAACATATGCGAAATCCTCCTCTCGCTCATGATCTTTCCATATCAAAATGTCTCGTATACACTGGAAAACACGCCGAGTCCCTAGTCATTCAATAGCAGACTGTTGGAATATTTCACGAGTTCTTGTAACACGCCATCCACTGCCGTAGATAGGACTTAATGGGGGGGGGAGGGGGGGGGGGAGCGGGGAGGGAGGGGTGGGGGTTATAAAAAAATTTCGGCACAAAACATGTTTGGCACCGTATAATTTCCTAGATATTGCAAATGTACGATGTTATATTACTTTTATAGTGATAAATGCCTAAATAATGTTTAAAGTAAATGTGAGGATGAAAGAATACAGTATACATGATGAGAGAGAGAGAGAGAGAGAGAGAGAGAGAGAGAGAGAGAGAGAGAGCAGAATGTATGACGGGCCTGCGTACCCAATTCTTAACCCTTTGAAAATAAAATTCGTTCGTTCGTTCGTTCCTTATTATTTTCATTTTTCTTCTTGTCTTCGTGTGTTTTTTTTCTTCGGTCGACCCCTACATCTCTTACAGTGGGGATTCACAATAAGGACTGCCTGGTAATGCTCTCAACTGGTTTCCTCAGTGTGTGTCACATCCATCTCTAGCGTCTTCTTCTCATCTCTAGTTCCACTGGCACTTGTCTGGTTCTTGTCATCTCTTGTTCCACTGGCACTTGTCTGGTTCTTATCATCTCTTGTTCCACTGGCACTTGTCTGGTTCTTGTCATCTCTTGTTCCGCAAGCACTTGTCTGGTTCTTGTCATCTCTTGTTCCACTGACACTTGTCTGGTTCTTGTCATCTCTTGTTCCACTGGCACTTGTCTGGTTCTTGTCATCTCTTGTTCCACTGACACTTGTCTGGTTCTTGTCATCTCTTGTTCCACTGGCACTTGTCTGGTTCTTGTCATCTCTTGTTCCACTGACACTTGTCTGGTTCTTGTCATCTCTTGTTCCACTGGCACTTGTCTGGTTCTTGTCATCTCTTGTTCCACTGGCACTTGTCTGGTTCTGGTCATCTCTTGTTCCACTGGCACTTGTCTGGTTCTTGTCATCTCTTGTTCCACTGGTACTTGTCTGGTTCTTGTCATCTCTTGTTCCACTGGCACTTGTCTGGTTCTTGTCATCTCTTGTTCCACTGGCACTTGTCTGGTTCTTGTCATCACTTGTTCCACTGACACTTGTCTGGTTCTTGTCATCTCTTGTTCCACTGACACTTGTCTGGTTCTTGTCATCTCTTGTTCCACTGGCACTTGTCTGGTTCTTGTCATCTCTTGTTCCACTGACACTTGTTTGGTTCTTGTCATCTCTTGTTCCACTGACACTTGTCTGGTTCTTGTCATCTCTTGTTCCACTGCAGTTGTCTGGTTCTTGTCATCTCTTGTTCCACTGACACTTGTCTGGTTCTTGTCATCTCTTGTTCCACTGGCACTTGTCTGGTTCTTGTCATCTCTTGTTCCACTGACACTTGTCTGGTTCCTGTCATCTTTTGTTCCACTGGCACTTGTCTGGTTCTTGTCATCTCTTGTTCCACTGACACTTGTCTGGTTCTTGTCATCTCTTGTTCCACTGACACTTGTCTGGTTCTTGTCATCTCTTGTTCCACTGGCACTTGTCTGGTTCTTGTCATCTCTTGTTCCACTGACACTTGTTTGGTTCTTGTCATCTCTTGTTCCACTGACACTTGTCTGGTTCTTGTTATCTCTTGTTCCACTGGCACTTGTCTGGTTCTTGTCATCTCTTGTTCCACTGGCACTTGTCTGGTTCTTGTCATCTCTTGTTCCACTGGCACTTGTCTGGTTCTTGTCATCTCTTGTTCCACTGACACTTGTCTGGTTCTTGTCATCTCTTGTTCCACTGGCACTTGCCTGGTTCTTGTCATCTCTTGTTCCACTGACACTTGTTTGGTTCTTGTCATCTCTTGTTCCACTGACACTTGTCTGGTTCTTGTCATCTCTTGTTCCACTGGCACTTGTCTGGTTCTTGTCATCTCTTGTTCCACTGACACTTGTCTGGTTCTTGTCATCTCTTGCTCCACTGACACTTGTCTGGTTCTTATCATCTCTTGTTCCTCTGGCACTTGTCTGGTTCTTGTCATCTCTTGTTCCACTGGCACTTGTCTGGTTCTTGTCATCTCTTGTTCCACTGACACTTGTCTGGTTCTTGTCATCTCTTGTTCCACTGGCACTTGTCTGGTTCTTGTAATCTCTTGTTCCACTGGCACTTGTCTGGTTCTTGTAATCTCTTGTTCCACTGGCACTTTTTTGGTTCTTGTCATCTCTTGTTCCACTGGCACTTGTCTGGTTCTTGTCATCTCTTGTTCCACTGGCACTTGTCTGCTTCTTGTCATCTCTTGTTCCACTGGCACTTGTCTGGTTCTTGTCATCTCTTGTTCCACTGGCACTTGTCTGGTTCTTGTCATCTCTTGTTCCACTGGCACTTGTCTGGTTCTTGTCATCTCTTGTTCCACTGGCACTTGTCTGGTTCTTGTCATCTCTTGTTCCACTGGCACTTGTCTGGTTCTTGTCATCTCTTGTTCCACTGGCACTTGTCTGGTTCTTGTCATCTCTTGTTCCACTGGCACTTGTCTGGTTCTTGTCATCTCTTGTTCCACTGGCACGTGTTTGGTTCTTGTCATCTCTTGTTCCACTGGCACTTATCTGGTTCTTGTCATCTCTTGTTCCACTGGCACTTGTTTGGTTCTTGTCATCTCTTGTTCCACTGGCACTTGTTTGGTTCTTGTCATCTCTTGTTCCACTGGCACTTGTCTGGTTCTTGTCATCTCTTGTTCCACTGGCACTTGTCTGGTTCTTGTCATCTCTTGTTCCACTGGCACTTGTCTGGTTCTTGTCATCTCTTGTTCCACTGGCACTTGTCTGGTTCTTGTCATCTCTTGTTCCACTGACACTTGTCTGGTTCTGGTCATCTCTTGTTCCACTGACACTTGTCTGGTTCTTGTCATCTCTTGTTCCACTGACACTTGTCTGGTTCTTGTCATCTCTTGTTCCACTGACACTTGTCTGGTTCTTGTCATCTCTTGTTCCACTGACACTTGTCTGGTTCTGGTCATCTCTTGTTCCACTGACACTTGTCTGGTTCTTGTCATCTCTTGTTCCACTGACACTTGTCTGGTTCTGGTCATCTCTTGTTCCACTGACACTTGTCTGGTTCTGGTCATCTCTTGTTCCACTGGCACTTGTCTGGTTCTTGTCATCTCTTGTTCCACTGACACTTGTCTGGTTCTTGTCATCTCTTGTTCCACTGGCACTTGTCTGGTTCTTGTCATCTCTTGTTCCACTGGCACTTGTCTGGTTCTGGTCATCTCTTGTTCCACTGGCACTTGTCTGGTTCTGGTCATCTCTAATTCCACTGGCACTTGTCTGGTTCTTGTCATCTCTTGTTCCACTGGTTGTTGTCTGGTTCTTGTCATCTCTTGTTCCACTGGCACTTGTCTGGTTCTTGTCATCTCTTGTTCCACTGGCACTTGTCTGGTTCTTGTCATCTCTTGTTCCACTGACACTTGTCTGGTTCTTGTCATCTCTTGTTCCACTGACACTTGTCTGGTTCTTGTCATCTCTTGTTCCACTGGCACTTGTCTGGTTCTTGTCATCACTTGTTCCACTGGCACTTGTCTGGTTCTTGTCATCTCTTGTTCCACTGACACTTGTCTGGTTCTTGTCATCTCCTGTTCCACTGGCACTTGTCTGGTTCTTGTCAGCTCTTGTTCCACTGGCACTTGTCTGGTTCTTGTCATCTCTTGTTCCACTGGCACTTGTCTGGTTCTTGTCATCTCTTGTTCCAATGACACTTGTCTGGTTCTTGTCATCTCTTGTTCCACTGGCACTTGTCTGGTTCTTGTCATCTCTTGTTCCACTGACACTTGTCTGGTTCTTGTCATCTCTTGTTCCACTGACACTTGTCTGGTTCTTGTCATCTCTTGTTCCACTGGCACTTGTCTGGTTCTTGTCATCTCTTGTTCCACTGACACTTGTTTGGTTCTTGTCATCTCTTGTTCCACTGACACTTGTCTGGTTCTTGTCATCTATTGTTCCACTGGCACTTGTCTGGTTCTTGACATCTCTTGTTCCACTGGCACTTGTCTGGTTCTTGTCATCTCTTGTTCCACTGGCACTTGTCTGGTTCTTGTCATCTCTTGTTCCACTGACACTTGTCTGGTTCTTGTCATCTCTTGTTCCACTGGCACTAGCCTGGTTCTTGTCATCTCTTGTTCCACTGACACTTGTTTGGTTCTTGTCATCTCTTGTTCCACTGGCACTTGTTTGGTTCTTGTCATCTCTTGTTCCACTGGCACTTGTCTGGTTCTTGTCATCTCTTGTTCCACTTGGTCCTTGTTTGTAGTGTTCTTCATGTTTCCGAGTGACGCAATAGGATCGACTTGAAATTTGATTTGACGATTCCGGTGTTTGTATTTATACAACAGGGCATTACACAAATAACACGCGAAGGGGCTGTTCAAATTTATGAAATGAGTGTAACATGACAACAAGTATTTATCAATGAACGCGCTAACAGGATGGTCAGTTTTACGCCATTACTATAACCGAACTCCTGTTCTGTCTTTGGGGGTCGTCCATATATGGCGTCACGCAATTTTTTTGCCACTTTTAACCCCCTCCTCGTCCTACCTTGTCACATTTCGTCACAGAAACTCAGACACCCCCCCCCCCCCAAACCCTCAAGTGACGTCACAAATATCTTACGCAAGAGGTATTTTTTGTGCGAACTCATATTTCTTAACACCCTCCCCACCCCCCTATTGTCACGCTTCGTTACAAAATTTTCAACCCCATTCCAACTCGCTGCGTGACGTCATGTGTGAACGACCCCTTTATCACTTCAGACACGCACAGGAACCACACAGGGCTAATTCGGTGAATGGGGGTCGCCACCCATATGACGTCACGCAGTGATGGAGGAGGGGTCGACATTTTGTGACGAAGTGTGATGATAAGACGGGGGGGGGGGAATTTAATAAATGTGACGTCACAGAAAATACGAGTGAGGATCGCTTCTTTCATAAATGATTTTGGAATAAAAATAGATCTTGTGACCTCCATCCCCATAGTCTACTTGTATTCACAGAAGTTAACAACTCCCTCGTGGGTCGACTTAAATTAATATAATAATCTCAACGGAAATATAGAATAAGTGTTATTAACTGCTTTAATTGTTTCTAAATTATATATTCCTTTTTTAAATATAATGTAATATCATCAGCTGCCATCTCCACATCGAAGATTATCTGTAATGGATCTCCAACGTCTTCTGTCCCTTGTCTTGGTGGTGCACTCTGATAGACTCTTTCCTGTCCATCTCTTGATGTTATCTTCCCACTTTGTGGTGGGTTTTGATGTTAAGAAGGGTGGTGTATGGTACAGTTGTACTTGAGTGAGGTCAATCTGTGAAGGTCCCTGATGTAGACAATTGATAGCTGTGTTTCAGAGAACCTTGCTGATACCACCTACGATTTCACTCAAAGTTATATTTTGGCCTAGTATGATTGAGAGCTATGTTTAGTGTCTAGGGTAATGTAAGAGTGATGTTAAAGAACCTCAATACAAAAACATACACATACATATATTAAGTACCATGATAGACTCAACTAACTCCAGTTGTTAAATTTTATATTTTAGAATTTCTTTTGTTAATCTTTATTGGTCCTGAGCCTAAATTTGTTTTGGTCAGGACTACCTCTCAATGAGAATCATATTAGATAGATAGCTATATTATATATATATATATATATATATATATATATATATATATATATATATATATATATATATATATATATATATATATATATATATATATATATATATATATATATATATATATATATATATACATAAAAAGGACAATATGTCCGAAGTACATTGTCAAAAATATTCAATTGGTGTTAATTAATCTATTTTAACTAACTGGTACTTGGAGGCCGGTTGGGGATTTTCCTCATCCCAAATTCTTTTGTTTCACCTATGATTGTTTATTTTATTCTTTGGGAGGAAAGTTTATTTATACACAGGAGATCTTTCACAGTCACTGATAAGTTGTCCCAGGCCAGATATTAAGACTTATCTGGACCCTGGAATCACAGCAGTTGTAGTTGGTTTGGCCAAACTCCCCAGTCTCCTCTGGTCTTGAATTTCTTTACTATAAGCAGGTACCAGAGACTCTTCGAAATCGTGCAGAAATTCTTAATCAGCAATTACCAGCACCAGACAAGTGCCAGCAGAAACCCCTGTAAATGAAAGTTATGTTTCTGTCTTAACATCAAACTAATTCCTCCCAATTTACATGTAATAATACATTCAACACAAAAGAACTTGGTCAGCTCTCTCTGACCAACCTAGCTTCTCCACTCTAGTTTGATGGAACAAATTGTACCAGTTTTCTTTTCTTTTCCCTAATGGCTGCTACGCCTCTGTCATTCCAGCAGTATTCTTTTCCATGCAATAAGATAGGTGTAATGCTCCTGTATGACCATCATATATAGTCCTGTAGTACTAAACTTCTTGGATAGTCCATTATATGATGGATCATCATCTAGGCCATGCCTAAGTCTGCCATGGAACCACCTAATTACAATCTTTTTACCTGGCCTTTTCTTACACTCAACCCTTTTTTAATTAAAAAGTTAATAAAATCAATCTTACCACATATTCAAGGAAATATAAACAAGTAAACGATGAATAGGCAATAGAATATGGCTCACTTTCAGCACTGCCCCTGTCCAGACTGCTTTCTGTTATTAGTATTTAAAAAAAAGCACAAGTCTGCTCATTGCTGCTTGCTCCTCAGAATATTTTGAAAAAATGGCAGCGAGCAGCCTACATTTTTTGATAATATAAAAGGCTTTGGCCAATCGGACCAAGCATGTCTTTACTTTGAATGACCTTTTTTTTAAAAAATCTCAAACCACTATGCGTTACTACTACCAACTATATTTGTATTTTTAGGTCAGCCAATAATATTTCGCCTTGCTTTAAATACTATCCAATCCAATTCCCCGTACCTTCTTTCCCCAAAGTTGTTTTCAAAATTATGCCATAAAAAAAATTAAGCAAGCATGACTTTTCCTGACAGTCTGTCGGATCCTCTATAGTATTATGGCTATGATTTGGTCATTTAGTGGACTATTTGTGTAACTGATAACATATTCTTGCTCAGAAAGTCCCAAGGCACCCGAATATATAATTTTTATGGCCCTAGGTATCTTGTTTCAGAATTCCATATTTTTTTCTATGTTAGTTGTTTATTTCTAGAGACTACCACCTGTTCACTTCTTTTCCATGTACTTTCAACCTGTTTACGAGAATCATCCGTATTACGTTAGAATTACGTCATTCTCAATAAGAGCTAAGCCTGTTTTCGTGACCCAATTGTCTACATGTTCTAACTTTTACATCGTATTTTGAAAATCTCTCAAGGCAAGTCTTGCCACTGCGTTGCTGTTGGCTTTTAGTTTGAAATCAATGCGAAACGAATTAGCATTGGGCCATCTATCCTTCTCTTCCCCCGTTTTCCTATATACTTTGTCTTCTAGGCAAATATTTGTTTGAACTTGGAAAAAGTTTTACATTTAATCTCAAGGTCACTTAGGAACATTGAGTACATTTTATTCGGCCATAAGGCGTTATCAAAACTAATACACTGGCGGCGTGGGTGAAGACGCCAATTCTCTACCAAATTTTTAGTTCTATCTTATTTTAGACTTTATGCACTATCTTGTTATATCCTAATTTAGATATTGTATTTAGAATATCGTCACACATCTCCCCACTTTAGAACAGACTATCCTATGTCAGTTCCTAATTCAAAATGCACATAGATAAATTTACTACTTATGTCTGGTGACTACTTTGATTTTCATCGTACGGGTGTCTGCTTAAAAAGTCTGCACCTACGTTTTCCGAGCCGGGGATATATTCTGTGATAAACTGGTATGGCTGTAGGAGCAACGACCAACGTAATAATCTAGCATTTTCACGCCTTGCTTGCGACAGAAATACGAGAGGTTTATGATCTGTTTGGATCGTAAATGATCGACCATAGAGATAGATTTGGAACTTTTTTATCGCCCATATCAAAGCCAGACATTCCTTTTCACTTGTTGAATATTTTTGTTCCGCTGTGTTCAACTTTCGGCTAGCATAAGCAACTGGGGTTAATTCCCCCTCAAGTGAATTGGACCTTTGCAATAGGGCTGCTCCTAATCCGACGTTACTACCGTCCGTTCTCACAAAAAAAAACTCTTTACTTAAGTCAGGCAATTTCAATATAGGCTTGCTTGTGAGCTTTTCTTTTAACTCTTGGTAGGCAGACTCACACTGCGCTGACCAAGTAATTTTATCAGGATTTCCTTAGCGCGTTAAATCAGTCAGTGATGCACATATAGAGTTAAAATTTCTGATATACTTCTGGTAAAAACCACATAACGAGACAAACGATCGCACGTCTTTCTTTGTCTGTGGCCTCGGTGCTCTCTTCAATTTCTCCAAGTTCTTGGGATCAGGGGTCATGCTTCCCTGATATACTTTGTGTCCCAAGAATTCCAACTCTTTACATCCAATACAACATTTGGTCGGTCTAGCGGTCAAGTTAGCCTCCCTGAGTCTATCAAACAACATATTCAGTGAGTTAATGTGTTCCTCAAATGTTTCTGTTGCTATGAGAATATCATCCATGAAATTCGTGATACATGGATTATTCAGGGGATCTAACAATTTTCGCATTATCCTAGAAAACACGCTCGGGGCATTTTTCAACCCAAAAGGCAACATGTTGAATTCATAATGCCCATCCGAGGTGCTAAAGGCTAAATACGGTCTAACCTCAGGCTTTACTGGAATCTGATAATAGCCTTTGCTCAGATCCACTTTAGAGAAATATTTTGCTTTATTCAGCCTGGCAAACAGCTGATTTGTATCAGGTAATGGATCCACCTGACTTTCTGTGACAGCATTCAATTTTCTGTAATCTATACACAGTCTGTGTTCCCCAGAGGGTTTTCTCAACAAAACCACACTAGAACTATACGAAGATTCACTGTGTGAAATAATTCTTCTTTCAACAAATACTCTATCTCCTCCTTCAAAGTTTTTTCCTTAGCGAAAGGAATCGAATAGGCTTTCATACAGATCGGTGTTGGGTCTATAAGTTTCATATCATATTCCAACAAATTTGTATGCCCCGGTTTGTCCGTTAACACATCTGTATGATCATTCAGAACCTGTTGAACTCTCTCCCTCTGATTTCTCGTTAAATGTGTACTGACTTTTACCTCTGCAGCTGTCTCACAGGGATGTAGAGGATATTCATGAGAAGTGAGTGGTTCCTTTTTAATTTCCATTGCAACAGACAAGGTCAGTAAGTGTGTCTCTTCCTGGTTTTCTCTGTCCATATATTTTTTCAGGAGATTCACTTGATAGATTTTCTCTTTCCCCTTCTTATCTATCTTATAATTTGTTCTAGACACCTTCTCTAGATCTGTATATGGACCTTGCCATCCAATTTGCAACTTGTTTTGGCTGCCGGGTAGAAGAAGAAGCACCTTCTCTCCCACAGCTAATTCTCTGTCCTTAGCTTTCTTATTAAAATAGGCAGCATGTTTTTTCCTGGCTTGTCTCAAATTATCATTAGCAAGTTTCCAGCCAGTTTTAAGACGAGTGGTCAGCTCGTTCACATATTGATATGGTGAGGTAATATTTTCTTCTGCCTTTTCATCGGTCCACGTCCTTAATAATGCTTCTAATGGACCTTTTATTGGCCTCCCAAATAACAGGCTTGCCGGGGCCATACCGGTTGAACTATGGGGTACCTCCCGATAAGCAAACAGGGCGGCGGGAAGGTATTGATCCCATGTATCTGGTTTTTCATGTGCCAACTTTCTCAGGATCGAAATGAGTATCCCGTTAAATCTTTCCACTTGGCCGTTTCCTTGTGGATGGTACGGGCTACAATGAAAGTGTTTGGCTTGAAAGATCCTGAATACTTCTTCCGTTAGTTTCCCTTTGAACTGAGAGCCATTATCAGTCAAGATTTGGTTGGGAAAGCCTAACCTGGTGAAGATTGTGAGTAATGCCTCTGCCACATGCTTCGAATCGATTGATGACAGGGCTACCGCCTCTCCCCACATAGAACAAGTGTCTACCAGAGTCAGAATGTAACTGTTCCTCCTCTTGGTCCGAGTGAGAGGTCCCACAATGTCCACGGCAACTCTTTCAAAAGGTGTTCCCACTATGGGCATTTCCCCTAGAGTTGCTGGAGCAGTCCAATGCTTTGGAGCTAGCCGCTGGCATTCTGGACAGGATTTTACATATCTCTTTATATCTTCAGTTATTCCTGGCCAGAAATAATGACAAGCTATACGCTGTTCTGTTGCGCTGATCCCCATATGACCACTGAAGGGAATCGCATGCCCTAGTTCCAACACTTTAGTCCTATATGAAATGGGAAGGACTAGCTGTCCGTGACCATTGGATCCAGTTCCAGCCTTCCTATAAATCAATTTGTTTTTCATATAGAAGTCTCCCTTGCCTGGAGGTGTATGACATTTGGGCAATTTCTTAAAACACGGCTTGAGTGATCTGTCCTCCGCCTGTGCCTTCCTCATCTCATCTGGATGGGTATTTATCGGATTATCCTCCTCCTTTTTAGACTGTGATCTGGTCTGCACTGTTGCCATGATCACAGGTCTCTTGGGATTCCCCAAGAAGACATATCTACACCCCAATATCAGAGGGTAGATTGGTTCATTTAACACTGCTGCCTTGATTACTCCTTCCACATAGCGCGTTTTCACATTTATTTTGGCGATGGGAAGTGTCATGGTCGCTACGTCCTTGGTTGCAGCTTGGATCTCCACTGTTTCTGTGGTGTATTGATCTGCTTGCACCAGGTGAGAACTCACAACTGAATCATAATCCAATCCAGTATCATACAAGCACCTTATGGTGACTCCATTACATATTACATCTTCACACACTGGGGGTGGTAAGGTTCCTGCTGATCAGTAGAGTTGACCTTTACTCCCTTTCTCCCCGTTTTCATTGCAGCGAAATTAGGAGGTTTCCTTTTACAACTGTCAGTGTTATGGTTGTCCATCTTACAATATCTACAATATAATCTACCTTTATGAAAAGGTTTTCTGTCATCATATTTCTTTTCATTGAATTGTGGGGTTTTATTTCTATAATCATGGCGTGGCCTATCAAAATGTTGCTTACCTTTATTATTCTGATCTTTGTGGTCAAACCTATTAAAGTTTTGTGGTGCCTTAGGATTGTCTACCTGTTTCTTTTTAGTGCCAGCTACCTCTGCTTGAGCTGCCTGATATCTTTCAGCGACATTGAGTAACTCACCCAGCCTCTCTGCACCTTGTTCCATGAGAAACTTTCTCAAGTCTGGAGCCATGGACTCTCTCAGTTGCTCAATAAGGATCATTTCCTTAAGATCTTGGGTTTTCCCCAGAGCAGTCCATTTCTCCAAGTAGGTCTCTAACCGTGCAGAGAACTGGTGATAGGTCTCACCCGACAGTAGTTTGGCATTTCTAAATTTTTTCCTGTAAAATTCTCCATTCTTTTCATACCTTAACAAAAGAGCCTGCTTTAACATGTCGTAATTGTCTTGGTCATCCCTGCTCATCTTGGCAAAAACTTCATA
The DNA here is from genome assembly GCA_024509875.1 of Oreohelix idahoensis. Taxonomy (NCBI): domain Eukaryota; kingdom Metazoa; phylum Mollusca; class Gastropoda; order Stylommatophora; family Oreohelicidae; genus Oreohelix; species Oreohelix idahoensis. The sequence continues at coordinate 365,214 of JAMPIV010017459.1, forward strand.
AGCTGTTCCCCTAAGACCCTGGGATAACTTGAGGCTCCACCTCTCTCTCTCTCTCTAACCCATAAGTGGTAGCCAAAAGTTCAAACCTACTTAAATACCCCTCTATGTCATCGTCTTTCTCAACAAAATGGTCTAAATGAAAACCCATAGCTGAGGTTGAGGCTCCCTGACTAGCAGTGGCATTGGAGGTGAAGGGACTAGCACCATTTTCAGGAGCATGGCCTTGTAATTCCAACTCCCTTAGTCGTAACTCGTGCTCCCTCTGCAATCTCCTATCTTCCCTTTCTGCAGCCAGTCTCTTTTCTTCTCTTCATGCAGCCAGTCTCTTTTCTTCTCTTTCTGTAGCCAGTCTCTTTTCTTCTCTTTCTGTAGCCAGTCTCTTTTCTTCTCTTTCTGTAGCCAGTCTCTTTTCTTCTCTTTCTGTAGCCAGTCTTCTTTCCTCTGCTTCTCTTTCTGCCTTTTTTTCTTCTAATTGGAGCCTTTTAATCTCCGCCTCCCTATCCGCCTCCAATGCACTAGCCTCTCTGTCAGCCTCAATCTGCAACCTCTTGATTTCTTTTTCAGCCTCTAACTTTCTTTCTGCTTCTAACTTCTTATCTTCTCGTGCAATAAATCTATCAACCTCTGATGTTACATACTGGACCAGCTCTGGTCCATCCATGCCCATCTCTTTAGCAGTCTGCACAGCGGCAGATCTGAATTTGGCTAGATCAGCCATTCTAACTCAAGCAGGTCTAATAAGGTTCTAATACAATCTTAAACTTAACTAAAATAAATACTAACTATAATTAACTAATTACTACTGGCTGTGACAACTTATCAACTGCAAATCTCCACTTAAATTATTATTATCTTTCTTAGGGGGTGTTTCTAACCTCTAATAACAATAGTAATACAATCTTGAATTTATATACTAATGCTAATTTTAATTTCTGGAGTTAGTTAATATATGTTGTATGAGATTCCTATTTCAAACATTCATCTAACTATGCCAAATTCAAATCCCGGACCTAGAGACCCCAATATATGTGGTGGGTTTTGATGTTAAGAAGGGTGGTGTATGGTACAGTTGTACTTGAGTGAGGTCAATCTGTGAAGGTCCCTGATGTAGACAATTGATAGCTGTGTTTCAGAGAACCTTGCTGATACCACCTACGATCTCACTCAAAGTTATATTTTGGCCTAGTATGATTGAGAGCTATGTTTAGTGTCTAGGGTAATGTAAGAGTGATGTTAAAGAACCTCAATACAAAAACATACACATACATATATTAAGTACCATGATAGACTCAACTAACTCCAGTTGTTAAATTTTATATTTTAGAATTTCTTTTGTTAATCTTTATTGGTCCTGAGCCTAAATTTGTTTTGGTCAGGACTACCTCTCAATGAGAATCATATTAGATAGATAGGTATATATATATATATATATATATATATATATATATATATATATATATATATATATATATATATATATATAATATATAATATATATATATATATATATATATATATATATATATATATATATATATATATATTTACATAAAAAGGACAATATGTCCGAAGTACATTGTCAAAAATATTCAATTGGTGTTAATTAATCTATTTTAACTAACTGGTACTTGGAGGCCGGTTGGGGATTTTCCTCATCCCAAATTCTTTTGTTTCACCTATGATTGTTTATTTTATTCTTTGGGAGGAAAGTTTATTTATACACAGGAGATCTTTCACAGTCACTGATAAGTTGTCCCAGGCCAGATATTAAGACTTATCTGGACCCTGGAATCACAGCAGTTGTAGTTGGTTTGGCCAAACTCCCCAGTCTCCTCTGGTCTTGAATTTCTTTACTATAAGCAGGTACCAGAGACTCTTCGAAATCGTGCAGAAATTCTTAATCAGCAATTACCAGCACCAGACAAGTGCCAGCAGAAACCCCTGTAAATGAAAGTTATGTTTCTGTCTTAACATCAAACTAATTCCTCCCAATTTACATGTAATAATACATTCAACACAAAAGAACTTGGTCAGCTCTCTCTGACCAACCTAGCTTCTCCACTCTAGTTTGATAGAACAAATTGTACCAGTTTTCTTTTCTTTTCCCTAATGGCTGCTACGCCTCTGTCATTCCAGCAGTATTCTTTTCCATGCAATAAGATAGGTGTAATGCTCCTGTATGACCATCATATATAGTCCTGTAATACTAAACTTCTTGGATAGTCCATTATATGATGGATCATCATCTAGGCCATGCCTAAGTCTGCCATGGAACCACCTAATTACAATCTTTTTACCTAGCCTTTTCTTACACTCAACCCTTTTTTAATTAAAAAGTTAATAAAATTAATCTTACCACATATTCAAGGAAATATAAACAAGTAAACGATGAATACGCAATAGAATATGGCACACTTTCAGCACTGCCCCTGTCCAGACTGCTTTCTGTTATTAGTATTTAAAAAAAAGCACAAGTCTGCTCATCGCTGGTTGCTCCTCAGAATATTTTAAAAAATGGCAGCGAGCAGCCTACATTTTTTGATAATATAAAAGGCTTTGGCCAATCGGACCAAGCATGTCTTTATTTTGAATGAACTTTTTTTTTAAAAATCTCAAACCACTATGCGTTACTACTACCAACTATATTTGTATTTTTAGGTCAGCCAATAATATTTCGCCTTGCTTTAAATACTATCCAATCCAATTCCCCGTACCTTCTTTCCCCAAAGTTGTTTTCAAAATTATGCCATAAAAAAAATTAAGCAAGCATGACTTTTCCTGACAGTCTGTCGGATCCCCTATAGTATTATGGCTATGATTTGGTCATTTAGTGGACTATTTGTGTAACTGATAACATATTCTTGCTCAGAAAGTCCCAAGGCACCCGAATATATAATTTTTATGGCCCTAGGTATCTTGTTTCAGAATTCCATATTTTTTTCTATGTTAGTTGTTTATTTCTAGAGACTACCACCTGTTCACTTCTTTTCCATGTACTTTCAACCTGTTTACGAGAATCATCCGTATTACGTTAGAATTACGTCATTCTCAATAAGAGCTAAGCCTGTTTTCGTGACCCAATTGTCTACATGTTCTAACTTTTACATCGTATTTTGAAAATCTCTCAAGGCAAGTCTTGCCACTGCGTTGCTGTTGGCTTTTAGTTTGAAATCAATGCGAAACGAATTAGCATTGGGCCATCTATCCTTCTCTTCCCCCGTTTTCCTATATACTTTGTCTTCTAGGCAAATATTTGTTTGAACTTGGAAAAAGTGTTACATTTAATCTCAAGGTCACTTAGGAACATTGAGTACATTTTATTCGGCCATAAGGCGTTATCAAAACTAATACACTGGCGGCGTGGGTGAAGACGCCAATTCTCTACCAAATTTTTAGTTCTATCTTACTTTAGACTTTATGCACTATCTTGTTATATCCTAATTTAGATATTGTATTTAGAATATCGTCACACACTTATAGCGCTGTCTTCCCCTTGCACGTTTGCCTTCAACTCTCCCTTCTATTATGGCCTTCTGTAAGGTGTTATTGTTACGGATGATATTATTTCTTGTAGTAACTGGTGGAACGTATCACAAAGTTCAATGACAGAACAGACATCGTACTGACAAACACGAATGGAGACGGGTACGAACGTTCATAACATCTATCTTGACGAATATAAGTCGTGAGGTGGATGGGTCCACATAACATGGGTCACGTTTAATAATACTTGCAGATAATGACATCATGGAAATGGCATGGCATGTTATACATATTCTTCTTCCAGTCCTTCAACAGTCACGTCTCTTCAAAACATTTCTGGCTGCTGTACTAGGGGTGCATACGAACGATGATCACCCAAGTAATGTGGGTCAGATAAATGTAGACGCTGAATTATATTATACACGAAAAAGCGGCCCCATTCACACAGTGAAAGTAGCCAGATTTTTTAGCATTTTTCAATGTTAACAAATGTGTCGGTTATAAAGGTTCTAAGTAGTACTAGTTAGTTGCTTATCCTTTACAGGACGTGGCAATCAACCCCAGCTTTTATTGGCTGTTTGTGATTTTTCTAGGCAATTTTTTTTCATTCAGTAGTTTGCCATTGCTTTCTGAACGGTACGGCGCTTATACCATTGTTAAAAATCCACATAAAGCGATCTGCTACCAAACCGCCTGCAGCAGGTTTCGAACCTGGTATATCTGGATTATGAAACTGCGTTCATATCCATTAGGCCACAGACGCCGACAAGTAGTACTAGATTGACCTAAATTGTTTTCCGTGATTGGACCGTGCGTATTTGAAAACCATCGTGTGTGTTTAAATAAACTGTCTATCACAATGCCGTTTTCACTGCAAGAAAGGATAGCTATTGTTGAGAATTATATCCGTACGGGATCATTCAAGAAAACATCTGAAATTTTTGCATCAACGTTTTCTGGTTCTAAAATTCCTGCAAAGAGTAGCATACAGAAGTTGATCGGTCGTTAATGCCAAAAAAAAAAAAAAATGTAGAGTGCCAACTGTTAGGACTCCAGAGGCCATTGCTGTTATTGAAGAGAAGATTTTAACTAGTCCTACAAAATCTGTGAGAAAATTAGCTCAACAAAGTGGAATGAAACGCACTTCTTGTTTTAGAATTCTCCATTCACTAAATTTAAAACCATATCGCGTAACGTGTGTACAAGAACTTAAAGAACCTGTGAATTATTGTCACTGGCTTCTCAACAAGATCGTAGATGGCGAGTTGGATCCATTTCAGTGCTTCATGAGTGATGAAGCGTGGTTTCATTTGTGTGGTCATATTAATTCCCATAACACCAGGCATTGGTGCACAGAAAACCCCCATAAGCTATATGAGAAACCATTACACGACCCAAAAATCGGGGTATGTGTGACGTCACATTTCTTCAACACTAGGACTACTTGGCAATTCACACTACTTCCGACACAATACGTCAGCGTTCCATGACGTCACGGGCCGCTTATTCGTGGAACACCCTGTAGAATACTTCTCTACAAGGTGCGGAACTTCTTCATAACTTCGGAACCATCTTAGAAACAAGTGGCGGCCTTCGAAGTTACTTTAATGCCACATAAAATACAATTTTCCTCCACGATTCTGGGAGCTTGGAACGTACGTCCTTCCTTGAAGACTACAAATCACGAAAGGCCAAGAATATTAACCGTTTGCATAAATTAGTGCAGAACGCATTACGTCATTAACAACCGATGACGTATTAAATATCTCGCGTTCAATATAAGTGAAAACTCGTGCAAATACATGATCAACCACAGAGAGACATATTACCGTGTGTATTAACTGGCAATAGCCTATGTGTGGCGAAGATACAAAATACATTAATAATCCCACCTTAACAGTTATGCCTTTTTATGTGGCCAAAGTATTTTAGCTGCCTAACTTTGATCTCCCTCATTAGTTCTCTTTTCATACCTAGATTTTGTAGGACCTCCTTATTTGTTTTCTTCTCTTTTCATAAGATGCGCCCCATTCTTCTATACATCCACATCTCAAGAGTCTCAATTCGTTCTTACAATTGCTTAATCATTGTCCATGTTTCTACAACATACAGTAGTGCAGAATATATATAACATTTTATGATTCTCAGTTTTAATTTGAGAGTTAACTGTTTAGATGTCAGTATATGTTTCATGATGTTGAATGTAGCTTTGGCCAATTCTTATCGTCCGTTTTGCTAATTATCATAGTTTTTGTTTTGTCAATATTAATGTCCAATCCATATACGATAACGAAGAGAAATAATTCATTGATAAATACTTTAGTTTTTAATCCCTTGAATTTTTGGTGTGGAATTACTCTTAAGTTTAACAGTATTTTATGAAACTTCAACATAAGTTAGAATTAAATGAGATGTGTTTATTTTACATTTAAATGATATTTTTTTTTTTTTTGGGGGGGGGGGGGGGGTGGTATTCTTTGACATTAAATTAAGTCAAAATAAGCGTAATTTTAAATACAATTTAAATACATTTAGCAAGATTCAAGCCGCACGGCAGTCTCTGGGAAAGCCAGATTAATTAACTACTATTTTACATAAAAGATTTTTTTTCCTGAAGTAGTTAACTACTTTACATTCCATGACATTCTCTCTTTTCATTATTAAAAAAAAAGGGGGGGGGGGGGGGGTAAGAAAGAGATTTGTGAGGCCACATGGGAAGGGAGTCTGGGTTTTTGTGACGAAACGTGAGAAGCGGTTGCGAGGTGAGTTAAAAAATCGGAAAAAAAAATTGCGCGACGCCATATGTGGTTGACCCCAATGCAACTTGTTAATTTGCCCTCTTTAACTTTAAAAGGCGTCACTTGGATTTTATGTAAATCATCTTTTATTCATTCATAAATGAACTACATGCGGACATTCAACCCTGGTGTAACGAAGTGAACTCTTTATTCTTTAAAGGGTGGTGCGTAGTCAACTGTTAGGTCGACAAAATCAGTCATCTGTCAATTCTCTGTCTGATCGACGTGTGGGCGGACTCGTCTCGCAGACCTAAAGTGTGTATGCCAAGTTCTATCAGATCCGGACACCCTACCCAGAATTGAGGTAGTCATAACAAGGGGAAGGCACTGTGTTGTGGAATAACTATGGAAGGTTGGTGTGTTCGTTTAAACTTTTTTGTTTGATTTTTGTTATTTTATTTTAGAAAGTGTTTTGTAGCTTATCTTGTTTCTGTTTTTAAAACAAAAATGAAATCCACAAGTATGCAACGGTTTCTTACTTACTTAGTCGTTCCCCTTCTACGAGAGCTTTAAAATAAATGATCCATTTTTGTCGTAAGTGCTTCTTATTTAAGTTTGAACTAATATTGAACTTTATTCATTTCTCTTTTGTGTACTTCTAAAATATTGTTCATAACAATTATTGACCACCATTTTTTTTTTAAGGTATACAGTTTATGTGTGCAACATTGTTCAGTCATTTCTCTTATATTTTGTTTGTAATGATCAGTTTCTGCTCACTGCAGAATCTAAGGAGTCGCTTTCCATTGTTATTGAGAGTATCTTCTCCATATCTTCCGATAACTCCACCACATCCAGCTTCTCTTCTTTCCCATTTATACTTCTTGTGTTCCAAGTTCCATAAGTCGTAGTCCGTTCCAGGCCGTCGCCTTTAAAATCAGTCCGGTTTTCTCTCTTGTAGTTCGCGTAATCATGATTTAAAGCAAACAGGTGATTGGCATGTTGTGCCTGTGCATGGTGGAGAGGCTGCCTCCTTACGGCCTCCATGCAGTATAAGTGGGAAGATAACTTCAAGAGATGGACAGAAAAGAGTCTATCAGAGAGCACTGTCAAGACAAGTTATCAAGACAAGAAAATCTGAGTGCACCATCAAGACAAGAGACAGGAGACGTTGGAGATCCATCGCAGTCGACTTTCGTTGTGGAGATGGCTTTCTTTTTTTTTTTGGTTCGGTTTTTGTCGTTTTCTGGCGAGGCGCGTTCCTTTCTACCTAATTGGTTATATCAGAGCGCATTTACCATCCCCCCCCCCCCAAAAAAAAAGTCAACTCTGTTGACTGCTAACCCGATCAGCGTTGATAGATACTAAGTCCTGAAAAGGACTAACATTATCTGTCTGCTAGCATAAAGCCCTAAAAAGGACTGGCCAGCTACGCCAACAGAGATGGCAGCTGATGATGAGCTTTATATATTACACACATAAAAAATTATTGTTGCTCATAATCTATAGGTTCCTCTCATCCTAGAGAGCTGAACCTTTGCATGCAGCCCCCCTGTCTTGGTACGTTGCAATCCATCAAATTGTGACCCGCGTTTACTCAGCCTGTTTTATATATAACCAAAACAATGCAAAATAACGTGAAAATAACTTAGTTAAAGTAAGGTTTTGCGGTAAGGGGAAATAATACAATGCGCATAAAGGCTGGCCTTCATGTTTTAAGGGGCGGGCATCGGGTGGTGAATTGTGATGTGCCGATTAAATAAAATGTGCTTCTTCAAACAACTAGGTCAGAGAATCTTTTTTCTTTTTTTTAACACAGCTCTGTTAATGACCAGCTTTCTTGTGGGTTTTATATTAGGTGTTTAGGCTTATCAAAGTATGTTTTATTCAGAGATACATTTCACTGGATACGGATGACAACGGTTCCGAAAACAAACAAACTAATATTCAGTTATGACTTAAATTCATAAAACAAGTAAAGGTAAAAAAAAAAAGTTTTGGGATCCAGATGTATTATTGTTACCAAATGCACTTTTTAAAAAGAGGACAATGAATGTTCCGTACATTCTACTGCACATAATAAAAGTGTATGCCCAGTCATCATTAATCAGTAATTTCTCATATCCTTCACATATTATTTATATTTGACTGGTTGAAAGACTTACTTACTTAGTCGTTCCACTTCTACCGTGAGTGTAGAGGCTTGGAAGAGAGAGCGCCAGACTATCCTATCGGCTGTCTTCCTCCTGGCCTGGTTCCATTCTAGTCCTCGGTCCAAAGATTGTCTAATGTTTGTCCTCCGATACCTCATTTCTGAGTTTTGATCTGGCTGTTGTGGTTGAAAGTCAATGCCCAGGACTAGCATCCATATGTCCAAAGACTGGGACATAGGTGGAGCGGTATACAGAATTCTTCGTTTTTTTGCTTACTAACCGCTTCTCTTGCTGAGAAATCCTCGATTTATGGCCTGAAAAAGTCTCCCAGCTGCTACTTTTCGAGTGGCCAACTCTTCTTTGATGCCTCCCTTTCGGTCTATAATAGCTCCAAGGTATTTAAAGTGGTCGACCTGCTCCAGGACCTGTTCTCCCAGCTTAATCTGATGTTTTCTTTCTTCTCGTGATATCACCATGGATTTTGTTTTAGAGCTGCTTATGACCATCCCTCTCTTCTCCAGCTCTTCCTTCCAGACTTGCAGGTTGGATTGGAGATGTGCCTCTGATTTAGCAATCAGGGCACATCATCAGCAAATGCCAGCTCTGAAATACAGACCTGTCTCATCTTCCAGTACCCCACTGAATACTTTCTTGTTCTCTCCTTACATGCCTTGATGACATCGTCCATGAGGAGTATGAAAAGATAAGGTGACAGGATAACACCTAATGACTTAATCCCCAGAGGTCGGGTCCTGAAACTCTTCTGACTTATGGTTTTGGCTATCATACACCATAATTATCTGCAAAGACTTGTTATGAACGCTCCTGTATCGCATTGAATCATGAGTGTGCTTGGGGAATGTTTTTCTGCCAAACAGTCCCAAAGTTTGCTCCAGGGGACCCTGTCAAACGCTTTTTCCTGATCTATGAAACAAAGATGGATCTCACTCTTATATCAAGGACCTTTTCATCAGTGTAGTAGTGTGAAGCTTAGTTTTTGTCTACAATAAATCATTAAAACTCATTCAAACAACATATTACTACTTTAATTCTAATTAACTTCCAAACTATACTAAAAATAAACATCAACAACCTCATCTAACACAACACAAACTTTTAAACTTATATCATTATCTTACATTAAAACCTATAAC